>CM035426.1:52626329-52636329 GCA_020310875.1 Ceratopteris richardii | reverse complement strand
ATATCGATTTTATCTTTCGTCTATCCCTTTCTTAGCCCCCCAATGCAACCATTATTATCTGGTATAAGCTTGTGTTATCCCAATTCATCCACCAAACCATCATTTTTATTTGGCTTTATTTTCACATCACCACTTCATGCACAATCAGCCATACCACCTCCCCCTACTTCAGCCCCTCTCACAAGAGTTTTCACATTTGCAACCACTCTACCCATCCCCACACAAATCCATGGACAGCAACACATGACGCGGCCTATAGTACCTACAAGAGTCTTGAAAGAGCTTGCAAATTTGTGAAAAGCAAGTCATTAAATTACAGGTAGAATTTTCATGAATTCCATTCCTATAACCCCAACATCAATCCACCATGTTTTCAAACTAGATGAACTGATCCTTGTTGACCAATCTTATGAAGAAGAGTATGAAACTTAGGTGAAATTCGATGGTAGAGTTATCAAAGAGGCCAACATACCTTTGAATTGCCACGACCTGAATGGATGAGACCTATCGAAGAACTAAGAGGCACACATTCAACAAAAGAATGGAAACATAGTTACAAGCCATGGTAGTGCTTTACGAAACAATCTTGAAGTTGGCTTATTTCAAAGAGATTGTTCCTTGTAAATACACCTTTAAAAACAAAATGTAGTATATGCCCTACTTCATGATTTTGTCTTAGTAGAACGTAGAGATCAAATGGATAATAGGTAGGATACTAAATCATGCCACCTAGTTCCAGTTAAAAATGAGCAGACACATCTCCTAAAAGAATACCCAAAAATCATGCAAACATGGAGCAAGGAAGCTGTCCATGTTTTATATAATCTATGCTACGGTCTAGTGCCAATACGTTGCTACTAGCTAGCCTTCGCTATGAAAGTGCAGAATGATCCCAAGTTCCAAGACTAGTTTAATTACCCATATCTTGCACCACCTCAAGCCCCCTTACGATAGCGTACTTGATGTCTAAAATAAAACATTGGCTCCCAAGATTCCACACAATGATATGTGTAGCAACATGAATGCAATTGAATATTTTT
Organism: Ceratopteris richardii; assembly: GCA_020310875.1. Taxonomy (NCBI): domain Eukaryota; kingdom Viridiplantae; phylum Streptophyta; class Polypodiopsida; order Polypodiales; family Pteridaceae; genus Ceratopteris; species Ceratopteris richardii. The sequence goes on along the minus strand of CM035426.1, from coordinate 52,635,289 downwards.
TATGTAATGCAAGCTTCTTTTAATGTATTCAAGAATATTAAAGTGCCACACATATCAACCCTAGGCTTTGAGAATGGAAATCTTGATCCCACGTGTGACATGATGAGTACACCATCTATGCAAATTTGCTAGATCTCGCAGTATCAAATCAAGTACCTCCCAACATTATACAAGTAGAAATTTGAAGAGTTGATCACTACATGATTCTAGGAATACCATTTGAAGGTCTTCATCGCATAGTTAACACATCTACTATAGTTATTCACATGCAAACAAATGATGTACTCAACACATTACATATACCAACAAGAAGACACTCCCCTTGTTGATTGGAAAAAACTAGAAACACATCTAGCAAGAGGTCCTTGCATCCACGAATAGGCCCTTGCACAAGATCTCCTATCAAACTATATTAATTGCTCTTTACAACAAGGACCTCTCAGGGATGCCAAATGGGAGAGGGAGGTGGCATTAGTCATGCTAGAGGTGGAGCAAGCCGACATAGATGCTACAAAAATATGTAAAAGAGAGCATGAGCAAGGATATGGGAGGCCAAAAGAGGCTTAGTTTTTCCAAAGATGTGGTGCGTTTACATATTACCAATATCATTTGCACTTCCAATAATGATTTTTTTATCACTAAATTTGTAATAAACAACACCCCATTTTGTAAATTTGTGCTCCATTTTTGCAAGATGAGGAGTGATGAGATTGAGGAGCTTAGCTAGAACTTATATACTAATTTTCATGCTTTTTTGAGTTTATTGGATGCCTTAAAAGTAGTTTAGGACCTTATTCTTAACTATTCCACACATTACGTTTGAATCTAGTCATTAAAAGAGCTAGAGATCTCATTTTTGGGGTTCGATGGTTTCAGTTGTGATCATTGTGATAAGATCTTTTGTATTAAGAGCTCTTGAATAGAATGTTCTTCCTTCCATTTTCTCTTCTATTCGAGGAAAACAACAGGATCAGGATGTCAAGATTCTTCCAATTTGGGAATCCCATCAGAGCCAACTCATTCTTGTTTCTAAAGATCAACTTGGCCCACGAGGCCTCCCCGTTGCACCAAGCCTTAATCATCCATTTTGCTGCAAGTTTGTTAGCCATGCAACCAATGTCCAGAATGCCAAGGCCCCCACTATCTCTTTCGCTGGTGCAGATGGACCACTTGATTTTGGGCACCCCCCTCCTATTGTGGTCGTCTGTCCAAAGGAAGTTTCTACATATACTATCTAGTTTCGACATATCTTGCTCTTTCAGTCTCCAACAAGAAAGGAAGTAAATGTTCGATGATATGAGGAACGTGTTGATGACCATAGCATGACCAACAAGATTGATTTGCATATGTCTCCAATAGTTTAGTTTGTTTTTGAGTTTGGCGAGCACCCAGTTCCACCGCTGCTCCATAGAGATACCAAACCCCAAGGGAGTCCCAAGAAGCCAAAAAATTTGGCCGTGTAGAATAATTTTACAGCCATGATCAATGAGAAGGTCAGGTTGGGACCTGACAATAGCTCTAAAGGCGGTCTTAGAGTGGTTGATTATGGATCCAGAGGCTTCACAAAAAGTATCCAGACACCTCTAGAATCCAGGCTGGTACTATCATTGTGGACAAATGCATTCATATCATCGGCAAAAAGTCTCATAGTGATCTGGCCGTGGTCATGAGGCAAACGGAGGCCTTTGATATTACTAGCTTCCACCTGTCCACCAGACTGCTAAGCCCTTCCGTGGCAATGGCAAAGAGAAGGGGAGCCAATGGGCACCCTTGTCTAATTGATCTTCTAAGTTTGATTACCTTTGAAAGTTTTTCATTAACATTAATTTTAGTGGACGCGTTTCCTAGAAGGGTCGCAATCATCTTGGTGAATTTCTGACTACATCCAAGATCTTTAAGCGACTTCAGAATATAGTCCCATTCCAGCCTATCGTAGGCTTTATCAAAGTTGATCTTGAGGAAGACCACATCTTGTCTTGACTCATTTGCAAAGTGGAGACCTTCCCAGATATCTATAATGGTTTCCAAAATTGACCTGCCTTTGATGAAACCTTTTTGGTCCTTGCTTAATCATGCTCTCAAATGGTTGGAAATTCTATTGGCTATGACTTTGGCAATGATCTTATATCCCGTTTGGAGCATCGTAATAGGATGCCAGTTCTCTATTCTGTTCTTTTCCCCTTTTTTGTGTATTGACTTGATAATGCCATTGTTGAGACAAGTCAAATGCACGCCAAACTCGAGCGCCTCTTGCCAAACGAGAGGAAGAGGGGTGGCGACCACCAACTTGAAGGAGTTAAAGAACTCATTAGTGATCCCGTCTAGGCCCGGGGTTTTACCACAAGGGAGGGCATCAATGAATTCAATGATTTCTGGTTCGAAGATTGGGGCATCAAGCAGGGAACGAAGGTTGAGTGGTATCCTGTGGGGGGAAACCCAAGATATGGCTGCCATGCAGTCCCATCTATGGTGGGAGAGGGGGGTCGAGGTCCCTAGGAGTCTCGTGAAGTGTCCTTCAATGATCCCAAAATTATCTTCTTCCGTATTGCATACATTGCCATTTGAGTCACCACTCCTTGAAGAAAATTTCCAAATTTTTCCTTTTTATTTCTTCCTCGTATCTTAATAGCGCTCTAATTTTTCATAGACCTTTCTAGGATTGAGCTTTTCCTTTGCTCACTTCCTCTTCGAGTCTCTAGAGTCTATGATATAGAGCTTCTCTACGAGCCTTCCACATAGTCTTGAGCATCTTCCTGGATCTAACCATGATTTGTCATAAATTATCGACCGCACGTCTTTAGCACTTGGCTGGGGATGAGCCGGAGGCAAACACCTCCTTCCACACATCAGCAATTTCTTGATGGACAGAGGGCAGAGAGAAGGAGGTCGTGCAAGCGTGGAACCAAGGAGCCTTACGAATTTTGGTGAAAGGTTGGAAAGCGATAATGATCGGGTAGTGATTAGAGATGGTGAGGCTAGTGCCTTGTGAGAGGGAGGGGTGGCCCCACTGATGAGTAAAGCTCTAAGAAATGTAGCATCTATCAAGTCTATCTTTCCTCAGGTCCTTGCGTGCTTGGAGATTTGACCACGAAAATCCATTCGGATCTTTGAGTTTGACCAAATCGAAGTGCAGTATGGTTTTGTCCCACGTTTCTTTCTCCCGACTATCGATGACCCTGCCCTTGCCATTCCACCTTCCCAATAGGTGCTACAAGAGTCTTCAGACCAATGAGCAAAGATGCATTAATATCTCACAATCCCGAGAAGCATTGCTAATGAAACTTTGTAGGAGTATAGTAGACAGTATGGTGATTCTAATATGCTTTATATCATGGAAAATGACCAACTACACACTGAGAACAACCTCCAGAAAGATCACTATTTTGATGGAGTTATAACGGAGAAGTGAAATGAGAATGTAATGATTATATATGTATTAAAACATGTACAAAAAAATGTCATTGGCAATCCTACATTGATCAATGTATGATAGGTGAATGAGATATGAGATGAGCTCTCACTTCACAATGAGTGTACATCAAAATGATCTCTCCAACTCCAGATACACGTGGGTCTTTTAGATCCTCGTTTTATAGTAAAGTTTGGAGCCAAAGTTTGAATTCAAACTCAAACTTCTACCGAAAAGGTGAATTCTAAAGTGTAGGATAGATTCCCTCATCACTCAACAACTGATTGATTCATGATTTTAGAACTTCGTAACTCCACATGGGTGTAATCCACTTTTACAAGGATAATTATGAAGGATTTTTACAAGAGACTAATCATATGAAGTCTTGCATAGGTTACGCCAATAAATCAAGCATAACTGAATTAGCAATGTATGTGGTCTTGGGTTTAATTTCACCAATAGCTCCCCCTCAAGCCTAGCATGCTTGCTCTTCATTGCTCCTTGATTTCTTGCAAACCGATCATCAATTTGAACCTATTCATCTTTGTTCCATCCAATGATTTGGTGAGCATATCTGCACATTGTAAATGAGTTGATACATAAGATAGTTCAATATCCTTGCTAAACAATTTCTCCCTTACATAATGATACTGCACTTCAATGTGCTTAGTCCTTGCATGGTATACAAGATTAGTAGCAAAATGAATTGCTATCTCCAAAGGTTATTGGAGAGTAGGAATGTATCTCCAAATCTCCATATACTTGCTTAAGCCACATAGCTTCTTGAGTTGCATTTGCCAAACCTCTATATTCACCTTCTGTAGAAGATAAGGCCGCAGTTGGTTGCTTCTTAGATCACCAAGATATAAGCTTTGAACCTACAAAGGATAGGTACCTTGAAGTGGTCCTCCTATTATCCTTGGAGCCAACCCAATCTACATGAGGATACATCTTTATATCTATGTTAGAGGTGAAGGGATAGAACAACCCTTCGGATACTTAAGCACCCTCTTTGCAACTTCCATATGAGGCTTCCTTGGTGCATGCATAAACGCACTCAATGTATTCAATCCATAGGCAATGCCTACTCTTGTTAGAGTAGCATAATTGAGACTTGCCACAAGTTGTTGTAAACCTGTAACATCATCAGGTAGTTCACTTTCATGAGAACTCAATTTACGGTTGAGTTCCATAGGAGTACCTGTAATTTTAGTTTTCTCCATCTTAAACTTTACCAACATGTCATGTATGACTTCTTTTCAGTGATAAATATACCAGAATCTGTATACACAAGATCTAAGCCAAGAAAGTAGGTTAATAAAGCAAGATCATTGATTTTAGATTCCTTCATTAATTGAGCCTTGACCTACTTGATGCTATCAATATCATTCCCTATAATAATGATGTCATCTACATAGACACATAAGTAGATAACTTCTAACTTGTTCTTATTAACAAATAGAGAAGAGTCTACCTTGCTTGCCACAAAGCCTCGGTCCTACAAATAGGTAACAAGTCTATGGTTCCAAGCTCTAGGAGCTTGGTTAAGACCATAGAGTGCCTTCCTAAGGTTGCATACATAACCTATTTTATCTTCATCTTCAAAACCTGGAGGTTGTGCCATATATACTTCTTCTGATATCCATCCATTTAAGAATGCATTCTTGACATTAACTGATATAGATTCCAATTTTTAGAAGTAGCAACACTTACCAAAACCCTAATGGTTGGCATCTTTGCCATAGGTGAAAATGTTTCTTCATAGTCCACTCCATGAGTTTGGGCAAATCCTTTTGCCACTAATCTTGCATTGTACCTATTTATAGAGCCATCTGAATTTTATTTGATCTTGTATATCCATCTGGATCCAATTACTTTCATGCCTCGCTTCTTGGGGATTAGATCCCAAGTATGATTTTCCTGTAGTGCTTCCCCTTCTTCCTGCATAGCTTCTCTCCATTCTTTCATCTTCCTAGCCTCTTCAAATGAAGAAGGATCTTGTGTCATAGAGTCTTTAGTCATATCCATGCCTTATGGGCTTCTTGCTTTCTCTTTGTGATCTTATTAGTGCTTAATTTGAAGACTCTAGTAGTTCTTCTTATTGCTTGAGTTTGACCTTGCCTATTGACTTCCAAGCCTTGAAGTCAATCTATTCTTCATCCTTTGGGTTGATATCTTCTGCTAAGTGTTGATCTTCATGAGTGAGGGTTGGAAAATCATTTTCCAAATCATATGGTAACTTGACTTTCCTACAATCATCATCAAACCATGAATTATTCTCATCAAATACTACATCCCTACTAGCTATAAATGCTTTGTTAGTGGGATTGTGCAGCCTATACCCGTTTTGGTTCTAATCATACCCAATAAATATACATTTTTGAGCTTTAGGGTCAAGCTTTCCTCTGATTTGTGAGGGGATGTGTGCATAAGAAATGCACCCAAATATTTTGAAATGGTCAAATGAGGGTCTCCTTCCATTCCATGCTTCATAGGGTGTCATACCATCCAATGATTTGGATGGAAGCGTGTTGACCAAGTAACTGGCTGTGGAAATAGCGGCTTCAACAATTAACCTGTTCCTTCTCTCTGCCACTCCATTCAATTCTGGAGTGTATCTTGTTGTTACTTCCATCTTTATGCCTCTGTCGTGTAGAAATGAATCAAATTCATGTGAAAAATACTCACCACCTCCATCAGATATGATCCTCTTCAAGCTCCTTCCTATTTGATTTTCAACTAGTGCCAAGTACTTCTTGAAACATGTAAATACCTCATCCTTATGATTCATGAAATAAAGGATTGTCCACTACTGTAATCATCAATAAATGAAACATAGTACCTTGAATCTGAGATGGATGGATCTTTGCTAGGACCCCATACATCAGTGTGTACAAGCTCGAAATAGTCTCCATGAATATATCCTCTCCTATTGAATGGTTTCTTATGAGCTTTGCCAAATTGGCATGCTCCACATTTGTATATCATATGTTGCTTAGTCACATTGGAAATTCGAAGCACACTTTGATCCCTACATATTTGCTTCAGAGTCCTCTCTCCTATGTGTCCTAGCCTTTTGTGCCATATTTCTAACTCAGATCAGGTTTGATCTCTATAACTAAATAGTTCTATGTTCCTTGTGTCTTTAATTTCAAATGTGAATAATCTACCAGACTTCTCACCTTTGGCAATCCTTTTGAAGGCTTGTTGAGGATCTTCCACATATGCTCCATGCTTAGTGAATCTGACCTGTGAACCTTTCCGAACAATCTTCCCAACACTAGTTAGGGTTTTGGATGTACTTGGTACATATAGAACTTTACTCAAAAGGTTGGTGCTACCATCAAATGTTTTGACATTTCTAATTTGTTTGACTGAGTGATTAGCATCATCACCTGTTTTTACTTCATGCTTCCCTTTGGGTTCTTCAAGATCAGATAATACAGCTACATTTCCAGCTACATGATTGGAACAACTTGAATCAATGTAGAAAAGATGCCCATCATCTTTACCTTGCTTGGATGTCATGTTCATGATGAGTAATGAGTCTTCTTAGTCTTCAATATAGTTGTCGTAGTTCCTTCTTCCTCTAAAGCCTCCTTGATAATTGTTGTTCTTGTAGCCTTGATTGTAGTTATGGTTGTAGTTGCCTCCACCATTGTTGTATCTGCCTCTTAATTGTCCATAGCTACATCTATGGAAGCCTCTTCCCCTTTGATTTCTAGTATTCTTGAAGCATTCTTCTATAGTGTGGTTGTTAAGACCACAAATATTGCAAGGTGAATTGTTGTAGGGTCTCCTGTTTCCTTGCTTTCCTCCTCTATCCCTTCCTCTATCACCTCTTCCTCTGCTTGCATAATTAGCTTGAGAGGTACCAGCCTCTTCTTCATGTTTCTTGCCTTTAACTTTATCCTTAGCTTTATTCTTATCTGTATAAAGGGAAGCAGATTGGTTACCTCTAGATTTGTGACCATTCTTGTTGAGCTTTGTCTCATGGGTGAAGAGTTGCCGCATCAAGGTGTTGAGGTCAGGTATTTGCATATCCATGTACAGGTCCATTGTTGTGGTGAAGGACTCCCACTTGTCATCAACCTTGATTCCATTAATGATCTGCCTCACTATGTGTTTTTCTTATATCTCCTCTCCAATGCTTGCAAGCTGGTCAGCCACATCTTTTATCTTGGTCACATAGTCAGCCACTCCTTTCTTTGGTTGTTTCTTTAAAGTTGTAAATTCCATCCATAACTGATTGTTCCTAGCTCGTGTTTGAGGAGAAATATGATGAGAGTGCTTCCCAAGTCTTTTGGGAGGTCATGCAATTCCTAAAATGTGGTAAAAAGAAATCAAAAAACGAGTTTAATAGATATGACTTGGAAAGGGCATCCTTTGCACACCATGTGGTCAACCTTTATTTCTCTTCCCTTGTAGGTTGTTGCTTGCTCTTGAAGATTGGTATCTCTTCATCTCCTAAGATGTATCCATATGGAATTCTCCCTTGAAGGTAGGCTTGCATCCTAAGTGACCATCGTGAGTAGTGTTTCCTATCCAATTTGTCAATGAAGGATGGAAATCCATCTCCCATCTTGCTTGTTGTTGCTCTGATACCACTGTCAAAGGAGATGGTGGATAGTCACAAGAGATGAAGTGGTGTAGCTAGATCTTGCTTCACACCTACTAAGAATGATGGAAGGAGAGCGTAGTGAGAATCTTTAGCTTTCTAATGAGCACAAATAATCATATATGTAGCTTGGAAGATGATCCACTAATAGATGGATCAAAACAAATATGTTGAGAGTTGATCTGAGAACAAAAAACTTGTTATTTTTGTTCTTACACCTATTCAGTGTTTTGAACAATTCTCTAAGTACAAAAACAATTGAATTAATTTCTTTTGGGGAACTCTAATTAACTTATTAATCTATCAATAATGAGTGATTTCATAAAAAATGATGGACTACATGCAGAGAAAGAAGTTTAACAAGTCTTAGCTCCATCCCGACATTCACGGGCTGCAAGAGTCTTCAGACGAGTGAGCAAAGATGCATTAATATCTCTCGATCCCGAGAAGCATTCTAATGAAAAATTGTAGGAGTGTAATAGATAGTATCATGAATCTAACATGCTTTAAATCATGGAAAATGACCAACTACACACTCAGAACAAGCTCTACAAAAATCACTATTATCATGGAGTTATAACAAAGAAGTGAAATGAGAATGTAATGGTCATATATGTATTAGAACATGTACAAATACAATGTCATTGGCAATCATACATTGCCCAATGTGTGATAGCTGAATGAGCTATGAGATGTGCTCTCATTTCACAATGAGTGTACATCAAAATGATCTCTCCAACTCGAGATACAAGTGGGCCTTTTATATCCTCTTTTTATAGTCAAGTTTGGAGGCAAAGTTTGTTTTCAAATTAAACATTCTACCTAAAAGGTGAATCATAAAGTGTAGGATAGATTCCTTGCCACTCAACAGCTGATTGATTTGTGATTTTAGAGCTTCCTAACTCCAGGTGGGTGTAATCTACTTTTACAAGG
>CM035426.1:52256329-52621329 GCA_020310875.1 Ceratopteris richardii | reverse complement strand
TGTAGGTGTATGCATAACTTCAATTTCCTTATCAATGACCTTCTCTCTCAGAAAATGATACTGTATTTCAATATGCTTAGTTCTAGCATGAAACACAAGATTAGCTGCCAAGTATAAAGAACTCATATTGTCTCCACAAATGATAGGAGTACTTTGAATCACATCAAAACTCTTCATAAGTGTCTTTAACCATATTACCTCCTTTGCAGCTTCCACCATACCTTTGTATTCTGCTTCTGTAGATGATAAAGCAATTGTATGTTGCTTCTTAGAACACCATGAAATCAATTTGTCTCCTACATAGCACAAATATCCATGTGTTGATCTTCTATCATCCACATTACCTGCCCAATCTGCATCACTATATATCTTCACTCTTGTATCAGAAGTAAATCCATAGTACAACCCTTCTCTGAGTGTACCCTTGATGTACCTAAGTACTCTTTGTCCTGCAATCCAATGTTCCTTTCTAGGACAATGCATAAATTGTGAAAGCACACCAACTGCATATGACAAATCAGGCCTTGTTAATGTAGCATAAATCAAGCTACCAACCAAACTTTGATATAGCTTCATGTCTCTGAATTCTTCTCCTCCAAATCTAGACAATTTATGATTCACTTCCAATGGTGTAGGTGCCACCCTGCAATCTTCCATTTTAAATTTGATTAGCAAATTTTTAAGATACCTTTCTTGGGTCACATATACTCCATGTTGAGTATATAAAATCTCCATTCCCAAGAAGAATGACAAGTTCCCCAAATCACTGATTTTGAACTCTTTCTCCATCTGCTTCATGATCATTTGTATTCCTTTATCATCTGTTCCTGTAAGTATTATGTCATCAACATAAATACAAACATAAATGAATCCATCTTCACTTGCTTTGACTAGCAAGCTACTATCTGCCTTTGATGCTTGAAATCCAAGATCATTCAAGAACTTTACAAGCCTATAATTCCATGCCCTTGGGGCCTGCTTTAATCCATACAAAGCTCTCTTGAGCTTACACACATAATTTGGATTCACTTGATCTTTGAATCCATCTGGTTGCTCCATGTAAACTTCATCTGAAATGTAACCATTCAAAAAAGCATTTCTAACATCTAATTGAGATAGCTTCCAACCTTTGCAAGTAGCAATTGCTATGAGAGTTCTGATGGTTGTCATTTTTGCCACAGGACTATAGGTCTCATCATAGTCCACTCCATATGTCTGTGCATACCCTTTCACAACAAGTCTGGCTTTGTACCTAGACACACTTCCATCTGCAAATCTTTTTGTTTTGTAAACCCACTTACATCCAATAATTTTCTGGCTATTAGGTTTAGGAACCAGATCCCAAGTCTGATTCTCTATCAATGCATCATACTCCTCTTGCATGGCTTCTTCCCAATTTCTCTTGCCTTTGGCTTCATCATAAGTAGATGGATCTTCATCTGCTTTTACCAAATAAGCATAATCTTTAGTAGTCAAGAATGAGGTGTCATAGCTATACCTTGTAGGTTGCCATTTGTGCCTAGATGACCTCCTAACTTCTGCACTTTTTGAAGTCTCTGGTTCATCACATTCTGGATCAAACCTTGGCCTCTCTTCAACTTCAACCTGTATTTCATTATTCTCACTTTCATCAAGTAATTGAATCTTTGCTTTACCTTTCCTTTGATCCACTACTTCTTCAACATCTGCATGTACATTATATTTACTTGCATACCAAGTACCTTGTTCATCAAATGTAACATCCTTGGATATAAGGAATTGCTTTGTGGATGGACTCCACAACCTGTATCCCATTTGCTTATCATCATAACCAATGAATACATACTTTTCTGCCTTAGGCTCCAACTTATGTCTCAATTGAGATGGCACATATGCATATGCCAAACATCCAAATATTCTGCAATGATCCAAGGTAGGTTTCTTACCCCACCAAGCTTCATATGGTGTCATACCTTGCAAAGCTTTACAAGGCAATCTATTGACCAAATAAGTAGCTGTATTTACAGCCTCTGCCCACAAATAATTTGGACAATTCTTCTCTTTCATCATGGACCTTGCAAACTCAACAAGAGTCCTATTTCTTCTTTCTGCTACCCCATTTTGTTGAGGAGAGTACCTGCAAGTAACTTCTCTCTTTATACCTGCATTCGACAAGTAATCATTGAATTCATTTGAAAAATACTCTCCCCCTCCATCTGACCTTAGTCTCTTCAATTTTTGACCTGTAATCCTTTCTGCATATGCATGATAGTGTTTAAATGTATTAAACACTTCTGATTTTTCTTTAATCACATAAATTGTGATCCACCTGGTAGCATCATCAACATATATGACATAATATCTTGAACCATTTATACTAAAGTCCTTTGAAGGACTCCACACATCTGTATGCACCAATTCAAGTCTTTCTGAATACATAAACCCATGCTTGGAATAGGATTGCTTATGAGCCTTACCTAATTGACATGCCTCACATCTGTATGTCATGTGTTGACCTGCAATGTTAGGCAACCCAAGCACTGAATCATTATTAATCATGTCTTTGATACCTCTTTCATTGAAGTGTCCAAGCCTTTTGTGCCAAACAATTCTGACACCTTCTGCTCTCCATATGTGAACATAGCATGTCCAACATTTCCTTGTACCTTCAATGTGAAAAGCCTTCCTTCTTTCTTTCCTGTAACAACCTGTTATACCCTTGACTAGGGTCTTCAACATAGACTCCATCATTGGTGAATCTTACCTCATATCCTTTTTCCACAATTTGACCTACACTGATCAAATTCTTTGGAATTGTGGGAACATAAAGAACCTTACTCAAAAGAGTACTCCCATCTTTAGCTTTGACTGAACCAATTGACTTTACCTTATGCTTTGTATTATCACCTGTCTGAACTGTATGGTTAATTGCATTATGATCTAGATCAGTCATCAAAGCAATATTTCCACTTAAATGATTACTACATCCTGAATCAATGTAGAACACTCTCATGTCCTCATGTGAGGTTTCATATGTTGCATTCATAATGAGAGTTGAATCCTCCTTCTGATCTGATGCATAGTTGTAGTAGGTGTTATTATAGGATTGATTTTGGAAGCTTCTTCTTCCACCTCTTCCAAAAGAATTCCTACCACCTCTACCTCTGAAGTTTCCTCTCTGAAATCTACCACCTCTTGCTCTTTGATTAAAGTTCTGATAATTACCATTGTTCTGATTATTGTGCCAACAATCATGAGATAGATGATTGGTCTTACCACATATCCAACAAGCTCTTGCATTATCTTTGTTGTTTCTGCCTCTTCCTCTACTTCTACCATTTCCTTTTCCTCTTATGAAATTTGCTTGGTTTGAAGTACCTTCTTCTTCACCTGATTGTTGCTTTCCTTTGTTAGCTTTCTTCTTGTCTTTAGAGTACATTGCATGACTTGCACTCTTATCAACATCTCCTTTGATATCATTCTCAAAAGTTAGCACATGACCTAACAATTGATTCAAATCAGGAGTGAAGTGATCTAATGAAAGTTCTGTAGACAAAATAAAAGGCTTCCACTTCTCATCTCCTCTTAACCCTGTGAGAATTTTTCTTACCAATTTATCTTCTTCAATATCTTCATCCACTGCACCTAGAGAATCTGCAATGTCCTTCATCTTTGTCACATAATCAGAGATTGATTGTGAGGCCTTCTTTTTGAAAGTAGTAAATTCTGCCCATAGTGAAGCTTTCCTTGATTTGGTTGTGTTTTGGAAATGCTCTTCCAAAGCATTCCAAATATCACTTGCACTTTCAAGTCCTCTAATGTGAGGAAGCAAATAGTCATTGACTGCCATGTAGATTATGCTCCTTGCTTGAGCATCCTTCTTCATCCAATTCTTTAGATCTGACAATTCTTCCCTAGTTGGAACACTAGGATCTCTGAACTGAGGCTTCTCTTCTTCACCTGTAATGTATGCTATCAAATCTTTGCTCATCAGATGAGCTTCCATTCTCATAGACCAAGCTGGATAGTTCTCTCTATCCAACTTTTCAATTTGGAGACTATCTCCCATCCTTGCTTCACCTGTAGTCTCAAAACTTTAGACTTTACAAGGAATAAATGTACCTTAACTTCGAGTATTGCTTCTTCTGATTCCTTTGATAATCTTTGCGTGTCTCCCTTCAATCTTTCTTCAACACTTTATCCTTCTGAACCTTCAAAATGTAGAACTTGTATGTCTGCAGCAGTCGGAGTCTCCCTTTCCTTAATTTTGACACAACCTGCTCTGATACCACTGATGGAGAGTGTTAATCTCCAAAAGAACAAGCTATCCTTGGTATTAGACCACCTCTAGACCAAGAATAACTCTAGACTCCACATAATTTTGGAAATCCACTAACACATTACCAAGAAGTTGACTAACTGTGAAGAAATCACTTCTCTGAAAAGTCTGCTGCAGATTAATCACTCATTGACTAATCAATCCTGTAAAGTTTTTAACATTCAATCATAAATGCACATGAATCAAGTATATAACCACATAAAAACAAAGACATAACAATTCATATAACGTTTGTTTATCTATCTAGATCTTTTTCTACATCGTTCTCAATTGCAGTCGAAAGCAAAAGGTTATCTTGCTCTCTCAATCATTCTCTGTCATAGCCAAAAGTAATTGGTTAGCCTCTCTCTCTCTCTCAATCTCCGAGATCTCTATCGCAGACAAAAGCACTAGAGTCTCTCTCTCTCTCTCATATCTCTATCGCAGACAAAAGCAATAGATTCTCTCTCTCTCTCAACGTCTCTTTCTTGCAGTCGTTTATTATTGTTCTGGCCATCGCCTCCGCTTCACTCTGCAACATATATCAACAAGACTCACACACTCTCCTTCACTCCGCTTCACAATTACATACACAAACAAACATTACATACACAAACAAACAGACATACAGTCACAAATATATTCATACAAATTTACACATATAAACAAACACATGTAATGACAAATTCATGCACAGAAAATTTGCATACAGAAACACACACGCGTAGGCAGTGCACATAGATATTACCGTCACATAAACATAAATATTACTGTCACATACAGTCATGCATTCATGAATGCATATCTACATCTATGAACACAAAAATGCTCTGTTGTGCACATTTGGCTACCTTAAACACACGCACACACACATGCACGTAGACAGGCACCTTAAACACACATGCACACACACATGCACATGCCACTTATGAATACACAATTGATTACAAAAGAACATGTACACGCTTAAGACAACCTTACACAAATATGTTTACCAAAGTCCATATATTCATTTTCATGCAGCTATATACAAATTTACATATATATACACTTTCATTCACGATCATTTATCCATACACAGATATTGAATCGTGCATTTGCATGACGAAGTTACAAAGAATCATAGATAATCTACTGGTCCTGCAGAGAGAAAAAGTACACAGCCTATATAGCTGCCTCTCATCCGCATATTTTCACACAGAGAGAGGAAGAGCTACGATTGAAAGAATCAAGATGAGATAAATATCTTCCTTTCGCATGCATAGAATCAAAGAAAACCCATGGGCGCATAGAATAGTGTCACGAATCTCCCCAAGCTCCTCTCCTACGTCCCTTCTCCCCCCCCCCCCCCCCCCCCCCCCCGAAAAAAAAAAAAAACATCCCCAAACACGTTCCATATATACTATACCAAAATAATCTTTCACAAAGTATATATATATATATATATATATATATATATATATATATATATATATATATATATATAGAGAGAGAGAGAGAGAGAGAGAGAGAGAGAGAGAGAGTAGAAATTATACAAAACTGAACTTATTTAATATTAATATATAATAATATATACACAAAGGCGAAAAGCAAATGACAGACACATCTATTTCAATGCCTTGATAATCACATATAATGCAAATAAGGTTGTTGAGATGAATCATATGAATATTATGTAAACACATAATTTCCTATAGATGTTCACGTGGTGTTCTACATTTGAGACTTCTAACAAACATAGACCTAACATATGTTATGTTAAATACATGAAGTGCACAAATATGTACATGATTGTTGAAAGTTATGGAATTTGTGCAAGCTCCAATTGTGAGGTTTGACACATACTCAACTTTGATCAATTACCTCAACATCATTTAAGTATTTATTGTAAGCTCAAAAGGAAGTTAGGCCTTGAAAATATAAAGACTAAGCTCATAACCTTAAAGAAGAGTATTAAAGAAAAGATGCAAATGTATTTATGGCTTGGTTAAAAGCTAAATCAAGATTAGACAGATGGAATACTAAAACAAAAGTGAAAATGTACCCATATGGATTGATTTGGAGCACCAAAAGCAGCCCAAAGCAATGGGAGGACAAAGGATAAGGAGTGGAAAGTCAAGAGGTGATAGAATATGCTTAGGTGAAGAGACACAAACTCCCATGCACATATCTCTATATATAGAGGTCTTTAGAATATGAAAATTTATGGAAATGACAAGAAGATGGTTTAGAAGCATATGTTGGTCATCGTCTCACCAATAGATATAAAAAAGACGCTCAATAATGTGCTACAAAGCACAAAGCTATTCCAACCACATACCTTTTTGTACACAAGCACCTTATGAAGGTAATATCACTCTATGAAATTATCCATTGAACGCATATGATATTTTTTTTGAAAGCTCATCGCTCATCCTTGTGTTGCTATAAATATCTCTACTATATGAGTCTCTAATAGTTATTGGGAATATTTCTTGTGAACCTCAGTTTTTTCCTTAACTTGAGTTGATAGGTGGTCTATCTCTATATAGTTGATTGCCTAGTGATATGAACTCCAAATGAAGTGATCTTTAGCTTTTTATAAAGCTAAAAGAATCTTCTATAAGTGGATCAAATTTCAAACTCATTGGATCTTTGAGTTGTTATTGAAATAGGCTTTAGTAAGCATCTCTCTAAGAGAGTAGTTTCTAGAAGAAGTTCTCTGACTTTTGATGCATATATTGGAGTAAAATCTCTCCACATTTTTTATCAAAGCTTTGGTATAGAGCATTTGAATTGAATCCCATGGTTGCACAAAGAAGTGACCTTGAAGATGATGCAAAGAAGGCAAAGTATATCATGGGGATATGAGCATGTGGAGTATGCAACATTCATGCTATTGGAAGGCTACGGAGTTGAAGCTTTTGTACATAAGAAAATTTGTTGCTTTGTGTTATTTGAGGTCATTCACTCTCTTGTCCTACTCTCTACTACATGTTGTAAGTGATACTACATGGCTTATGATCAGCCTATGGAAGAAGATAAAAATTCAAGCAAATAATCTTGGATGCATAACTACATCTAGTTGAATATGAGCATTGTACACATGCTTTAGAAATTGTATTTCATTAAATGAAGTGGAATTTTCTATTATGTTCAAAGCTGAATATGAATGTTTGTATTTAATCTTGTGGATATCATTATATGCTTATTACAAAGTACAAGAAATATATGCAATGAAGATGCTTATGTATGCATGCTTGCTAAGTTTATGCTCAAGGTGAATGATAAATTTGGACAACCATGCTTAGGATGAATATAAGTTAAATTTTGAGTTGATAATGCATGGCTTAAATGCAAGAATATATGCATATGTGGTCAACAAGAATACATATGCATGTTCCATGGTATGTGGATGAGTAATATGCTATTTTATAAAGCATATACAAGCTAAACATTGCAAGTCTATGTAACCAATCAACTTGAAAAGGAAGCTCCATCTGTGACAAAATTAGAAGAACTTGTAGGTTTTCAAACTACATTTATCACTATGTTCCATAGTTATTTTGCAACAAGAACATGTTTCAAGATGTAAGACTGCACTAGATATTTGGTCCCATGAAGCTTATCTTCAGCTTGAAGCATGCCAAACATGTCATTCTTGCTCACCATTTCACTAAAGAACAAGAATGTGACAAGATCTTTACTTCAATGAAAGCTATAATGAATGCTAAAATTTTAGCTCAGAATCTTCCACTCTATCGACAATTCTTAATGCATGAATGGCTTTTGAAATGGGGTTAAAATCCTAGTACAACTAGTGGAAATTCTTCTTGGCTACTAAAAATTAGACTTCTATGCTCCGAAGTCAATTTGCACTCTTAAAAGTGCACATGCCATGATGCAAGAAACCAAAAAATTAGAAGGAGTTGAACCTACTCTAATAACACTATTGGGTGTGTCTAGAAGTGCGAGAGACACACAAGGATCACACAAAAGGAGAAGAAAATGTAACAAGACATACGGAGATGATGGATGCATGGAATAGCATTTTCTATTGACAATGAACAGATATGAAGTAAGAGCTTAATAATGTCCCTAAGTACAAAGTACCAACACATATGAGTGAATCATGTATGTGGTAAAATGGGGAAAAACCTCTAGCCAACACTAGTGTAAAAAGTGCCTGTGTATAGGGAAAATGTTCACATCAAAGCTACAAGGAACATATAAATTTAACACCCTCATGGTGTAGGATGCATACAAGAGGATAAAGAAGGTGGATGATCGAGTATTTTCCTATACAATGTACATAGATATGATTCAACCATAAACAAGACCTTTGAAGGGATATTGATAGAACTTTTAGAGGAGGACCAGACGAATGAATCACAAAAGGGGGATAGCAATCACGAGGACCAACAAGAGGAACAACCTTGACACTAAATAGAGAAAGAAAAATCATTGGGAATTATCTAGCATTTTTTTCATCACTTTGTGGAATTCCATGCTTCAAAATGCATTGCAATTGTGAATATTCCTACATTCTCTAGAGATACCACCATAGCCATGTGCAGATGTTGAATCTAATCCTTTGAAGTTTTTATTTCAACCAAGAAACATGGCACAACCATGAACATCCACATCCCAACCACCAATGGATCCCCATGTTGGAGCATCCAAATTCTAATTGGAAATGATTGTAGGATGCTAATAACCATGTAGGGTAGTTTGAGACTTGATGGCAAGTGAGCATGTTTGATAACATGTAAGGAGATCAAACTAAGAAGAAAACTTTTTTGTCCAGCCATAGACTTATTCATGTAGTATGGCATAGCCTTTTTTGAGGATTATGAGAACCTTAGGACTAGATAACTATCATGCTTCATGGTAGAGAAACCCCTAAGGATGTATTGAAGAAACTCATGAAAATGGGTCAATCAATTTTCTCTTGGAAGATTATGCAAAATAGTTTTTGTAATTTATTGAATAACCTAGAAACTCCCAATGCTCATATTGGGATGAACGTGATGACTATTTTTTCAAGGGAGTGCATGAGTAGCTTAAAAGTGTAGTGGTAGGGCAAGAACTATTGATGGTTGAGGCAAAATTTGCAGCATTATATTAGGGGAGAAAATGAACGCTACATGGGCCTTTTAGATTAATGAGTGATTAGTGCTGGACCAATCAGAAGATGGTGGTGGCCATTGTATATACTATATAAAACTCTAGGCTAAAGGGAGGAGAGGGAACAAATTTCTCCCTTTTTTAATGACTTGCCTCTAGATAGGCAAGGGATCTTGTAACCATCCTAGGACCAAAAATTAAAATTAAAAAAAAAAGTTAAAAACCTCATCATAACACTTGAGAATGGACCCCCATTACTTTTTAGGATCATAATTACTCTCTCTTGCCTCAAATTCAAAACTTGTGCATATCTTGAGCAGACAAAAATAAAATTTTTTCATAAAGAAAACTTGAAGAAGATCTATTTCCCTCCCAAACCTCACATTTTCATACCCAACTCCCAAAAACTTATCTTTTCCGACCACTTTCTTTGTGTATCATAGTTTCCCTTTACTTTCTATTTGTACCATGTTTTCCCATTGCTTTCTCTCTATACCACACTATTGAAGGTCTTGTTTCTATATTCCAACCTATCTGCATCTCTTGTCTTGAACAAGTGGTGTACCTTGAAGAACTTCAACTTCAATGGAAACATCTGAAGTTCATAGGCTACCAAAAGATGAATTCCTCACATTAGGATGTCACAATATCAAAGCTATAGATTTACAATGGCTATAACATTAGTATTGCAAAGGTGCATGAGTTTACATACAATCCTCTAGACTTCTGCCTCATTGTGTTAGAGATCGTGGAAACTTGAGTCTTCATTGGAAGGGAATGCTACTTGGCATCAAGAAGCACAAAGGCAATGGGATGATTCATATTCTATAACCTGTTTTCACAATGACAACAATGAAATTGAAAAAATCTATTAGAATGAGATATCCTATCAATTGTAAGTATTACTCTAAAATATTGTATGTTTTATAGTGTTGAATATATCTCTTAACTATTTACATATGCTTTTGCTTGTTTGAGATATATTTTCTTCTACTTTGGTGGAATAGAAGCCACTTTATAGTTTTATAGGTTCTTTCTGGGGTTTGCATGTAGATGTAAGTGCACTAGTCTTTCTAGAAGTATCTTCTAATCAACTTTTCCATAATAGAGTTTTTGTTTATACACACAGATATGTTATACCCTCTACAATGAGTGGTTTTGGAAGGTTCGAGAGAGTTGACATAGATTCACATCTTAGCTTGGAGTGGCCAAAATCTGATAACTGGTCCATATCATGTTTAAAGCACAAGATGGTAATGGATACATGTAACTCGTTGAAAATTCACAAACGTTTCTAGGTCTATAGATTTGTAGTGGTGCTTTCCCATCCATTGCTTTGTATATTTATTTCAAGGATTCTCATTCCAAGAGACTTTCACCATGTTCATGTGTAAAGATATCACATATCAGAAAGTGAAAATTCTTCTTGATAAAAACTAGCGTTTGAGAGAAGAAATTGCAAAAGGTGACAAATACCTTTGTAAGATAGGTGGAACAAGTATAAAATTTTGATATTTGAACATCACGCTTCATTATACATTAGATTCTACTATGATCATTGGATGTGCAAACTTGGCCAATGGATACCATTACAAAGGTTTAGGGACCTTTAGTCTCATTTGAAATTAAGTTTAAAATGCACAATAATAAAATGGAAACTATTTTAGTGAATCATCATTGGACCTTGGCTAATGTTAAAGAACACTTGGTAATTATGGGCTTTGAGGGACTTAATCAATCCAAATTCAAAATAGAACGACACACTACTAGAAAAAGGGGGGGTGTGTAGAGATGGCCCCCATTGAAAGAAAGCAGGTTTCGTCACTTATGTGACAGGAGCATCACATAAGCAATGAAGGTCTTTTTTATTAAAAAAACAAGCCTCATCACATAAGCGATGCAAACCATCGCTTATGTGATGCTAAATATTACCATCACAAATAGCATCGCTATCTAGTGATGCTCTTACTGATGTTGGCAAACTAAACAGCATCGCATAAGCGACATGTGACATTTCAGAGCGTCGCATAAGCAACGCTCTAGAATGTTAAAAAAAAATTCGATTCCTCTCGGCACATTTGTGCCGAGATTGAAACGCGAGAGAGGGAGAGAGAGAGAGAGAGAGAGAGAGAGAGAGAGAGAGAGAGAGAGAGAGAGAGAGAGAGAGAGAGAGAGAGAGAGAGAGAGAGAGAGAGAGGGAGAGGGATCACGCATGTGCACACAACTAGAGAGCTAGCAAGAGAAGCTAGAAGCAAGAAGGTATGCTCACACACCATACACACACAGATTTACAGACAAATATACACATGCATACACACACACATATACACATAGACACACATATACACACATAGAGACACACACATATACACATAGACACACACACATACACACATAGACACACACACATACGCACATTGACACATGCACACACATACACACACATACACACACTACACACACATATGCATACATACATTACAAAAGTTTTCTCCTCGAAGATAAAGATATATATGCGATTTTAGGCATACCCCGGAGCTTCATGTTCTAAATTAAAAGAACATGGTTTCATCTCTCTAGTAAGATTCATCGATATTCTAGTTGAATAAAGAAGAATCTATTATCTTGTATCCATTCAAATGATTCAAGTTATTGATCGATAAGTAAAGGAGGATTTACTATCTAATCATATGTTTTCATTATTGCTATCATTTTGGTAAGACATCAATATAGTCTCATCTTCATTATCCTTATTGATTTCATTTATTTTTTCTATTGTTAAATCTGTGTTCTCATGGATGACATCATATAGTGATGGAATAATATCGATTTATAGTAATTCCTCATCATCATCAATAGAATCAGCATATAGAGTATTATCCTCTTCATCAAAAAGATTAGTATCATTATCATGTATAATGATTCTAATTCCTCTTTCAGATGTTGATGTATGAGTATCTGATGGTGAATCATCAAGAGGACTTTCTTTGATCTCTCTAACAATAAACTGTTCAAACAATGACCTACCTCTAGGTTGAACATGAACGACTTGCCACCCAGGATGAGCATCAGGGTTTTTATAAAAAAACGCTTGTTCAATATGCCTCGGAAGAATATATGGTTCTCTAGTAGATGGCATTACCTTGGAAGAATCAATTGCCCAAAACACAGATAATTCCTTTCTCAACGTCAAATTATTACCTTTATACTCGGCTCAAAACTAGTCAACCTTCAAAATGACCTATCAAAATATATAAAAATGAAAAACCATTCTTAGGAGCTTAAAAAAATAATAAACTCTATCATAAAAAATATAAACTTTTTCCTACCTGTTTGAATGTGTGAAATGATATTTTCTAGATACGAACAACAGTTCCCACGTAACCAAGTTCGCCATCTATAATTTTTGTGTCTTTTGAGCTAGCACATGATAGTTGCTTGAAAGAAGCAACAATAGTAGAACCCTCAGTTTTATGTAAAGAATCAATAGCTTTGATTCTAATATGTTGTCCAAAAGCCCACATATTAGTGAACATTCAAGCTTGCAAAAGAAATTAAATTAGTAAAGAAAAACTAATATACAAATATGAAAAAAATATAACATTATTAAAATAAAATTACCGTTCATTCACAACCTATCATAACTCTCTCCTCATCTAAGATTTCTTCATTATTTGTGTTGGCTCGTTGCAAAAATGAGTATATATCCAATCCGTGAAAGAAGATATATTTTTAATCTCATTATTATTGAGATTACATCTATATCTTTTGTTTCTCCATCTTTTACTTCGGAAATTTTGAAGTTCCTATTCGTACTCGCTATGGAATGCTTGCATGCATTCACTATTATATGCTATAAAAGTAAAACCATCATTTTTTTCTTGAAACGTAAATAAAAATGGAACTCCCTTACTTGATAATAACTTGTCTACTATTTTTGAGGAAGACTCCTTGGTCCATGCACGTGGAGCTTCTTCATGAACTCGTTCAAGGTACTCACTAACATAGTAAATGCACTCTTCAAGCATCCAACCCTTTGCCATGGATCCTTCTGGTTTTGCTCTTTGTCGCACATAACCTTTTAAAATTCCCAAAAATCACTTGACTCAAAACATCCATCGAGTGTTGACAACACCTACAATCTCTATTTCATCTACAAGATGGACTAATAAATGAACCTGAATATAAAAAAAGGAAGTAGGAAGCTCTTTCTCCATCAAACATAGTAGCTCTTTGCATTCACATTTCTTTTGTGGGATCGAGTTTTTGTCAATCTCTTTTGATGTAATCCACCTATACATATCATTAAAAAAATTATAAAGAAGTTAATTCAAAAATAAAAGACATCAGATATTCATATATATTAAATATAAAAGTATTAAAATTACCTTATAAGCGATCCAAGATGATAGATCACATCTCGTAATCATTTTGTTCTACATCCATCAATAACAAAAAGTAAAATATGTTTCAAAAAGTTATGCCAATCATGGATCTTTAACCCAGATAAGCTCTTATCATCCATAGTAAACATGTTCTAGAAAGATGCTCCATATCCTCTAGGGCTCCGAATCAATTGAATCCTATTGTTGATAGTCTGTATCTCTTTTGTTGTAAATACCAAAGGAGCAGGTGCATAAGTTGTTTCCTGTCGATGTCTTTCAAAAACTGGCCATAACTGTGGTTTTGAGTTTTGATCTTTCAAATCATTCCTTGATGCTATGGTGTCTTTTAGTCCGAGAAGATGCTGCCATAATGAATAACCAATATTCTTGAATATATGCATAGGATCAAGAAGATGACATATTTTTAACTCTTTCCAATACTCCAAAGAATACCATATTGATATATTCTCTGCAAGTGCCAATTTTTCTTTACCTCTCTTCACATTCTCATTATCTTCATCATCATTGAAGATTTCTGATTCTGGATCTATCAGAGATCCATCTGTCGATTTTTTATACCAATCCATAGGCATCATAGGGTTTGGACATAGACCTCTTTCAAACTTTCCATTAAAATGTATCGCTTCTCTTTTAGATATTAATGGATGTTCATCAGGAAAGAATCATCGATGTTGAAGATAAATATTTTTGTTGAGATTCTTACTAATCACCATGATATGGAAAAGCTTTATAACCCTTACTAGATATTCCCGCATCATTAAAATGATAAAAATATAGTTATATTAACTCAAATTTATTTGTATGCATATTGAATAAAAAATTACATCAATACCTAAACAAACACCATATCCTAGAAAATCGTGAATAGTCCAAGCCACAATACCATGAACCGTAATATATCTTTCATTGATGCTTTTCGATAGATCAATGACATTAATACCTCTCCATAACTCTTAGAGATCATCAATGAGAGGAGCAAGATATATATTCATATCTTTGACTTGTTTTTTCCCTGGGATTAAAAGTGAAAGTATTAAATGTTCCTTTTTAATGCTAAGGTATGGAGGAAGATTGTAGTTTATGACTACCACTGTCCATGTTGAGCATTTACTGGAGTTCATGGAGAATGGATTAACCCTATCTAATGCAACTCCTAACTTTAGATTCTATGGATTTTGTGCAAAACTAGGTCATGTAGACTCAATTTGTTGAAAAGCAACACTATCATGAGGAATTTTGATTATTCCATGAGTACTTTTATGGTCATGTCCCCATGCCGAAAGCTTTGATAATTCAGGACTTTGAAACATATGTATAATCCGTGGAGCCAATGGAAAATGTCTCAATACCTTTTTTGGGATTTTACCTTCTTCGTCCTTATATCAAGGAGATTGACATTTTGGACATGTCAAAGAGTCTGCATATTCACCTCTATATAAAATACAATCATTAGGATATGCATGTATACATTGATAATCTATACCAAGATTGTTGATTATCTTCTTCATTTCATCATGTGAGGTACGAAGAATATTCTGACTTGGTAAAAACATTTCAGATAATAACCTGTAAGTTCATGAAAAAAAGACATATTAATAAAAATAAATAGAAACACACACACACACACACATATATATATATGTGTGTGTGTGTGTGTGTATATATGCATGTGCATGCGTATATGGATGTATGTGTGTATATGTGTTTTATATGTGTATATGTATGTATATATATGTATGCGTATGTGTATGCATATATGTATGTTTATGTGTGTATATATGTGTATGTATGTATGTGTATGTATGTATGTGTATGTATGTATGTGTATGTACATACGAATGTGTATGTATGTATGTATGTATGTGTATGTATGCATGTGTAGCTATGTCTATTTAATTTTGTTTTGTTTATTGTGGTTTGTAGACTTTCATATAGATATCTAGACCACTGAATCGTTTGGATGTCTCCCATTTTATAGTCAATATATTACCTGCCTTGCTAACTAAGACTTACATATTTGTTTACAAAGATTAAGTATCAGTTAACTATGGAGGTATTAAGTCGTTTGGCAAATAAGACAAGAAAATTTACCTCAAAAATTTTGGAAGATGGATGAATAGTTTTAAAGAATGGGTGGACATAAAGCGTTCATTCAATGCAAGTTTTTGTTCTTACCTTAGGTAAGGTAAAAACAAAAGCCTGCACTGATTGAACGCTTTCTATCTGCCCATCCTTTAAAATTATTCTTTCATCCTTCAAAATGTTCGAGATAAATTTACTTCTGCTATTTTTTGAATGACTTAAAACCTCCATAGCTAACTCATACTTAATACTTGTATGCAAAGTTCATACAAGAGTTAGCAACGCATGCTTTAGACATTCCTCTCGAACATATTTCTCATTTTTCGAAATATCAATGCTCTCACTATCATTTTGATACCAATCCTCAATAAACTTTGCCATGCCATCATCTTCATCATTGTCACACAAGTCTTGTACTTTATTTTCTTTTGCATATAGGTCTTTTAACCTAACATAATCTAGAGGATCACTTTTGCGTAGCCTCCCCATAGAAGCTTCTGATAAAGAAGGCCTTACTAGCAATTGTGAATGGTGTGGTGGAAGATCATCAACATCATGCATTGGAATCTGTGAACATGAATAAAAATCATTAATATTTCATAAATTAATAAAAAGTAAACTTCAAACATAAAATTAAATATATAGGTTATTAAATATGGATAGAAAACTTTCATTCTCTATCTAGCTAAAAGGTACTCTTGGAGGTCTATGCCATCCATAATTCATTGATAATTCATCTCCAACATGTAATGTAGTAATAGCATTGATAACTATGTATCTTGCTACATCTCTACTCATGTATGGTGATTCACCACTATTTTCATGCTCCTCAAATGTGCAATCAGTCCTTGAACTATTATGTAATCCTCGACTACTATTTATTAAACCTGCTATAATTCCATGTGTGTAAGGTCTTCCATCAATATATAATCTTTCATTTTCTGCATGTGAAATCCTTCTACTACTAAGGGATGGTGCATTCAAGCATATTCTATAAGTACTCATGCTTTGAATGTAACATGCAAGTTGATGCCAATCTCCCCATCCATATATAGGACCACAAAATGACATAAGAGTGACTTCAAAGCCTGAATGCACATACAAATCCTCTACAATAAAGAGACCACGACCAGCACTAGTAATAGTGGATGGAGCAATCATCTAACGATTACCCCAAAAGTTAAAAACTCTCCATCTAAAGGAAGTGGTCCTCTATTCCATCCTCCATGCCTTCTTCTATCATATGTTTGTAATAGAGAATGATCACGAGCTAGCAATGGATAATCTCGAGCCGTTTTAGTCTCTAAACCACGAGGTAGAGGATTTCTAGAAACCTCTACTTGTAATTGATGAATAGCAAGTCCATGACGTGTACGAGGTATATTAGCATTATGAGTGTGAGAATTGTTATCATCATCATCATCATCATCATCATCATCATCGAGCAAGTATTCCTGTATATCAATAATATTTTGATTTTGTATATGGTCTTTGAATAAAATAATGACATTAATTTATAGAAGAAAATACACACCCAAGCATTATCATGTTGACCAGGTGGTGATGCATGCGCAAAAGTACCATACTCTACCTCATGTTCAATACATTCCAATCAGGGTCTTGGATACGTGCCATAGCAAGAGTTACACCATCATATAATATTCTCTTGATAGTAAAATTCATCATATTTCCTATCAGAGGACACATGTGAAGTCGTTGAATGGGTAGGAGGTGGTGGAGTGCCCTTTGATTGATCAAAATCTGATTGTAACAAGAAAAAAACATATATGAGTTATGTATGTATCAAATATATTTAAAAGTAAAAATTTGATATACTTACAGTATATAGTCCTTGCACGATTAGGAGATGGTGGTGGGGTTCCGTCTGATTGATCGAAATCTACAAATAATGATATTAGATATTAATAATCTGATTATTTACATACATAAACATTCACATATACACATTTATACATACACACATATTCACATATACAAAAATACACATTCTTGTCGGATAAATGCATATATTTTGTATGAATGTGTGTATATGCATGCATCTGTATGTGTGTATGTATATATATGTATATGTATATGTGTGTTTACATTATATGTATGTATATGTGTATATGTATGCATGTATGTATGTGTATATGTTTGCATGTATATGTGTATGTGGGTATGTGTATGTGTATATGTGTATGTATTCTGGTTCTTTTTTTCTTTGAGATGAAAATAAGAGGAGATATTGTATGGTGGAAAAAAATAAGAGGAGACCTAACATGCCACTTGAGATGTGGCAGTTTTTTTGTGGACAACTACGTCTTTAGGAGTCATTTCCTTAGGAGAAGATATACAAATTAATAGTTTATATCTATAATTCTCATATGTTTTATTAAATTTTGCTTGGTTAACTTCTTGAATGACCTGCAATAAAGATAGAGAGAGAGAGAGATAATTCAAAGACAGAACAATCCATATGTTTTGCTGGTTAACTTCTTGAAAGACCTGCAATAAAGATAGAGAGAGAGAGAGAGAGAGAGATAATTCAAAGACAGAAAGAGGCAGAAAGAGAGAAACAAAGAGATAGAGAGACAATAAGATAGAGATTAGACCAAACAACAATTCAACAAGCAATTGTTTCAGCTCCTAAGTGCAGCGCAATTGTGAACATTGGAGAGCTCTTCAATCAGATGCATGTAGATGCCGATTGAAGAGCCTCCAAAATTTTTATTTTTTTCCATCAAAAACCCATCATGTAACTGATGCTAAAGCATCATAAATCTCTCTCCAAGTAGCATTGTATACATGATGATAATTAGCATCATTTATGCGACACAAATTAGCATCGCTTATGTGATGCTTTTATTAGTCGCCACTTTAGTGATGCTCCACATAACTGTCACATTTTTCATCACGTCGCATTTCAATACAAAAATCGATATTTTCATGATTTAACCAACGTTTGGCACTTGATGCTTGTTGCCATGCTTTATGCAATTTTATGGCGATGAAATTGTGTCGCGTGAATCGTTGCTATGCACTCGTATTCCTTGTATTGACATAACTTGAGAAATGTTTTGTGCTTTTGTATAAGTAATATATTCATTACTCATTATTTCACTTCTATAACTCCAATTTCTTCTAAATTGGTTACAAGTTAGAAGGAGATTTAAGTACAAAATGAAAGTCCCTATAGATTGGAGTAAAGATGGAATTCAACTCTCATTTTCATATCTCTTTTGCAACTTGAGGATGTCACTTTTTTTATCCTAGTCATTCTACCATGGTTTTCGCACTTGCATGAGCCTTTACTTGTAAAAATTAGGATAAAAAATATATGATAGAGATTGTATATACCTTGTTATTTGCAATGGTAATTTCATAAATTTTGGATTGTCAAAACTCTATGTTCACTAGTTAGCAAATCAGTTAGTCATGTTGTCTTCGTTAGATTCTTATGTCTAAACATTTGCGTCGATGCCAAAATCTTGAAATTGTTTGGTGTTTTGTGTGTTATTTTTTCATCAAATAATCATTTTTAACTTTCACTATTTTATTGTGTACTTTTAAAATTTGGGCCTACTCAATTTAAGAACTTGAAACCAAGAGCTAGACATTCTCTCAAGGCAATAGCATACTATGCCGACATGCAATGGCTACATCCACATTTGCCAGTCCCATCAAAACTCCTTAAGAGCTTTTCATAGATTTCCTAGATAGAATAGATTATGAAGGTCATACAAATATGTATGACCTAGTCTATGGAGTCCCTAATCTTTACTGGATACCAATAATGGACTCTAATGTGCTCGGGGATAATATTCATTCTATGGAGTTCTATATGCTATGATAATCCATTGATATTTCACCACTTGAGGGAAAATGGGTCCCCTATGACCTATGTTTTTATATCCATAATGGAGATGAGGCCTCACCAATGCACCTCAAGAAATTCATGTCCATTGCTTAGTATATTTCACACCTATTAGATGATAGAGTGCCATTAATCAAGCATTACAATATGAAGAGCAAAATGAGAAAAAAAATATTTTCTTCTACATTTCTACAACAATCTTCATTGTCAATGAGGAGTTTGAACCTACACCCATGGACCTATGCCATCTTGTTACAAGGGGTTTTGTAGGTGATAAAAAGGAACCTCAAATACAAGCTCTCAACTTATTAGAAGAGAGTGATAAAATAAGTAGAGAATTTCCAATGGCATTATGGATAAGCTGAATGGAGCTAGCAATTCACAAGAGCATCTTCCCTCCAACGTGGAGCCCATGAAACCCACTCTACCAGAGGTATAGAGGGAAATCATTTTGATGGTACTTGTAGCCACAAACGAATTCTTGTTCTTAAGCGATTTTAGAAGGCCCTTGGTCTATGTCTCGATGAATGCCTTAGCAATTTATGTTTGATCTCTGATGTACCCATGGACAATTATTTCAACATAATTAAAAAATTAACCATTCCATTTGGTGATTTAGTTTCAAACACTATTGCCTTAGTGTGTGAGGCGATTTTGAGTGATTCCAACTAAAACACCACTAAAGAGGATTTGGCCATAGCAAGAGAAAGAGTTCTAGAGAAGAAGATCTCAACATCACCTATTGTGGAGCATAGTGGTGTGGCTCACTTTTCCATTTCTCTAGATGCATCTAGAAGAGGATATGATGAGGATAGGCTTAAAGATCTAAAGTATCTAATGATTGACTATGTTTTATATTTATAATCATTAAATGTCTATGTGAAGGAAGCTATTGATGTTGATAAATTTATAGCAAAGAGTAGTGGTGACTTGGTTGCTCATGGTGGTGACTCTTTCTTGGGAAACTACATTGAGAAATTGCGAAAGGAAGATCTTTTGATTCTCCACAAAGACTACTCCCCTCAAATGCACTTTATGACTTGGTGTCAAAAGAACTTGAGAAAAGTTTTGTGCCTATCTACAATGATGCAAGGGACCAACTATGTAACTTTGGTCAGGAAGTCCTTTGCTAGTTCACTTTAGAGGAAGGATACTAGGGCAAATAGGAATTGCTTTGGGTCTTGGATTGATAGACCCCCATGTGATATCTCAATTATGTTTTACCTAACAATTGAAACAATCCTTCAAAAGAAGAAAGAATGTAGTAGAGATGCTCAAGGCTAAGAGCCAATGGTAAACACATTTAAACAAAATTATGTTTTTTTTGATTCCCATGTGCATTCAACTGTGTCTATTGTGGATTTATGATTCTAGAATTGTACTTCATATGTTTTGCATAGTTAAATTAGTGTTTCTTTGAACTCCATGTAGTGAAAGAGGATTCTAAGGGCCTATGAATGAAAAAAAATAGTACCACAAAAATGTGTGTAAGGGCCCTACAAAACGTTTCCAGGGCCCATACCCGCGTTTCTGTGGCAGCTCTTTTTTTCCATTCCTGGGACTTCTTGAATTACTTGAATCCCACTTGCATCAAGATGATTGTTATCTTGTACAATGGCTTTGCATGAAGTACACCTAAAATAAGGCTGATCATATGCTCCAAAAAATAATTTCCAAAAAAAGACATGCCACAAAAATGTGGGATCGGGCCTTCCAAATTTTGCAAGGCCCAATCTCGCATTTCAGTGGTAGGCCTTGTTTTGGCTATTGTAGGCCATCATAAGATTTATAGCACAAAATACACTTCACATACAATAAATATTTGTTAAACTTATAAAGAGTTTGTAATACTAAGATACTCGTGCAAATACACTTTCAAATACTTAAAGAAACAAATAGAGTCTTCCAACATTAATATTAAATAAGACTCTTCATCCTCTTAGAGTGCCTCAATTGGTATCCCTTGAATGCAAAGTCTGACACAATAGCTTTGGAGCTCTTCCTTCATAACTCTTGCAAATGCCCTTCATGGAACTAGAGGTTCCATAGACTTTTGATAATGCCTTATCTTTGCAAAGGCTCTCATTTATCTTTTGTCTCTTTGTGGTACTCTTGCATTTGGAGGGAAGTTGGTTTGTGGTCGTTGAGGTCTACGACATGCATGATAGTTTTTCGTTTTTCTTGGAGTACACCTAGATGGTCTTTCCTCTTCATCTACATGTTATAGCCTATTTGCATGTTCAGTTTTTTTTCTCCTTCTTCATCTTTTGGTCTTTAACCTTGTCCTATAGGGAGTGTCTTTCCTACTTGTGTTAGTTGATGGTCATTGGGATAAGAGTGTTGTTCCATGGTGGCTCGTGAATAATTTTTCATCTAAGGACTCCTCAAAATCTTGTTGTGACTCATGTATGATTTGTCTTTGTCCTCATTCTTGGCTTCCTTACTTGAATATTGTCTTATGTGAGAGCTCATAATACATGTAGGATATGAAGGTTGCACTTTATGTGTTACATCTCTCTCATGAAGCTTCATTTCCCAATGATAGAATGCTTCCAAAATGTGTGCCCTCACTTGAGTTGTGTCTAGAAGAGTGGGTTGTGGTTCAATGCTTTTTGTGGGGTATTCATCAGGTATAGAGAAGAACTAATGTGGCACAATGAGGAACATGATCAAGGATGAGGCTAAAGTAGAGGGTGGAACACATCAGTCATGTGTATTCAACGTACACCCTGAAGAAAAAAAACCCAAAGAAATAGCATCACTTCCCCAATAGCTATTGCCTCACAAAATTCATCTTTCCATATGGTGCATATCTTTTCCCTATTATGTGATATTTTCCCTTATTGAATATGGTGATGTGGTTACTATATCTGAAGAATAACAAAGCTGACTTCTCTGCTCGAACCTTGTTCTACTTAGTGAACTATTTCATATGACAATATTATGTATGACATGCTCACGACGAGGCGAGACAATACTTATCTGATATGACTTTGGCATGAGCACAAAAGGAAACCATAAGGAGTTAAATCATGCTATCAACATACTGAAGTAGTAGCTCATAATCATTAGAGAATTTCTAGGACAAAGTCTTAAGAACAACAAAAACAAAACAACAAAAAAAAGAATCGATCGATTGAAGATTTGTGGTTATACAAGACGGCAGAAACTAGGAGGACAAAGAGTATTATTATTAACTATACATGGGAATGGTGTAAACAATGAGGATTGAGCTTTCTTATGGTCGTCAAGGAAAATGACAAGGCTTCCTCACAATAAAACTTAGAAGAATGAATTAGTACATATTTTTGATCTTGTAGTTAGCATGTGAACATTAAACTTCATCATTCTGAATGTCTGTTTTTAATGTCAAACTCGGGTTGGATTAAGGATCTCTAGTATGGAGCCCGCATGAAAGACAACTACAGATCTGCTGCACTTATGCTTAAATCCCAAACTCTTTCATGCTATGCTAGGTTATATATTAAATGAGGCATTACTTGGTTCACCCATAATCATTGGAAAGCAAACACAAGTCCATCGATTTCACGTTGTGGACTATTTTCTCGGGTAGTTGAACGAATTAGCTCTACGTAGTTTTTGATCTCATTCTTACTATATTCCAAGAGTGTGCATACAGTTTAGTTGTGGCATTCGATGGACGAAATGCAGTATCTATGTTTTTCAAAACTACCACGCTTCATAGTCCTATGAAGCGCATCTAGATGCACACTTGAATCTTTATACATCATGGTCTGATTAGATACTACAGCGAGGACTAGAACAAAGAAGAAAAATCAAGGATCACACAAGTATTCGGACTTTAATCTTGCGAAACTCCTCCCTTAAATCAAAATTCCAAACATCTCACCGGGACTGAGTGTTGCATCAGCCTACTCTATAGTGTCTTTAAAAGTAGTATGGAATTTTCACTTACCTTTGAGCGCAATCCTGAAGCATCTTGTCCATTAGGAGCGTAAATATTTCAACTTCACAACATAAACGAACAAGAAACAAATCGATTTTTAGCAATATTGGGCATTGATTACATGGGCTACACAGAAAGCTTTAATTAAGAGATCCATTGCAGCTTTTGAGTGTTGTGAAATACTTCGCCAGAAGAACACAATAGACAAAAGGCATTTCTTTAAGATGATCCACATAAATTCAATATTTTATTCATACGACCGCTCACGCACATATTCACCTCTTCACTCAAGTTTGGAGCAATGAGTAAGGAGCCTCACCCATGATCCTTACCATATTCAAATAAACGTAAGGTTGCATATGACTTTCGCTGACGACATTGTATAGCAATGAGATGCTATAATAAAATTCTATCGGCATTTGTTACACACATTTGCTTGGAAGAATCTAGGCGATATCTGTGATGACTATTTACTTCAAAGTTTTAGTTTTATTTCTTGCTGGCAATACTTTACTTAATGCACATTTATCTATGATTTCTTATATGAAGTACACTCCTTGGATCAATTGAGACATCATAGGGCTAAGAGAACATCAAAAAACATCGGGGAAGAACAACTTGAAACAATAGATTATGCAGCATCGAATCTATCGCCCGATTAAAATGCAAATAGATAACTTCAGTTCTTATCATTGATTAATTCACATGCAATGGCTTACACTCCAACGTATGAACAACACAATTAGCATGAATGGATTATCTTAAAACAATCAGAACATCAACTTGCATTAAATCCAAATCACATGACATATCAAGTCATTGAAATCCTCATCTTCAAGGTTTGTTGCAGATAATGCAGCGTTGCGCACTTCAACATCCAAAGGAATCCACTTCACAAAATCACCATGGTTGCATCATTACCCAAGTTCTTTGAAGAACTCTCTCCTTCTTGATCTGCTTCCGCCGCCAAAACTCATGTCCACTACAACACAGGGTCGTTTTCCCTTAGAAAAAAAATCCAGAACTTCCTCCTCTTCTACAGACTGTACTTCTGCATGCACATTGATAGTCTTCCTCTGTCAAGTTTCTCTTCTCTGTTAAAACTCTTCAGCCACATATTTCGACACAGAAGACCTTCGGGATTGTTCCCTTCATTGCCTTTTTCGAACATGCAGCCTTCTTCGATGCGAAAACTTCCCTTCCAAAGCCATCTGAATCCCACCATTTTCCTCCACATCTCCACTTTACGATATATACAATTCGCAAGGTACATATCTATCTATATTATGTTTATATGATTTTATATCTACTTTTTAAATGCGTTCATATGTACATTGAAATCCTCACTCACAAAGCACATACAAACCCACATAAAAACATGTACATCTATCATTCACAGTATATATTCACAATATTCATATAAACATATGACCAATTATGCGTGTTCATACATGCACGTTGTCGCATTGTTCATGGGAAGAGGGAGAAAGCATAAACGTTTCCTGGGAAAAGAAAACCTTAGCTCCTAATTCTTTTCCAAACAACACACTTGTCAGACAAGTGAACAATCGAGCTTTCGGTTCTTTAACTCAAGCCTAAGGATTGACTCAAGTCAACTTCCAAAACATGGTGCTAACACTAGATCAAGACTCTTTTTTGAACCGCTTGAATCTCCATCAACATCTTCAAAACTTGCACATGTTTTATGACCAACACAAGGCTTTTCTTTACCTTTCTTGGATGTATTTGATGAATTTACTGGATTGAAATTTCCACACAATCTTCCACTCCATGGATTTGAGTTGGAACTATTGCTTGGTGATGCATCTGGTCCACTTAAAACTTGAGATTCTACACCTAATTTTTTAGCAACTTAGCTCCTAATTCTTTTCCAAATAACACACTTGTCGGACAAGTGAACAATCAAGCTTTCGGTTCTTAAACTCAATCCTAAGGATTGACTCAAGTCAACTTCCAAAACATGGTACTTACACGAGATCATTGTTGGTTTTTAAGGGAAAGATTCTTCCCTAAAGGTATGTCGATATGTTGTTAGAAAGGGTGAAGTGAGCCTCGCAAAGAACTAACGATAGAGCTTTTGAAGTGAGCTCATGAGTATTTAATGAATTCAGTCTTATTGATTTTTACAAGTCCTGCTTATAACCCTGGTCGGTAGATCATTGCTTACAACCATGGTCGGTAGATCATTGCTTACAGTTTTAATGCTTTTTAATGCTTTCCATGGAAACTCGACAACTCGAACAATTGTACCAATGTATTCCTTTCAAAATCACATACAAGTGATTATTTATATTTCTTCAAACCCTTCTTTTCTCTTTTTATATTTTTCTTACTCCATACATACATAAAGTACATAAGTTTATCGTGAGGACGACTACTTTTCTAATCGTTGAACTCGTTATTCGTTATGCTAAGATTATGAACATATCTCATTTAAACATTAACACGTGGAAATGATCATGACAATGATTTTCAACTCATCTAATTTGCGGTGAATTTACATCTATGTGCGTTACATTCAATAACTCTTTTCAAAATATACAACAAATTCCAAAAAAAAAAACACAATAGTTCGTTCATGTTTTGAGAAACGGATTAGTTAGTCCGCTAGAAAGGAATATCCTTCTATTTAGTAGAATTGTAATTCGGAACAGACGTGCATCGAAAGGGTGTCGTGCAAATGTTGTAACTCTTTTCTAATAATAGAGAAGTGATTGAAAGCAAGCGACAGAGGCGTCGTCGGACTGTTCGTCTAGGCGATGTGCTTAAGTTTGGTTCTGACACAAGTTCTTTACATTGCGGTGTCGTCTGTATTGTCGTTGTTTGTTATCGATTAAGTGTGGTAATGTATTGATGTTTGATTGCGTTATTGATGAATTGCAAGTATAATGGTGATGATAAGTGAGCAGTAGAAAGTTTCTATGTATTTGGGTATGGTGATTGTTATAAGTTGTTATGCGCTCGAGATTGGTAGTTAAGTCTGTTGTAATTGTCAGAAAAGCAATGAAGTGACTAGGAAAATACATAAAGGGCCTCTGTATTACAGACCTATAACCATCTCGAGAACCGACATATAGTCGGAATGGAAATTATAATCAATCTTACCTGATAACCGATTAACACTAGATTAGCACTAGCACTAGCCATGGGGCATGGAGTAGGCAGTCGGCGAATAGATTAGGATTTGAGAAAGAATCCGATGATATATGCCTATAATGCGTTCCGGAGAATCCTACCCAAAGTAGAGAAGGGATCAGCATCCCTGGAAAGTTCCTAGCATGTTGGGAACACCTCCTGGTGGTAGTGGTGATGTACAATCATCGGAAGGAAAGCGAGAGATACGGGCTAGTGGAGTGCCACCTCAGTAGTTCCTTGTGCATGGACTACAGGGTATACCAGAAGTGCAACCAACCCCATCCGCGAAAAGTAAGGTTGGGGAAGAAATCACTATTTTCGGTGACAATGTGGAAAATTCTGATAGCAGTTTATGGAATTTAAGTGGTAGTTCGCACAATTCCGGGGTCGGCTTGCACAATTTCGATGAGAGCTCTACCTTGGGTTTTGATTTTGAAGAAACTAGTGTATTGTTGGATGAAAGTTTTGGTGAAAAGTTTACCTCAAAAGCCAACTATGAGGAATGGCATTTGGGTGTAGGCATTGTGACCGACTTAACAATATTAGATTATCAAAGAACTTGCAAGGTGGCGAGACGACACAACAACAATTATGTTTAACCTATTCAAATCATTCAGTAGTGATACTTCCTCTTGATTTAAACAACATGAATGGTTCACAATAGCAAGAGCAACACCACCAGCAACAACAACAAAAACAGCAACAACAACAACAAGAACAACAACAACAATAA
Organism: Ceratopteris richardii; assembly: GCA_020310875.1. Lineage (NCBI taxonomy): Eukaryota > Viridiplantae > Streptophyta > Polypodiopsida > Polypodiales > Pteridaceae > Ceratopteris > Ceratopteris richardii. The sequence goes on along the minus strand of CM035426.1, from coordinate 52,593,744 downwards.
CAACAACAGATCATACCACCACGACTGATACCTGATGGAGTTAGATATACGAAATTTTGAGGATTCCCTGGTGATGACCCTGATGCCCATGTGTGTAGTTTAGAAATCATTTATGATGAACTCAACTATCGAGCAGATCCGACATATAAGGCTATACTGTTCCAATCTACTCTGCTCAATGACGCTACCCGGTGGTTAACCTAATATGACATTAATCATTTCGACCAATATGATGATGTTAAGGATGCATTCTTACAACGTTTTCGGTTAAAGAAAAATGCGGCTGAGATCTTTGACTATTTGCAAAATAATAGACAAAAACCACATCAGAATGTGCAAGAGTATGCAACTTTATTCTATAATAATCTAAAACAACTACCGCCGGCGCATGCTAACCTACCGGATGACGTGATTGCTCAATGATTTATTAATGGATTAAACCCTCAGCTCAAACAAGTAATGATTATATGATGTGCAGGCGGTATGACCTTGGATGCGGTAACAGCCATGTCATTGCCATTGGAGCATAAATTTGGTGGTTTCACTAAAGATCTAGATTGGTTAAGGCATCAAAGAGCATGAGCGAGGATCCACTGAAACACGTGTACTTCACAAAATGTAAGAACTCGGGACACACTACTTTTGCATGTGCATTAAACAAAATGTACTGCACTATTTGTAATACTACAAGTCATTCTACCGAAACATGTCCATATAATGCCAAATTGAGAAATACTTCTTACCAAAGTTACAAAACCTATAGGGGACCACGAGCAAACAATTTTGAATAGACCCGGTGGAACTCAGGCCAATCGAGTGAAGGCATATCTCTTCCACCACCAAGATGCCATTTCTATGGCCAAATTGGACATATACGCAGATATTGAAAAGATTCATCCGAGTACGATAAATGAAGAAAAGAATGATAGCATCCAATGGCAAATATAGTATATCTTTCAGTAGTAGATACAGAAGCGGTAGCAATTCAAACACAGTTCGACAAGAAGTTACAACCGGCTCCTGAGATTTTTGAGCCTGGCATTCGAGAACAACAGAGAGTTTTTACCAAAGCTAGTACGTGGGCTAGTCAAGAACCAACTGTCTGATCGAGTACCTATGGTCCAGCAAATAGTACTGAATCTACCACCAGAAGAAATGAGTCTGGTGAAAGTTTCGTCGAGAGTCCACCGAATTCGGTATCGGGTACATCGAATCTTGACTCTGTGTGGAATATTTTATCGTAGGCATCTATTATAATGCCGTTGGGGTAACTATTAGCCTTGGTTTTGGGTGTACAACAACAATTCCAGCAACAAATTAGTCTAGGATCTTCATGTACACCTGCTATGGTAACTATTAGTCTAGAAATGGATTCTACGGTGGACCATGTTGTTCCTTTAATTACCGTATGGTGTAAAAACCACAAAATTACTCGTGTTTATTGAGGGAGGCTCCGGTGTGAATATTGCTACAACTACACTTTGTAAACGGTAAGGATGGACTTAGATTGAACCTCTTCAATTTTTTGTGAGAATGGCGGATCAATGTAGGATCCATCTAGTGGGTTTGGTGCATGATATACCCATTACTCTTCAGGGAGCGGTGTAACTTTTGTTGTTCTAAAATTACTTGACTCAAGTCTAGATTACAACTTACTATTCAGGAGGCCTTCGCTGAAACAAGCAAAAGCATTGTAAAATTGGTTTGCACATGAACTTATTTTCAAAAGAAACCATAGGAAATATGTGGTATCCTTGGACGAGAAGAAGTTGTGCGACCTTCATGCTTGACCTTACGTGGCAGAACCTGTGCATATGCTGGATGGACTTTTTGATGATGAAGAAGAAGCTTTTCTCAATGCTAACCAGGATTTGCTAGCCCTGGGTACAATCGACTTACAAGCGGTTGTAGATAATTGGAATCCGGCCGTTTGTATGGTAGTTCCGTTTATCGAAGAAGTGGACCCAGTTTCGGATCATTTTTTGAATTTCATGAATTTATACCAATTATTCCAGTCACCTGAGGATATATCCATGCCCCGATTGTTTTATGTACCGAAAGGTCAGCTAATCACTTGTAATTTGGGAGATGAGGCTACTCCACGACCGGTCAAGCTTAAGGCTAAGCTACCAAAAACTTTTCAAAATGATCTACTACAGTTGCTAACAGAGTTTCAAGATGTATTTGAATGGGACTATTGAGATATGAAAGGGTTGGATCCTCGCATCTATCGACACCGTGTGATGTTGAACAGGATGCGCATCCAATTAAACAGCCTATTATCGCATGAATCCCAATTATGCTGCTCAAGTGAAAGTTGAATTGGATCACTTGTTGAAATTAGGCTTCATTGTCCCCATTGAGCATACAAAATGGATTTTGCCTATTGTCATTGTCCCAAAGAAAAAAAAGCGGTTACGTATCTATGTGGATTACCAAAAATTAAATGTGACGATAGTACCTGATCCCTTTCCACTTTCCTTTTTGGATACAATGCTCGATGATGTTGGTGGACGAGAAATGTATTCATTTTTGGATGGTTATAGTGGCTATAATCTGGTGCACATCGCCTAAATTGATATACCAAAGACTATGTTTATTACAAATTGGGGCGCATATGCGTGTACGGTGATGTGGTTCGGTCTCAGGAATGCTCCTAGTACCTTCCAACGATGCATGCAGGAAATGTTTTCTCCCTACTTAACCACATTTATGTGGGTGTATCTAGATGATTTTTCATTATTTGGTGATGCATCCGCTCACCTCTATCACCTACGGTGCTGCTTTTCTAAGTGTAGGGAGTTTCGTTTGTGTTTAAATCCCAACAAGTTGGTCTTTTTAGTTTCCTGTGGGAAATTTCTTGGTCATACCGTTTCACAGCAAGGCATTCAAGTGGACCCAGATAAAGTGAAAGCCATGTTGAATGCACCTGCCGCTACGACACCAAAGGAAGTTATGCGATTCCTTGAACAGATACGCTGGCATGGATGGCATCTTTAGTGGCTTGCACATGTCGCTATACCCCTGAATCGGTTGATTACTAGCAATCCTCGACAATTTGCATGGACGGAGGAGTGCCAAATTGCATTTGATCGATTAAAAACACTCTTAACCTAGGCTCCTATTCTGCAAGCATCGAACAAACAGCTTCCGTTCCATGTCTTTGTGGATGCATCAGACATCGCAATCGGTAGTGTGCTTATGCAACAATAGGATAACTGGTTCTTCCCTATTTATTATGTTAGTCAATGATTAGCTACTCTTGAACAGAAGTATTCCGTCACTGAGCGTGAATGTCTAGGTTTGGTTTATTCGGTGAAGAAATTCAGGCACTATTTTCTAGGACGGCCATCTACCTTTCATGTGGATCATGCAGCTCTTGTTTATCTTGTCCGCCACCAACATTTAGGGGGCAGATTAACCAAGTCGGTGTTGTTGCTGCAAGAATTTGATTATGAGGTTGTACATCATCCGGGGTCAGCACATGCTCTTGCTGATTTCTTATCTCGGCTTGATTCCAGTGAACTTCCTGGTGGAATTGATGATACTATTCCTGCTATATACGCGATCGATTTGGTACAGGATGATTGTCAGGAGCTCCGTATGGAACCTTCGTATTATGATACTCTTATGATTTTTCTCACTAGTGGAATGGCGATGTATAGTCGATGATTTTGGATCATTATAGGATAGTTGTATTACATGGATCCATCTGGTGTGCTCTTAATTGTATCTCTCCACATGAAGTTCCTTGGGTTATTGACATGGCCCATTCTACTCCTTCTAGTGGTCAGTTTTTGTTAGATCTTACTTATCAGAAAGTTCTACAAAGTGGTTTATGGTGGTCCACTATGTAGCATGACATTGTTGCTCATGTCAAATAGTGTGATGCTTGCCAACGATCCGGCCAGCCTTTACAACGGCATCATTTCCCACTACAGCTTTTCTCTCCCCTTGAGCCTTTTCAAAAGTCCGGCTTGGATTTCATTGGACCCATTACACCTCCTACTAGAGTTACTAATCATGGATATATACTTAACTGTACTCATTATGCTACTCGGTTGGCTGAAGCCTGGGCTTTACGATCTGCAACTGTGTCAATGGTGGTCAAATGTTTGATGACTGATGTTTTTCCTCGCTTCAATCTTCCCTTAGAGATTGTTTTTTATCAAGGCACACATTTTGTTGATTTCTTAATGCAGGCGCTTGCATGCACCCTGATGATTGTCCATAAATTTAGTTCTCTATATTATCCTCGTCCCAATGGACTTGTTGAAAGTACCAATAAGACCCTTCTTAACATGCTCAAGAAACTTGTGCTCGAATGTCTGGAGCGTTGGGATCAATTCCTTCCTTCGGTCCTATGGGCTTACCGTACTACTTATAAAGTTGCTCTAGGAAATACGCCTTTCAAACTGGCATATGGTCTGGATGCAATTGCACCCATGGAATTGGTCGTACCTAGTTTATCGGTGGCATTGGATCTCAATCTATTACCAGGAGAGTCCTTTCCTTTCCGATTGGATGTGTTGCAGTCTTTGGATGAACAACTTCTGGAAAGTTTTTTGATGCTACAAGAAGTACAATTGAGGCAAGCTAAGACATGATCAATCTCTCCGGACTCCCGTTTTTACCAAAGGACAATTAGCTATGTTCTATAATGCTAAGTTTAATCGTTTAGTGGGCAAGTTCAAGCTTCCGTGGTTTGGTCCTTATCGTATTGCCGATCAAGTTGGACCCGCTACTTTCCGGTTATCCACTTTAAATGGTACTCTTCTTCATAAACCCATCAATGGGTCAAAACTCCATTCGTAATATGACACGACTTCTTCATCTTAATTACTTGGTGGTATTTTTATTATTCATCCGGTTTATGTTGCTTTTGTCACCTGACGTCTATTTCCATTACGCATGTTCGAGTTTATCGTCTAACCGTAAAATTCCCATTTTATTACATAACCATGATTAGCCGCTACACTACATGTTTGGGATTTTGTTAGTGCATGAATGTCGCCATTATGCATGCATGTTCCCAACCACTGGTGATGATTGCATTTTGTACCCGTGTTTCCATTCGGCGTTTTTACTTAATAACGTTCTTCCACCTCTTTTTCGCTATTGTGTACTTGCGCTCTGTGTTTTCCTTGTTGTATTCTGCATTCTCTTTCTGTTGCTTGCCATGGAAGCTCTAGTGAACATCACCACATTCCATGCTAGCTTAGCTCTTGACTTAAGCGAGTTTCGGCGAGCACGCGGGCTATTGGCGTTCGCCAAATTGCCATGGCATTCGATCGAATTTCACCCGTTCTTTGCTCAAGTAATCTCTGTTATTGCTGATATCCCCTAGACAGAGACCTATTGGCCAATCACATGCCTCAAGCCACGCATCCTAGTGACCCTGAACACCGTAGCGGAGGGATTCCATCTCCCTCAAGAGGGCAATATTGATGTTCCCCTATTGCCAATGACAACCATGAAGCAACTCTTCTCTTGCCAATCTTCTAACGAATTTGCAATCATATGCGGACCTGAACCGGAGCACTCTGCCCTACAATCTTTGGTGGTTGCACTCAATATTCAGAAACGAACCTACGACATCTCTCGCCCTTTCTACTCTATGATCAACGTCCCTGCGTGCGAAGCAATTAATTGGTCATTGTTCTTCTTCTGGCGCATTCACCGAGAATGCCAAGGGATCTCCCTACAACTCGTGAAGGGTGATATTCCTCGAACTAGACTCCCCCATCTTCTTTCCTTCCTTCTTTCGGTGGTTCACCCTGTTCAGCCTCCTCCGATGCATGCTCTGTTCCATGAAGAATCACCACAGGTTATGGAGGTTGAAGACAAGGAGGATCTCCTACAATTCTTTCAGGGAAAGCATCGAAAACTTAGCCCCTCATAGAGTCAACCCCAACCATCCTCAATCGTTAATCTGCACACTGTTGTGGAAGATGTTCAACCCGTTGATACGGTTGGTCAACAGCAGACCCCCTCTATTGAGAAAGTACCCGACATAGTCACCGATGCTGTGAATCTAATGGAGTACAAACAAACCACGGAGTTGATGGTTCAGTCGGATGTGCAACTTGTTACGGTAACCCCCCTTGTCCCTCCTTCACCGAAAGCTATGCCACCTCCTGTTTCCCCTTCCAAAGTGCCCTTACCTTCTAGCCCTCCTCCTTCACCTCATCATTCGGTAGCCATTTGCCATTCCCAACCTATCCCTTCCTCTCCCGATTATTCTCCCCCTTCCTCTTTAGCAATTGTATCCGTTAATCCTTCTAGACCCATTTATACCTCTATAGTACCTGACTCCTTCACTCAGATAGCCCAAATTAGGGACTTCCTTACACACCTCTCCAAGCAACTTCCTCATCAAATACATGATGCCCACCAGTCCCTTTGTACCGAATACAAATCCAAAGTCCATTTAATGGAAGCAGATATCATACCCCTCCAAGAAGAGGTATTAGCTGCCAAAGCCGATGCAAGTTTATTACAAGAGCAGATTATGACTTTTTAGGGGTAAATGACCAAAAAGGATGCCATTATAGCCGCTCGCGATGCTGAGATTCTTCAACTCAAACAAGCAGTGATAGACAAGCATGATGCCCTACATGCACTAGGAAACCTGTTAGATACAACTCGTAGTCAGTTTCTTACAGTAGAGAAGGATTGTCAAGTGCTGGCAGAGAAAGCGTTACAAGCAGAGATCGAGCTGAAGAAGGTGACTGAAGAGCTCTTCCATAAAATCTAGACACTAGAGGATGAAATTGGGCGGACATCAAACTGAAGAAGGATATTGAGTCTATTCAAAAAAAAAGATAGGATTTCTTCATAACTATGTAGTTCTAGCAACAAGAATTAGAACGAAGAGGAAAGCAACTAGGCACACACAGGAGCAAATCTCCCAGATTGATGCAAAAATTGAAGAAGCAAAGTTACGAAGAGATGTTGTGTTGGGCAATGACTTCTACTTGCAAGAGGCATTTTTGCAAAATCAGGCTGATCCTTTGTTATCCCAAGTCATCGCTTCTAGCTTTGTGCGGACATATGCACATCTTGTAGAACCTCAAATTTTACAAGATATGTTAGAATCTTTAAAGCAGAAAATTTCCCGTACGTTTAAATTAGCCACAACCATGTATATACAAGGAATCATTGATGATTCTTAGCCTTTGTACCTTTACCTCTTAGGTTTGAGTCCATCATGCATGCCAGTGTTAGGCCGTCGGAAAGGAATATCTTTCTATTTAGTAGAATTGTAATTAGGAATAGACGCGCACCGAAAGGGTGTTGTGCAAACGTTGCAACTCTTTTCTGATAATAGAGAAGTGATTGGAAGCGAGTGACAGATGCGTCGCTCGACTGTTCATCTGGGCGATGTGCTGGAGTTTTGTTCTGACACAAGTTCTTTACATTGCGGTTCCGTCTGTATTGTCATTGTTCAATATTGGTTAACTCTGGTACTATATTAATGTTCCATTGCATTATTGATGAATTGCAAGTATACTGGTGATGATAAGTGAGCAGTAGAAAGTTTCTGTGTATTTGGGTATGGTGATTGTTATAAGTTGTTATGCGCTGGAGATTGGTAGTTAAGTCTCTTGTAATTGTAAGAAAAACAATGAAGTGACTGGGAAAATACATAGAGGGCCTTTTTATTACAGATCCCTGACCATCCCAAGAACCCACGTACAATCGGAACGATAATTATAATCAATCCGACGTGATAACAGATTAACACTAGATTAACAATAGTGTGAGTGTTAATCTAATGTTAATCTGTTATTAGGTCAGATTGATTATAATTTCCGTTCCGATTGTATGTGGGTTCTTGGGATGGTCAGGGGTCTGCAATACAGAGGCCCTCTATGTATTTTCTGAGTTAGTTCATTGCTTTTCTGACAATTGCAACAGACTTAACTACCAATCTCCAGCGCATAACAAATTATAACAATCACCATACCCAAATACACAAAAACTTTCTACTGCTCATTTATCATCACCATTATACTTGCAATTCATCAATAACGCAATCGAACATTAATACAACACCACAGTTAATCAATACCGAACAACGATAATACAGACGAAAGAACTTGTGTGAGGACCAAACTCTAGCACATCCCCCAAACAAACAATCTGAGGACGCCTTTGTCACTTGCTTCCAATCACTTCTCTATTATCAAAAAAGAGTTACAACATTTGTGTGACACCCTTTCGGTGCGCGTCTATTCGTAGTTACAATTTTACTAAATAAAAGGATATTCCTTTCTAATGGCTTAATAGATTTATCAATCTTAACCACAAAACTCAAGTGCAGATCATTGAAAAGACAAACAAAGTAGTATTCGATAAGCTAAATAGGAGACAAAGTCGCCAAACTAATTCAGACTTTAAAAGTACTTCGAGTGCAACCATTTTCAACTAATTAAGAAAACTTTGATTTAATCATAAACAGACTTTTAATATGTAATTTTTTTTTCGCTGTACTCAGAATTCAAAGTATACCTTTATTTCATGCAAGGAAGAGTAGGTCCATTCCGATTTTATTAAATCGCTGTCAAACACCATGATTTATGACTGCTTAGCAAGTCCGACCTCATTCCTTATGGATTTAACTTCTTTGCCTCCTCCACGGTTCAGCGCAGGGCACGTTTGCACTAGAGCTTCCTTAGCTTCAGGCAAGTGCAAGTAACGAACCAGCTTTCCATACAATAATCATGAACAGGTTTTGTCCTTGCTCTCTGCTCTCTACAGTCCAATGCACCATTTCGATCTCCATATACATGTTTAGTGCTCTATTACTCCCTGTCGAAAATGGAATCTGCTTTCCCTTCCGTATTAACCTTCTATGAGCATAAAGCCCCTTCTTCTTCAAGAAGCCGCTGAGCAGAAAACCTGCTAAAACAAAAACGAGAAAACTAAAAAAAAAAAAAAAGAGAGAGAGACCTCATGCCCCTACCCTTTTTTATCCTCTTTTTCTTTTGGTTTGAGGCCAGAATCTTCCTTCCTTTCCAAATCTGTCCTCTCTGCTCATGTCTCCCCCCCGTAACTGTCATAGCCTCCGCTACATACAAAAAAAAAAAAAAAAAAAAAACCTTATTCGATCCTTCCTCCGAATCTCCTTCTCTCCGTTTTTGCTCCTTCGTTTTTGCTCCTTCAATGGAAGCGTTCCTCCATGCCCATTCGTAATGCTTCTTTATAAAACATGCACACATATATATTCATAGTTTATGTCTAAACACATTAACACATAAACACACTTATACATATCAACACATGTACCCACACATGGTGTACTCGATGCAAGTATGTACACATTTACCTTATACATCTAAAGACACTCATGCATATGGAGCATTCTTCCACACCAATAAATTTTCGAATACAATCCTTATTGCACATGATATGGATGTATACACATGTACACATGATTGAACAAGATGTTTTAGCGAGATGCAAGGGTAGACATCACCGCGGTTCTAGTCATCTTGTTTTCTTCCTATTTAAATTGATTTGATTTCTCAAAAATGGTTCTCGAACTTAAGCGTCAAATCTTGACCACAACGTAGACATATAAATACAAACACTTATTCAATATGGAATACACATGGTTGTATATTCAGATGCACATATATGAATATGCATATGTATACATATACACACACACATGGAAACAAAACAGAAAATCAAACATACTTCCACAAATGTACATGAACACACTCGTACACAAATTAGCATATGTATGCATCCATAGTCATGCTCATGCATAGACACACAGAAGCACTCACACATTCCACACATCTATATACATACTATAAGCTTGTACACACGAATAGACACATATTCATGCACACTACATACAAATTATGCTCATAAAAAAATGCATGACAATTTCCACATTATCAAAATTCTTACATACAAATGAACACTCTCGATGCTGACATTTACACCATGGGATTCATGTAAGAATAAAGCACATTAGCTACCAATCAATCAATGACATGCAACTCAGTTGGGCCAAGCATCACATAATGAAAGATATCACTCAAGGATAAAGTTTTAAAAAAGGTATGACATTCTTCTTCTTTGAATGCCTCTTAGATACATTTAAACTCCTTTTTAAAACTTTCAACCTGCAAAAACAAGAAACATGCTTGTTTTAATTGAATCATACTAACACAAATTGAGTAAGTGATTGACATTTTTTAGTGCAACTACAAGCTTGGGTTTCAATTCATGAACACATCCACCCTATCTAAACCTGTGCATCCTCCAAATGTGCCAACCTGGATATTCAACATCAAAGACAAACGAGCATCAAGTAGTCATGGTAGATAAACACAACTAAAAAAAACTCAACTAGATGCATGAAATATGAAAATGCATAACAATTTTGGAATAAATTAAGAGAAGAAGGTAGATACAAGCATCACATACAACATATCAAGATACACTAATGCATTTAGAATAGCAATCACATGAGTGAATTGAAAACTTCTTAGCTCCTTCATTAACTTGACCTGATCAGATTCACTAGCCCATCCTAAGCATATTCATATACGAGCCCTTACTAACTTGATTTAGGAAACTACAATCTGGATTTCCTGTTGATCTCATGCCATCCAAACCCCCATAAAACTTTTTCTTATTTTCCTTTTACTTTTATTTTATTTTTCTAGGTTTAGCCCGCTTGTCTATCGACCCTACATAGCGCAGGATGCACAATGTCAGCCTCATACGAAATCGACATCAACTCATGGTTCTGACCACCCGGTTAGAGTGGCTCCACCTGCCAATCGACTTATATGAGTCCATGACAACATATAGGTTAGGCCATATGATGCAACTAGCATTGTTTTGTGGCCCTAATCACCTGACCAAGGTAACTCCATCCACCTACTAGCTCATCACACTGCCCAACAACATATACACATACACATACATAGATGGCTGATGTATGACGACTTTCTCTGAAACATAATCTGTTTGGATGTTGGATCAGACAAGAGATCAAAGTAGAAGTCAAAGCATCTCACTCATCAAGCATTCATGAATGCTAGTATATATAGGTACTCAGTTTAGTTTTTCCCTTCACCTTCTTAGGTCTTGTTCTCAAAAGCTCTAGTCTACTTTCTAATCCTACTCGCATAATTCTAGTCCTTCATGCATCACATGTAATCTTAGTACTCGTACAAATATTTGTTCTACTTAAACCTCTTAATGTTTATGCATTTCTTTATGTATCAGATGCTCAATCATGCAATGTTTTATATGTATATATATATAAGAGGAAAGAAAAACTTAATGATTGAGAGTGTTAATCTCCAAAAGAACAAGCTATCCTTGCTGCTAGAACACTTCTATATTAAGAATAAATCAAAACCTTTACCAATTTGGAGGATCAATACCAGATTATCAAAACTTTGAACTAATTGTGAAGAGAATCATTTTTGAGAAAAGTCTGCTGCACATAACTCACTCATTGATTGATCAAATGTGTAAAGTTTTTTATGAAACTTTCTCCAAGTTAAATAATCTCAAAAGATTTAGTAGATCTTGAGAAATGATCTAAACAATTCACCTATGTCTAAAATTGTTCTCCTGTAGAGTCGATTTTCACACCTAGAACTTCTAACACATAGTTCTCCCAAATTAGAACCCATTTAAGAAAATATTTTTAGCCATAGAGGGATTACCTTCCAAATTAGATTTATACTCCTCACTCGTGGAAAACGCTACATTGTGCACTAAGAACTGATCAATTCTTTGACCATCAAAATTGCACCTATTTCAGAAGACACTCAATACTTTTACACATACAAATGTTCCTACTCATAATTCTCTCAGCCTGTTTTTACAATTAGGCTCTCAAATCTTAACCCTACATGCATTAACTATGGACTTAGACATCTACAAAAGGATTCTTGAAGTGATCAAGCACAAAAGGAGAACACAACAAAATATCGGGCACAACTTTTTTCTTTACTCAGAAAATTTACATCTGAATGATGAGAGAGATCTTGTCCATTTCTAAAGTGTCTAATGGTTCTCACGACTTCTAATTCATCATCTCTCATGCATGCCCTGACTTTTCTACTTGTATATATAGGTATTATGTACAAACTCGTGATCATTACAAAAGTATAAGCATGTTCAATGTACATATATACAAGCCTTTATTCTCTGATTATACTCTAACTCTAATCTTCATGTGTTGATCTTTGCTTCTTCTTTTTGACTTCAAATCTTTTTCCAACACATCAAGTGATGGTTTTCATGCACCAACAACTCCCCCTTAATCATCAATTGAGGTTTCCTCTATCTTATTTATACCTACCATGTCTTTGAATCTTTGTAGCTTTGGTCCATCCAAGCTTTTAGTTAACATATCTGCAATCTGATCTTTTGTTGAAGTATGTATGACTTCAATATCCTTATCAATCACCTTCTCTCTTAAGAAGTGATACTGAATCTCAATATGTTTAGTCCTGGCATGAAAAATAGGATTAGCAGCTACATACAATGAACTCATATTACCTCCATGAATAGTGGGTGTACTCTGAATGATGTCAAGACTCTTCATGAGAGTTTTCAACCATATGAATTCCTTTGCAACTTCAACCATACCTTTATACTTTTCCTCTCTAGATGATAAAGCAACTATGTGTTACTTCTTAGAACACCAAGAGATTAGCGTATCTCCCACATAACACAAGTATTCATAACTTGATCTCCTATCATCAGGATTACCTGCCCAATCTGTCTCACTATATATCTTGATGTTTTTATCTGATGTAAAACCATAATACAAACCTTCCTTGAGTGTACCCTTAATGTATCTCAACACTCTTTGTCTTACATCCCAATGTTCTTTCCTAGGACAATGCAGGAATTGACACAACACTACAACTGCATATGACAAATCAGGCCTTCTTAATGTAGCATAAATTAAGCTACCTACCAAACTTGAGTTACATATACTCCATGTTGAGTATATGAAATCTACATGCCCAAAAAATATACAAATCTACTAATTCACTAATCTTGAACTCTTTCTCCATTTGTTTCTTGAGGCTTTGTATACCCTTCTCATCTGTACCTTTAAGAATTATGTCATAAACATATATGCACATGTAAATAAACCCATCATCACTTGCTTTGACAAGCAAGCTACTATCTGCTTTAGATACTTGGAAACCAAGCTCCTTCAAGAACTTCACAAGTCTATAATTCCGTGCCCTTGGGGCCTGCTTCAAACCATACAAAGATCTCTTGAGCTTTCATACATACTCTGGATGCCTTTTTTCTTTGAACCCTTCTAGTTGCTCCATGAAAACATCACCTGAAATGTAACCATTTAAAAAAGCATTCTTCACATCTACTTGACATAGTCTCCAACCTTTACATGCAACAATGGCTATGAGTGTCATGATGGTTGTCATGTTTGCCACAAGACTATAGGTCTCATCATAATCGATACCATATGTCTGAGCATACCCTTTCACAACAAGTCTAGCTTTATATCTAGAGACACTTCCATCTGCATACCTCTTTGTCTTGTAGACCCATTTGCATCCAATAATCTTCTGAATATTTGGTTTAGTTACCAAATCCCATGTCTCATTCTCCATCAATGCATCATACTCTTGCATAGCTTTCTCCCAATTTTCCTTACCTTTTGCCTCTTCATATGTATAAGTGTCTTCATCTGCTTTCACCATGTAAGCATAGTCTTTAGTAGTCAAAAAATAAGTGTCATAGCTATACCTTGTAGGTTGCCATTTATGTCTTGATGACCTTTTGAGTTCTCCACTTCTTGAAGTTTCTGGTTCATCACATTCTAGATTAAACCTTGACACTTCTTCAACTTCAACTTGTACTTCATTGTTCTCTTCTTCATCAAATATCTAAACCTTTGATTTACCTTTCTTCTGATTCAAAACTTCTTCATCACTTGCATGATTATTGGTTGTACCTGCATACCAAGTACCTTGCTCATCAAATGTAACATCCTTTGATACAAGGAATTGCTTTGTGGATGGACTCCACAACCTATAACCCATCTGTTTATCATCATATCCAATGAACACATACTTTTCAGCTTTAGGTTCCAATTTATGCCTCAACTAAGATGGCACATATGCATAAACCAAACATCCAAATAGTTTGCAATGATCTAAGGTAGGTCTCTTACCCCACCAAGCTTCATATGGTGTCATACCCTGCAAAGCTCTACATGGTAACCTATTAACCAAATATGTAGCTGTATTTACAGCCTTAGCCCAAAAATAGTTGGGACAATTTTTCTCCTTCATCATTGATCTTGCAAACTCAACAAGAGTTCTATTCCTCCTCTCTGCTACACCATTTTGTTGAGGAGAGTACCTACAAGTAACTTCCCTTTTTATACCTGCATTCCATAAGAAATCACTAAACTCATAAGAAATCACTTTTGACCTGTGATTCTTTTTGCATACACATGATAATGTTTAAATGTATTGAATAACTTTGATTTATCTTTGATCACATATATAGTGATCCACCTGGTAGCATCATCAACATAAATCACATAGTATCTTTAACCATTAATATTGAAAATCCTTTGATGGTCCCCACACATCTATGTGTATCAATTCAAGCTTCTTTGAATACATGAAACCATGCTTAGAATATGATTGCTTATGAGCCTTATGTAATTGACATGCCTCACACCTATATGTCATATGTTGACCTACAACATTAGGAAATCCAAGCATTGAACCATTGTTAGCCATATCTTTAATACCTCTTTCATTGAAATGTCCAAGCCTTTTATGCCAAAGATCTAACTCAAAGATCTTATGTCCTCCCTAAGTGAACCAGGCATGACCACCATTACCTTGAATCTTTAATGTGAAGAGCCTTCATTTTTTCTTCCGTGAAACAATTTGTTTATACCCATTGCTAGGGTCTTCCAAAAAAAAACTCCATCATTAGTGAACCTTACTTCATAACATTTTTCAACAATTTTCCCTACACTTATCAGATTCTTTGGAATTGTAGGAGCATACAAGATTTTACTCAAAAGAGCACTTCCATCCTTGGCTTTCACTGATCCAATTGATCTCTCATTATGCTTTGTATTATCACCTATTTGAACTACATGATTAGTTACCTTATTCTCCAGATCAGTCATCAAAGCTATATTACCACTCAGGTGATTGCTACACCTTGAGTCAATGTAGAAGACTCTTTGATCTTCACTTTGTATTTCACAAGTTGCATTCATGATTAAGGTTGAATCTTCTTTCTGATCTGAAGCATAATTGTAGTAGGCATTGTTGTAAGATTGACTTTGGAATCCTCTACCTGCATTTCTTCCAAAGTAACCTCTACTACCTCTACCTCGGAAATTACCTCTTTGGTTTCTACCATATCTTCCTCTTGAATTAAAGTTTTGAGTATATCCTCCATTATTCTGATTATTATGCCAACAATCATGAGCTAAATGATTTGTCTTACCGCAAATTAAGCAAGCTTTGGCTCCATCTTTATTGCTTCTGCCTCTTCCTCTTCCTTTACCACCTCCTCTTCCTCTTAAGAACTTGGCTTGGCTAGTTGTACCTTCTTCTTCATTTAATTGTTGATTGCCTTTGCTATTCTTCTTCTTATCTTTTGAATACATTGCTTGACTTGCACTCTTATCACCATCACCTTTGACATCCTGCGCAAAAGTTAGCATGTGTCCTAGCAAATGAATTAAATCAGGAGTGAAATGATCTAGTGATAATTAAGTAGGAAAAAATGAATGGCTTCCATTTCTCATCTCCTCTCAAACCTTTGAGGATTTGTCTTACCAATTTATCCTCCTCAATATCTTCATCAGCTGCTCCTAATGCATCTGCAATGTCCTTCATCCTTGTTACATAATCAGAAATGGATTAAGAAGCTTTCTATTTGAATGTAGTGAACTTTGCCCATAAAGATGCCTTCCTTGACTTTGTAGTATTTTGGAAATGCTCCTCCAAAGCATTCCATATGTCACTTGCAATTTCAAGTCCTCTAATATGAGGTAGCAAGTAATCAGTAACTCCCATGTAGATGATGCTCCTTGCTTGAGCATCCTTCTTCATCCAAGTCTTCAAATCTGAGAGTCCATCCCTAGCTGGAACACTAGGATCTCTGAGTTGTGGTTTTTCTTCTTCACGTGTGATGTAACCTATCAGGTCTTTGCTCATGAGATGAGCTTCCATCCTCATTGACCAAGTTGGATAGTTTTCTCTATCCAATTTCTCTATCTAAAGAGAATCTCCCATCCTTTCTTCACCTGTGTATTAAATTCTTCAAGCTTTATTAGGAATAAGTGTTCGTTTACTTCGAATGAAGTTCCTTTTGATCTTCTTGATAAATTATGGCATCCTTCTCAAGTTTTCTCTTTAGGCTTTCACCTTTTGAACCTTCAAATGTTCATTTCTGTATGACTACAATAGTCGGGGTCCTCCTTTCTTCAATTTTGATCATTCCTACTCTGATAACACTAATGGAGAGTGTTAATCTCCAAAAGAACAAGATATCCTTAATGTTAGAACACTTCTATATCAAGGATAACTCAAAAACTTTATGAATTTGGAGGATCAATACCAGATTATCAAAATTCTGAACTAACTGTGAAGAGAATTAGACATGTGGTTGAAATCTTACCAAGGTAGAATTAAGACTTGACCAAATGTGGAGCAACATGAAAAGCTTCACCCACAAGGAGAATTAGAGAAAGAGAGGCTGGCTATATGCAGGAAACTTATAGAGGTAGCACAAGCAACCCTAGAAAAGACTATCCCAGCCCTTCCAGAGATAAGGATAGCAGAGGAGCAATACAAGGAGTGTGCTATAGCATAGGATAAAGAACCTAAAGAGACGGATGACAAATGTGAGCGAGTGAAAAATCAGGACGAACCTATGTCAAAAATACCTGATTTAGAGGCTGATTGGCCAAAAAACTTATGGAATAGTATCCAAGAAGAACAATGGAAGAGGAATGGAGCAACTAAACCTCCCTTTGAAGAATTAGATATGGATATTTTATCAACCGAATCCCAACATGGAAGAAGAATATGAAGAAGTATCAAGACTAGACCGAAATAGAGAAGAAGCTCAGAGCATTTCAACCTTACCAAATTACTTGGGAGGATACGAAAAGGAATCTATAATAATCCGAGCACCCACAGTACATGGGAAAGCAAAAGGAAACTCAGATAAGAATTCACACAACCTAACAGAACTTAAGAAGAAGAAAGTACAATGCAAACTAATTAAGGAAGAATTACTTCGGGTTAAACCATAATTATGGAAACAATTAGTTGGTCAACTGGAATTAGGGCAAGAGAAGGATGAAAAGGAAAACAAGGAGAAAGAAAACCCTTCTAAGATACAAATCCCACTAGATAAGGTGGGAGAATTTAGTGAAGGAGACGAAGGTAATACATGTCTACCTGTCACTTACAATGGGTACATGACCAAGGCTATACTAGACACAGGAGCAGGAGTAGGAATTGCCACCAAGGAGATTTGGGAGAAATGGGGAAGACCTGCGTTATGGCCCACACGCATGAAGCTCCAATTAGCAGACGGTCATGTTGAGAAACCCTTAGGAATATTGGAAAGGATTAAATTAACCACCTATGGAGTTGAATTTGAAAACACATTAGCCATTTGTAAGTTTGAAAAGGCTAACAACTACGAATGATATTAGGACGACCTTTTATGAGACAAATGCGGGTAGTGCAAGACTGGGGACGAGATTCATTATACATGCAACATTAAGGAAATACCACCAAGATAAACTTGCATACATTTGCCTATCGATATGTCCCTCCACTAAAATGGAATCGTATACACAAGGAGGAAGATGATCTATCTATACATAGCGCTCGATCAAGCGATCAATCATCAATGCATGAGGACGCCTAGTTATGGATGTGTAAAGAAGCCAAGAAAGAGGATAATAGAAGGAAGCTGTGGCCAATAGGGCATCCTAACTATTGACCTATAGAGGACCCAATGTATATGCCTCAAATCTTTCCTGACAAAACCTTTGAGACACATGGATGGATGGAAATCTTAGCCACCTTGGATGTATGTGTGAATGAGGAAGTTCTAACTATGAACGAGTGCATAGACAAAGAAGGCTATGATGTAAATTTGTACATGGTTTTCCTTCAAGAAGTAGAAGCAGGGGAACCCTTAGAAAAGGAGTGGAAAGAGGAATACGAGAGCATAGAGATGGAACCGGAGTTTGACTCTGAAGAATGTTACTTAGAAGCTATTCATACCAAAGACAAGTATGGGTTGACCTCAGTGTTAGCAATAGAAGCAGCCCCCGTAGTACAAAAGCAAGAGGAAAGTGTAAGTAAAATCGGACCAAATCCTAATCTTTTTGAGGTTTTGGAGCATTTTAAAAGATACGAAGTAGAAGAGAGAAAGATAGTCATCATAATGCCTAAGAGAGAGGCTAGAGAAGAGAGAAGCATATGATAACAAAGAACAAACAAAAAAGATCATAGTAACAGGGGAAAAGGGAGAAGAAAGATGTACATACATAGGTAAAAATGTGTCCACTGAGGAGGAAGAAGAATTAATACAATTGATCCGAGAATATTGAGATGTATTTGCATGGACATATAAGGATCTCAAGGGTGTGGAACCCTCAATTTGCTCTCATAGAATACCAATGACGAAAGAGGCAAGACCATCCAAACAACGCCCTTATACGTACAATGAGGTCTACACTGCTAAAATTAAAGAAGAAATAGACAAACTACTAGCGGCAAGATTCATATATGAAATAGAGCATAGTGAATGGGTATCACCACTAGTAGTTGTGCCTAAGAAGAACACAAAGCTAAGAGTGCGCATTAACTTGAAAAAGTTCAATGCAGCCACTATACGTGATAGCTAACCATTACCCATCACTGACCATCTATTGGAAAGAGTGGCAGGAAAGGAAGTCTACAACTTCTTAGACAGATTCTCTGGATACAACCAAGTAGCTATTGCTAGTGAGGATCAACATAAGACTGCATTCATGACTGAATGGGGAGTCTATGCTTTCCGATGCCTTTTGGACTCACCAATGCGCCTGCTACTTTCCAACGATTGATGTGTCATGTTTTCAAGGAATTCTTGAAAAAGAGCATGGAAGTGTATGTAGATGATCTATGTACATATTCAAATCAAAGACAAGACCAGATTCCTGAATTGCAGAAGATATTTAATAAATGCCGACAATATAGAGTCTACGTGAACCCACAGAAGTGTGTCTTCATGGTAAGACAAGGGAAGATCTTAGGACACATAGTCTCTAGAAATGGAATATCCACAGATGAAGACAAGATTAAGGTCATATTGGAGCTTCCTAGACCTAAGAATGTGAAAGAAGTGCAAGCATTTATGGGACATTGTGGATACTACCGACGATTTATCCACATGTATGCCATAATCGCCAAACCCTTGTATGGATTTTTAACTCAGTTCACATGGACAGAAGAATGCGAGAAGGCATTCAACGAGTTAAAGAAGCGGCTTAGCACAACCCCAATTCTGAAAACACAGAATTGGAACAAGCCATTTCATATCCATGTGGATGCTTCTAATTACACAATAGGATGTATGTTAGCCCAGCCAATAGATGAAGGAAAGTTAGATCACCTGATTGCTTATGTGAGTAGACAATTGAATCAAGCTGAGAGGAACTATACAACTACGGAGCGAGAGGGATTAGGAATGGTCTATGCCATGAAGAAATTTAGACACTACCTATTAGCTAACAAGTTCAAGTTCTTCATAGAACACCAGGCCCTATTGTACCTAGTCAATAAACCTTGTAACACAGGAAGATTGGTAAGATGGTTTTTACTATTGATGGAGTTCGACTTCGAAGTAATAGTGAAAAAGGGAAATACTCATGTAAGATCAGATCACCTCTCTAGGTTAACATATGGAGAACCACCAAGTGGAGTACCAGACGATCTGCCAGACACTTATTTGTTCAATCTGGAAGTGTGCCCAAAGTGGGCAGAGAAAATAATTCAGATACTCACTCATGGCCCACAACACCCAATCAATAAAGAGAGTAAAAAGGAAATTCTACAGTCAAGGAATTTGCACATTCTTGCGGGAAGTGTGTACTACAAGGAACCCAATGGTGTACTACTAAGATGTGTGGAGGAGGACGAACAATCGAAGTTGATGGAACAAGCTCATGTAAACAAATGGAGGACACACAAAGGAATTCATGGAGCTATTAGGGAGTTAAAATGATTAGGAGTATACTGGCGTGACATGCCTAAGGATGTCCATGACTATGTGAGTAACTGTGCAGAATGCCAGGAGACTATCCCCAAGGATCATACCTCCCTACCCTTCTCCACAATAGCACCCAATTGGAGCAAAACATTGGTAAAATTCCTAAAGAGAAGAGAACATGATGAACGAGTTAGCTTGTCAAAAGAACGATCCCTAGAAGAGATGATCAAGGATTATGTACTCATGGGAAGAAACTTATTTAGGAGAGGAAAGGACAACCAATTACAATTATGTGTGCATGAGGGAAAATATTTACGCATATTAGAGATGGCACACACAGGTGCAGCAGGAGGTCATTTCTCAACTGAGAGAACCGTGAAAATGATCCTCTTTGCAGGCTTGTGCTGGCCAACTTTACATATGGATGTGGAGACCTATGTACGAAGCTGCGAGACATGCCAGAGGGCTAAATACCCAATCCGGAGAGATGACATGCCATTGAGACCTATGGTTTGCGTCAGAGCCTTTTCTAAATGGGGTATTGATTTCATTGGACCCATTAACCCACCGGCTAAAGGGTCACATGCCGAATATATCATAGAAGCCACCGATTACTTGACAAAATGGGTAGAGGCAAAGGCTACTAGAAAGAACCATGCTCAAACCATTGCTAAGTTTCTTTTTGAGCATATATTCACTCGCTTCGATTACCCATCGAGATTGTAAGTGACCGAGGAATGCACTTCATTAATGAAGTAATTGAGTCTCTATTGAATGATTTTTTAGTGATCCATAAAAAATCAGCCCCATACCACCCCCAAGCCAATGGTCAAGCGGAAAGTTCCAACAAGGTGTTCTGCAGATTATTGACAAAGATTGTCAATAATGGTAAGTCTGACTGGGACAAACAATTGCATCATGCAATTTGGGCCTTCCGAGTGGCGTACAAGACTGCCATTGGAACCACCCCTTTCAATCTAGTCTATGGACAGAATGCAATTCTACCAATTGATTTTTTGATACCCACCTGGAGAGTAGCCCAGCAGCAAGAATGGACCGGGCATGAATTATCCCAATAATTAGACCAAATCGAGAAGCTGCATGAAACTCAATTGCAAGCTGTAGCAGGAATCTATGCGGCCAAGAGAAGGCAAAAGGCATATTATGATGCACACATAAAAGACAAAGAACTAAAAGAAGAAGACCTAGTCCTGGTCTACACCTTGAAGCAACATGCCAAGAAGTTACAAAAATGCGGATATGGACCTCTAATCATTAATAGGATCTCGATGAGTGGAGCAGTTAATCTAGCCACTCTAGATGGAGATATCCTTCCTAATTACATAAGGGGATGTAGAGTGAAACGGTTCATGGAGCCATTGATGGACCAAATGTTAGCACGTCTCGTAGGTGCGCAAAATAATTAGAGAAGTAGCAAGGCAGGAAGCTGTAGAACACATTAAGAAACGGAAAGAGTGGACTAGGCAAAGAGATGAACGGTATCTCCAAGGAGAAGAGCCTGTCTCCATGGCTAATTATGAAGTCCATGAGCCAGACATGACTAATGCCTACATGTCCCAACCCTATTTAAACCTAGGAATCAGAACAATGGAGTACTGCTTGATAGATGCCTTGATAGACTCAGGAGCAGGACTCAGTTGCATACGAAAAACAATCATCCGAGATCTTGAAACAATTATGACTCCCATGAAAGCTCATATGATAGGTATCGGAGGTCAAGTGATAGAATGCATTGGAGAAACTAATGTATCCCTCCACCTAGGAAATTCCTCCATGGAGCAACAAGTCTTAGTGTGCAAAGACGAAGACTTAATAGAAGACTTAATCGTAGGACATGATTGGATCATTGAGAATGAAGTAAGCATCCACCTAGCGCAAGGATACATTTCAGCCAAGATAGGTCACAAGGAAATTTTTAGTCTATTAGGGGAGAAGCCCTCAGAGAAATCAAAAGCCATCAAGAGTGCGGAAGAACTCAAAGAAGAGCACTTAGAACATGATTCCAACCCCAATCTCTCAGAAGCAGGTTCGAAAGAAGAAGAGATTTCAAACCCTAACATATCAACAGAAGAAGTAGATTCAGTTGAGGAATAGAAGGACACCAAGGAGATCAACACTCTTAGAGTTTCTCACAAGACAGAAGGATCACCAACTTGGAGAACCACCATCAAATACTCGCATCGAGGAAAGGTCAACTTAAAATGGGTACGCAAGGATCAAGAGAAGAAATCAAAGATCGCGACACCAACTCATAAGGAGAACGAGGTGGACAAGAATTCTTCTTCATCGAAATTCAAACCAAAAGGACTCTTGCTAGTATGGCTTCCTAGGCCTTTGATTGAAGCTCAACAAGCACGGAAACAAATATGGATTCCCAAGAAGGTCAGACAAGTAGCCACTCAAGAGATAAGCAAACAGGAGGACGCATTACACTAACACATCTAGACAACGCAGCCAAAACAGACTCATCATAAAAACATGAAGAGAAAGACCTCGATCACTAGGACATCAGAAAGAAGAAAAGAAACATGTGCAGCTCGAAGAACCAATGAGAAGACACGACCTAACACCGCGAAAACGAAATGGATTTGGAGACCCAAGCAACTACAAGGAAGGGAACACCAAAACCATGAAGATTCTAATTGCACTCATGTGGATTCCAATGCACCTAAAGTATGCATAATAGGGCCACATTACAAGGCCAGGCATTTGGCACTTGAAGTACATAATCAAATTAGTGGTGCACATTCTCCAATGGGAGATAGGTTATAGCTTCAACTTCCTTAGGAATGGACCTAGTATGTAAATAAATAAATGCTTCCGCTATACTAATCCTTGTTTTCTTTCAGAGAAGAAAATTAAAAATATGTGGTAAGAGACCTCACTTATACAAGCAAGGGGAACGGAGTGATGAAACGACAACATGTCACTACAATGCACAACACAATTGCTATATCCTCTATTGAAGCTAATTCACCTTTCATTACAAGTGCAGATGGCTTCTGAAGATTCTGAAGCAACGATTCAGGAAGAAGTGATGGAATTCCCTCCACAAAGCGTGACCAAAGCAAAGGGACACTAGTTTAGAGAAGATCAACCGGTTGGGGAGTATCTCTTTCTGGTCACCATCAAAATCATGGACACAGATCATCAATTCCGAATTATGTCCCAAGATTTTAAAGTGGTGCACGAGCTTCCGTCTACAATTGATATCATGAAGAAAGCCGGCATACACAAATATTTTGAATTACCGATCTACAAACCCGACTTTCAAAGATGTACGCAAGTGATGAACACGTTACAGCCAGCACTACATGACCCATTGGTGCCAGAGGCCAAAGTTATGGACGGAGTAGGTGAATGGGTAGTCATTTAGTTCACACATGATTTGATTAAAGAAGCTTTTGGATGGGAGAAGGACAGAATTATTGTCTTGAAGGAAGAAAGTTGAGAGGCAAAGACCAGAACATTCATTGACATCAATCGAGTGGATATTGAAGAAGAAGTCAGACTCATCCACCAGCACTTCTACTTTCCTAACATGCATCGATACACTAATCCTCAGAAGATTATTGTCCAGCTACTTTCACATGCCATTAAACAAATTGGAAATCCAATTAATCTCACCCCATACATACAAGAACGGCTATTCGAGGTGAAGAAGCAATGGCATAACAAGAAGTTCTTGAACAGTAGTGTAGCTCTGACCATCCTGATCTATCATGCTTTAGGTATTAGAGAGCACCTCCAGGAAATGCCCTCATCAACAGCCATGGCTAAGTATGCCAAGGTTGCCACAGTCCCAAGAAAGAAAAAAGGGGTCAAGATTGTTGAAAAATCAGAAACTAGCTCTCAACCCAAGATGAGACGTACAAAGAGAAAGAACTTCCAGCCACGAAAAGGGCACACGTGCTCCCAAAGACAAGAATTGAACAGCAAAGACCAATTACAGAAGAAGAGTTAACCAAATCCTTGGAAGACACACACCAATATACAGAAGGGCAAGTCAATATATCGGTGCAAGGGCACCGTTACCAGAAGACCCATCAAGATACAGAAGCAAAAAGGAAACTAACCAAATTACCTCGATACAGAGAAATAGGGTTGGATAACTCAAGCTCATCTTCGGAAGCACAAGAAGAACCCGACACATCCTTATTAAATGTGGACATTCAAAGTGAATCCAAGGATGATGGCCAATGGGAGGAACTTAATGAAGTAAACTACACCACAGAAGAAGAGGCCATAAAGGTAAATCAAACTACCCTCAACCCCAATCAAGACACAACAGCCAAAGAAGGAAATCAAGAAGGGATACATGCCATCCAACTTAATGATACTACAAAAATTCAAATCAAAGAGACAACGCTTAAAGGAGAGGGATCACTTAAGAATCCAAAGGAAGAACCAAAAGAAGGTACAAGGAACCCTTCACTCCAATAAGGGTTGTAGCAGAACCCTCCCCCATGGATGTCAAATTTCAAGGGAGTGCCACGAAAATCATCAACTTGGATGAAGAAAGAAAAGAACTAGAAGTACAACTACAAATCGACAACCACATGATAACGAAACTATCCATGTGGAGCATGGAAAGGATGTCCAAACAGGAGAAGCTCCCAGCATTCCAAGAACGTGGTTGAATGTCGACATCACTCAGCTCAAGGCAGTAGTGCAAGACATGATCAGAACCGCAATGGATACGCAACAGTTAATGCTTGAGGCTGATGATGACTATGATCAAGCGATGCAAGACAAGCATGAACTTCAAGAAATGGGTAAGAATCTTTCAACAGAATTAAATTTAGCAAGAGAGCAAATAGTACATAAAGAAAATGAAGTTCAAGAGGTCAAACAGCAGTGCAAAACTTTAGAGACGGAAAATGCACAATTAAAAGATCAACTACAAGACTTACAGAAGAAATATGAGGCTAGCGAGGTCGAGAAGACGCGAATGAATACAAGAAGTAAAATATTAGAATCACAAATAAAAGTATATATGGATGAGGCAAAGAACTTAACGACCAGAAACAAGGAGCTAATGATAGCTCTTCTGAGCAATCAACCCATTGAGGCTCAGGAAGTACCACAACCACACAACACGGAAATGGAAGCAAAAATAGCTAAGTATGAAGATCAGCTCAAGTAGGAGCAGGCAACCATTGCCAAATGGGAAAAACGATATATGGATGATACCGCGGCTTTAAGGACAAAATCGAAAAAGGCAGAGAATAGATATATGGCACAATGTAAAGAAGACACTGATCACCTTGCTATCGTAGCCGAAGAAATTCTCAAAAACAAAGACCAAAAGTTAGAAAGAGGTAGAGGCTGAGAAGTTCATAATAAAATCCCTAACCACCTTATGCATACCATTCATCATATGTGCCACCGAGTTTTTGGCGCCTTGTGGAAAAGTACACATGCACATGAGCCCAAGTGGCATCCTCATAATCATCAAGTCACGACTCTCAAGGGCTAACTAAAATTGGTCATATGCAAAGTGCAATTCCCTCATCAAATAAATAGATCTTCCTAGGAAGGCTTCTACATACTCGTCTAGGATGGGCCCAGTTCCCATATTTTTTATTGTCACATTGTTTGGTGGCTATAGATCCTGAATAAACCTCAGTGACCCATTTTTCTTTGGTACTCTGAACCTATAGTTAGAATAGGGAGCACTTGATGGCTCAAGAATTCCCATTCTAATCTTTTCCTTCAACAGGTCAAGCAACTTTGAAATGTAAGCTTTTGCTACTAGATTCAATCAGAGATTCTAAGGTACATGTGGTATCGTAAAAATTATCATTGGTGAAACCACAGATGGATCTCCACACCCAATTTCTTGGGCATTGAAAGAAAACTCCTTTCCATATCTGAATATCATCTAGGAGAATACATCCCTCTCTTTTTCACAGAGGAAACCATCTTGTCCTAACTTACTTTTCTCAAGTGTTTCTTTAGTAAATTCGTGACCTATGTTTCTTCTATCCTTGAGAGGTGGCTGGGTTTTTGCACCATCCATAAGTTGGTTACTATTTTGAGGAAGTGGAACTACATCCGATTTAATCTTTCTATCGATCATTTTGTATTTTGTTTCAACAAAAGCTTCTTTTTCCTTTTTTATCTTGCTCAAACTTTGCTATTTCCATGTACATGGAAATAGAGTGCGTTTGAATCATGTAGTCACTCCTTCCTTCGATCAATTCTTGCGAATCAAACATCATATCTACAAAAGATATATCATCAAATAGCATATCTCATCAAGTTCTTTCTTCATCAAAAGAACTTAATGAAGAAAGTGCTATGAAACTTCATATGAACATATTTACAATCGAGTACTTTTCATTATCCAAGCTTCCATAGTCTCCATTTATGAAAGCTTTGTTTAAAAACTTTGATCTTCAAGTTCTTCAAGAGTAGGTCTTCTCGGAAGAGAAGTCCTATTCCTGACATGGTCCACACAAATCATCATAAACTGGACCGCTCTATTTCCATCCTTGCTTTGAATCCGTGCATACGCTGAACCATCCTCTAAGACTCTTGTCTCCATCCTCAATGTAGTAATGTACGGTTGCCCAAAAATCAGCGAATAGCTGGAATAATCCTGAATGAAAAAGTTTTGGTAATCACTTAAATCTCTAATTGTGACTAGTACTTGTGGGCATGTACCAAATAGCTCACTTGGCATCATTTTACTGTGGAGAATGAGTTCTCCTATGGGCAACGGAAGTGTGTAGTGAACCCTTGTATGTCCAGCACTTGGACAAACATTTTCACCTTAGATAGCTTGCTGCTCTCAATACAAAACTCAAATGGACTTGAGACTTTCGTCAATCAAAATAGACAAAGAGAGATTTCTAACAAGCTATAAATGACTTAATTTGGATACGTTTTGACTAGGAAAAACAACTCTCAAAGATGAACTACCTGTCCACACAGATATGCTAAAGAACTCAGCTTCACTCTCAGACTCATAACTCTCTGAATATATATCCTTTGAGAAAGATATTTGGTACAGAGAAAGTAGACACAAATAGCTTTCGAACAAGATAAAAAAAAGGTAATTTGGATGAGTTGTGATCAGGAAACTTAACTCACCAAGATAGACCACCTGCACACATAAGTACACTATAAAACTAGACTTTACTATCTGACAGATATCTCACACAATATAAATGATCTCAATAAGATATTTGAGACACAAAAAGTAGATGCCAAGAGCTTTTCAACAAGACAAAAATCACGAAATTCGGATATGTTTTGGTTGGGAAACTGAACCAACCAAAATAGACTACCTATGTACATAGGTATATTGAAAACCTGGACTTCACTCTTTCACTGATATCTCACAAATTACATAAGCTTTCAAAGAGACATTTGATATGCAGAAAGTACACAAGATAATCTTGCCAATGAGTGCTTAAACGCACAAAATGGTTACATATGCGGTGAGATATGAGCTCTGCAACAAAGCTGTGTACAAACAGACGTGCGGCTGGAAGGAGTCTAAGGGAAAGCCAAAATGACAAAATGGCTAGATCCGACTACTGGGAGCTCTTGCCTCTTTCTCTCCTTCTTTGAATGTGCTCCCACTTCAGTTTTATAACCAATGGGCATGTGAAGAAGTTTGTGCCTCCTTCTTAACTCACCACTTTCTCCACTACATGCTACTAACTACAAGGCAAGATATTGTATCTCTTACACATCATGGAGTTTTGACTAGACTTTTTCTTTTATTATTTTTTCCTTTTCTCCTCTACTTTTCCTTTATCTTTATATTTGGTAAATTTATCCAAGCATGGCTCATATGAAAATGAGTTTGTACAATTATCTTCAACACTCCCACTCAAGCTCATTCGGGAGTTATCTTCAACCATGTCCTTCAAATTTATCGCATCCTTGAAACCTTTGAGTTTAGAAGCATCCAAGAACTTTGTAAATATGTCTGTAACCTGCTCTTTGGTTTTGATGAACTTTATCTCCACATCTTTGCTCAGCACCTTCTCCCTTACATAATGGTAGTGGACCTCTATGTGCTTGCTCCTTGCATGAAACATAGGATTGCTTGCTAAGTAAATGCTTGACATGTTATCACCGTATATAGGGATGGTTCCAACTTGCACTCCAAGATCATCCAAAAGCTTTTTAATCCACATTGCTTCACATGTGGCAAATGCTAATCCTCTATATTCAGCCTCCATAGATGAAAGTGCAACAGTAGGTTGTTTCTTTGAGCTCCATGTGATAGGTTTGCTTCCTATCATGAACACATAACCTGAGGTTGATCTTCTATCTTCCTTTGAACCTGCCCAATCAGCATCACTAAAGCCTTTGACCTGTAGTTCTTCATTAAACTTGTAAAACAAAGCATGATTAATTGTATGCTTGATGTATCTCAACACTCTCTTGGCTGAATTTAAGTGTTCACTTGTCGGGGCTTGCATAAACTGAGAAAGTACACCAACAACATAAGACAAATCAGGTCTTGTAATGTTTGCATAGATCAATGATCCTACAATGCTTCTGTATGTCGTTACATCTTCCAATGGTTCTCCATCATTTGAACAAATCTTTGTATTTGTGTCCATGGGTTGAGTGAGTGGTTTGCATTCACTCATTCGAAATCTGAAAAGAACATCCAACAAGTACTTCCTTTGCATCAAGTAGATGCCACTCTTTCCATAAACAACTTCAATTCCTAAGAAATATTTCAGTTCTCCAAGATCTGAAATTTTAAACTCCTCACCAAGCTTCCTTTTGATATCTTTAATCCCTGTAACATCATTTCCTGTTATGATGAGGTCATCAATGTATATGCAAATATATACCTCTCTATTTTCTTCCTTGTTCATGTAAAACGAAGGATCTACACTACTTGGGTTGTATCCACACTTAGTTAGATACTCTACCAATCTCTGATTTTATGCTCTTGGTGCTTGCTTCAAGCCATAAAGTGCCTTCTTCAACCTGCAAACAAAATCTGGATGGTTTTCATCTTCAAATCCAACCGTTGACTCATGTATACCTCTTCTTGTAGTTCTCCATTGAGAAAAGCATTTTTGATGTCGAGTTGATATAATGGCCATCTCCTTGAAGCACCAATTGCTATTAAGGTTCTGATAGTTCCTAGCTTTGCAACAAGGCTGAAAACTTCATCATAATCTATGCCTTGTGTTTGTTTAAATCCTTTGGCAACTAATCTAGCCTTATATCTAGCTAGTGAACCATCAACATTCCTCTTTACTTTAAACACCCATTTGTTTGGAACAATCTTCATACCTTCTTTCTTTGGCACTAGCTCCCATGTGTGATTATCTTTGAGAGCTTTGATCTCCTCTTTCATAGCTTGGTTCCATTCCTTTTGTGTGCAAGCTTCTTCATATGTCTCAGGCTCTTTGTCTTTGATAACCTGCATCATGTATGCAAAATGTATCGCCATAAAACTATCATAACTCAATCTTTGAGTTCGATACCTTGTCCTTGAAGATCTTCTTTCATTGCCTTTAGAGAGTTGCTTCTTTAACCTATTTAGCTTTAACATCGGAGTGATTACCTCTTCATATTCTTCTTCACTTGCATCTACCTCACTGTTTGGAGTAGCACTTGCATCGTTGGCTCTACTATGAGCTGAATTTGGAGACAACGAATGGCTCCCCCTCCATGTTGAACATTCTTCATTTGATTTAGATGCCTCTGGACCTGAAGCCTTTGTGCTTGATTGTTGAACTTCTCTTTGATTTGTTCCTGCATAATCATCACAATCTTCTTCAAGAATCTTTTCCTTTCCTTTATCTTCATTCCTTTCCTTTATCCTTTTTGCTCCGTTGAGTAGCCGATGAAAATGCATTTTTCTGATCTTGGTTCCATCTTTGTTCTAACTTCTTGTGGAATGTGAACAAAGCAAACACATCCAAACACTTTGAGGTGTGTAAGATCAGGTTTCTTACTGGAATATACCTCTTCTGGAGTCAAGTGATGTATTCCCGATGTTGTGCACCTATTCATCAAGTAAATGGCGGTTGTGGTAGCTTCAGCCCAATAGTACAATGGTACCTTCATCTCGTTGAGCATGCATCTTGCAAGTTCAGCAATTTGCTTATTTTTCCTCTCAGCTACTCCATTTTGTTGTGGTGTGTACCTACAAGTGAACTGCCTTTTGATTCCATTCTCTTGTAGAAAATCTAAAAATTCTTTGGAGAAGTATTCTCCTCCACCATCGGACCTTAAGGTTTTGATAGATCTTCCTGTTTCCTTTTCAACTTCAACTTTGAATCTTTTGAATATAGAAAACACCTCTGATTTTTGCTTCATACAAAACAGCCATACCTTTCTTGAGTGATCATCAATGAAGGTGACAAAAAATCTATTACCAGCCATTGATGCCTCTTGGGTTGGTCCCCATACATCCGTATGTATCAAGTCCAAGACATTTGGAGCCACATAATTGCTCCTCTTGAATGGCTGCTTCGTTTGCTTTTCTAGTTGACAAGCTTCACATAACTCATGTAGTCCAATGCCATTAAATTTTGGAAGACCTCTTACCACTTCATGTTTGCTCATGTCCTTCAGCTTTGGAATGTTGATGTGTCCTATTCTTTTGTGCCATAAGTCCAGCTCTGAAATCTTCTTGTTCCCACATTGAATGTACATGACCTTTCCATGTGGATGTTGGACATCCAAAGTGAACATCCTTCCTTCTCTTCTACCTCGAGCAATGACCTTGAAGCCTTCCTTTGGATTCTTTATGAAGCACCCATTCTCATTGAATATGACATGATAATCCTTCTCTACCATTTGTCCTACTAGAATCAAGTTCTTTGAAATTGTAGGAACATGAAGAACATTAGAAAGTACCTTTGCTCTACTTGTATCTCCAAGCCTTATATCTCCAATATGTTCAATCATATCCTTATATCTCCAATATGTTCAATCCTATTTCAACACATCCTTTTCCACTTGGTACCTATAGATTAGTGAACAAACTTCCTTGGCATGAATCAATGTACCATTTTTTATCATCTTCACAAGAGCTTCTATACTCATGTCTCATTGCAAGTAGTGTGTCCTTGCTTCCTTCACTTGAGGTGCTTGCATAGTTGCTTTGGTTCCTTTGATTGCCTCCATTTGGTCTTCCATTCTTCAGCCAACAATCACTAGCATAGTGTCCTACTTTACCACAATGATAGCATGTTATACCTTTATGAGAATTGTAGGAGCTTCGGCCTCTTCCTCTACTTCTACCTCGACCTCTTCCTTGTGTGTTGGCATTTGATGCATCCTTGTTGTCTTCCGAATTGTTTTGATTATAGTTGGAGTGGTTGTGATCTCTTCCTTTTCCTCTTGAGCCTCCTCTCGAGTTTCTTCCTTTACCTCGACCTGCATATAACATTTGGTTGTGGCTCTCCTTTCCTTTGGGACCACCGAAGCTAAGCTCTTCTATGACAAGATGAGGGATTAGTTGTTCAAAACCTGGATATACATCTTTCAAGTTAATGGAAGTTATAAAAGGCTTCCATCTTTCATCTTCTCTCAAGCCATTGAGAGTATAACACAAAAGATCTTTGTCTTCAACCGTTGTTCCAATAGAAGCTAAAGCATCGCTTAGCTCCTTAATCTTCAAAGTATATTCAGCTATGGATTGACTCGAACGTTTCTGGATTGTGTTCAACACATTCTTGAGTTGAAGTTTCCTAGCTTTGGTATTTGTTGAATACATCCTTTCAAGAGCTTCCCAAGCATCCTTAGCTTTCTCTAGATGTTGAATATGACCTACCATGGCATTAGTAATGACTTGCGAAATAAGGAACATGACTCTCCTATTCCTCTCCTCCCATTCTTTTGCTTGCCTCCTTTGGACTTCGGTGGCCATAGCTTGATTGATTTGAGGTTGAGCATCATCGTTGCTCACAATACCCCATAAGCCTTTGCCCATTAGGTAGTTGGTCGTTCTAAACTTCCACACGGGATAGTTATCCTTGTCCAACTTCTCTACTTGTTGACCCAAGTCAGCCATTGAAGAGTATCAAAGACTTTGAGAGTTACCTCGAATAGTTATAGTCCTTTGCTCTTGCGTTTGTGAAGCTCTCTCTTGTTTCGTAGCTCCTCTTTTGCTTTTCTTCAACTCCAGCTCTGATGATGAAGCTTCAGCACCAAGTTCGCTCTAATACCAACAGTGGAGAATGAGCTCTCCTATGCGCAATGAAAGTGTGTAGTGAACCCTTGTATGTCCAGTACTTGGACAAACATCTGCACATTAGATAGCTTGCTGCTCTCAATACAAAAATCAATTGGACCTAACACTTTAGTCAATCAAAATAGACAAAGAGAGCTTTCTAACAAGATATAAATGACTCAATTTGGATAAGTTTTGACTAGGAAACACAATTGTCAAAGATGAACTACCTGTCCAGACAGATATGCAAAAGAACTGAGCTTCACTCTTGGACTGATAATTCTCTCAATATATATTCTTTGAGAAAGATATTTGGTACAGAAAAAGTAGACACAAATAGCTTTCCAACAAGATACAAAACAAGTAATTTGGATGAGTTTTGATTAGGAAGCTCAACTCACTAAGATAGACCACCTGCACACATAAGTACACTATAAAACTGGACTTTACTATCTGATAGATATCTCACACAATATATACGACCTCAATGAGATATTTGAGAAACTCAAAGTAGATGTCAAGAGAGTTCCAGCAAGACAAAAATCACGAAATTTGGATATGTTTTGGTCAGGAAACTGAACCAACCAAAATAGACTACCTATCTACACATGTATACTGAAAAACTGGACTTCACTCTTTCACTGATATCTCACAAACTACATTAGCTTTCAAAGAGATATTTGATATGCAGAACGTACATAAGATAAGCTTTCCAATAAGTGCTTAGATGCACAAAATGGTTACATATGCACTGAGATATGAGCTCTGCAACAGAGCTGTGTACAAACTGACGTGCGGCTGGAAGGAGTCTAAGGGAAAGCCAAAATGACAAAATGACTAGATCCGATTACTGGGAGCTCTTGCCTCTTTCTCTCCTTCTTTGAATGTGCTCCCACTTCAGTTTTATAGCCAATGGGCATGTGAAGAAGTTTGTGCCTCCTTCTTAACTCACCACTTTCTCCACTACATGCTACTAACTACAAGGCAAGATATTGTATCTCTTACACATCATGAAGTTTTGACTAGACTTTTTCTTTTATTATTTTTTCCTTTCTTCCTCTACTTTTCCTTTATCTTTATATTTGGTAAATTTATCCAAGCATGGCTCATATGAAAATGCGCTTGTACAATTATCTTCAACATTTACAAGCTTGGATTCTCCAACCTCCCTGCATATCTATTCACCATTTCCCTTTTATATACAAATCTTTGGACATTAAATTAATTTCAAATCCATGATCGATAAGGGCAACCACACGTTACTTATCTTATTTAATTGTAATAATGTCTTTGTCATGGACCGAGCCCAAGGATCTCTATTATAATGACTTGAAGGAGTTATATCTTGGGAATTCCGTTCTAAGAACATTTCATCATGTGTGCATGGCTGCACATTACTTTCAGTTTGTTCGAGCTCATTTTTCAATTCTTGTACTTGTGCTTGCACGGTTTGAACATGTGTCTCTTTATCCATCCTCTAAGTTTCCTACATATCGGCTATTGGCTATAGTTTTCCCCTTAAGAGATCGATAATTACTTCTACAAATTTCTGTTTAGCTATTCTCAGAAACTCACCTAGTGTAAATCTGATTACACTATCAAGCACTCTTTTGTCAAGAACTTGTTTTAAATCCGTCGCTTGCTCAAAGTGACTTTAGCATATGTGATGGGTTTTTCATCTTTCCTTGACCTCTCCTTGTTGGTTTCATCTCTTGATCCTGAGGAGGATTATTAACTTGAGTAGGAACTCGCATCTCAATAGAAGTAGGGTTTTGAACTTCAGTCGGGATCTGATTTGGTTGGATTGTTGTTGGTTGGAACGGTGGAACTACTTGATTGGGCTAGTTTGTTTGTATTGGTTCATTTTTATTTGGTGTTTGAGATTGATCTTGTAAAGCTTCTACTTATCGCATGTTTCTTCTTTTTTCTTCTTCACATTCATTAGTTGTCCTTCTTTTTTCTTCCAGTGCTGCCTCATGCTCCACTGAAGAGCATAAATAAGTAGCAACTAAGAGAGTATCTACAGGATCTTCCCATCCGATTACACCTCAACTCTCATTGTGTGCTGATGTGGATGTATGGGAAGTTCAAGCAACATTACCAGAAGTTCGAAGGAAAAGCACTTTCATGCCTCCCTAACCAAAGTTAATATTTACTTTTTCTCTGGTTTTTGAGTCATAAATAATATTCTCCTTTATGAAAACTAGATTTTTAGCGAATTCTACTTTAAAGCTCTCACACGAGTATCTGTTGTGCTCCAAGGAGTCATACTAGATGCACCTTTTCATTTCAAGAGATTTCAAGGCTTTATTGTTAGTTGCTTGCATGGATTGGGATTTTATCATCTGCTTAATGCTTTGGATCATGAGATCACTAAACCTTTTAAACATTTCTTCCATGGTGTTGGGAGGTACAATATCCTTTCCAGTCGGTGGATTAACTGGAGCATTTGGGGCAGGCTGATGTGGTGCCCCCATTTGCTCATCTTGTAAGTCCTCCTTCAAATCTTGCATGAATTTTGCCATAGTTCTTTTCTTTTCTACATACTTCTTTCAATAATGTTGTTCAGGTTACTTTATCAACATCCTCGAGTGCGAACATTTTTATTCGAGCCATTTTGTATTGCAACCACCTTGTTTGGGCTCCCATTGTTAGTCAATCACACAAGTGTAGATCTGACACCTATACAAAATTTTCAATAAGCTCCATATCGTTCAAGGGTGTAAGCCCAATCCAAGGTACCAAGGTTCTAGCTCGTATTCCTTGCAAAGTCACATAACATTTTCTTCATCCAAGTAGCCACTCCATTTAATAACTCGCTCCTGAAATGCTTGAATGGCACTTTATTTTTTTCTCATCTTGCCAGAAATGCAAAACTTGAGTTATGACATCCATCTGGGAAATTGTAGTGTCTCCCATAAATGGTCAAGTGGGAAAAAGTTCTCAAACCACACTTCTTGCTAAACTTTTAACCTCGAACAATGCCTAAGCTTGAAGACTCTACTCTCACCTCCTTTTACATCGGGTTCACCAGGTATGTAGAGGGATTTGTACAAAGGAGGAAGAACTAGAAGAAATATGGAAACTTGTAGGGATCGTGCTTATTCGTGGATTCTACTAGTCAATATAGTGCATGAACAGATCAAAGTCTATTTACTATTTCAAAGATTCAATGTTAGATGCTCAAATTCATATATTGAATGAAAACGTTCTTAGAGTTTTCTTAAGTTGTCAAACTTCTCTGCCCAGTTTGACTATTTTGCTTAGATATAAGCACAAAGGGAAAAGCATAAAGAGGTTTGCAATACAATTCATGGCACCCTAAAGATCATAATTCCCTTTGCCAAAAGAATTTTTTTGGATGTAATTCATCAGGTATAGAGAAGCGCTAATGTGGCACAATGAGGGAGATGATCAAAGATGAGGCTAAAGGAGAGGGTGGAACACATCTGTGGTTTGTATTCAATGCACACCCCAAAGACCAAACTTATTGTCATGGACACAAAGAAAACCATCTTAAACCTTAGATTACCTGTGAATTTCCGATATCTCATGTTTGGTTATGATTTTGGAAAATACTAATGCTACCATTGCATTCGGAATGTGCCAAAACCCCAAGATCGATTGTCTATTTCCTCAATTCTGACACCTGGAGGTCTTATTTCTAGTTGATGACATCATCAACTCGTAACCGCCCTTCGGAAAACTATATAAGGACTAGCTCGTCACATTCATAATCAGTCTTGCCAATACGAGTCTTGGGAGCTCAAGGAGTCATGACTTCCAAGTAAGTACTCTCAAGTTCTAGTTCCAGTTCTTGTCTTGTTCCTTGTCCTAGTCTTGTCTATTCTAGTTATTGGATATTCTCTCTTGTCCTCTTGTAATCGCATAGTAGGAAATCTTGTTGAGTTCTTTCTTGTATCTAGTTCATGTCCGAGAAGGGAGTTCTTGTAATCCTGATATCTTGTTCCATACCTACAATCTTGGGTTGTGGGATCTCTTGTATCATCTCTATACCATTTTTCCATACCTATCAGTCCTGGGATGTGGGACGTCTTGTATCAGCTATGTGTTCTTGTATCATTTTCCCTACGTGGGTGTTCAGGTAATCATAAGTGTATTTTCAAAATCTTGTCTATTGTAGTCGAAGAGCGCAATCTAGTGCTCCCCTGACTTTTGGCAAGACTGCGTTCATCAAGACCAGGCACCATGGATTCCCTATGCAAGGAGATTCAATCTACTATAAAGGAGTTGATCGGACATGTTCAAGAGTTGAAAAGATTTCTACGACAAGATGATCGATCAGTTTCAAGCTATGCCTTGAATATCAAGATGTTGTTTCATGGAACCACATATCAAGAAGACTACATGGTTAATCTATTTTTAAGTGGCCTCGATCTTGAAGTCAAATATCTCTTGCTATCCATGCCTCAAGCAAACACCTTGGAAGATGTTATCAATCATGTAGCTCAATGTGAGAATCAATTATTCAAAGAAAGCCAAGTCCAAGAGTTAGAAGTGTTGAATAATCAAGACACTATTCCTCAAAAATTCGAATCAAGCACTTTTGAAGACCATGAAGTCATTAAAAATGATGTGGAGCATACAAATTATGAAGATAACAAGAAGTTAAAGGACACGGGGGAGTTCATGTTCAATCAAGGAGGTGTGCTTACTCAAGGCACTCCATCAAAGATATTGGAAACACTATAATGCACCACTAAAAGCTCAAAGGACGTATCTCCTGATGAACGTAAGGAAGCTCAAGAGAGACCTAGTCCTTGACCACCTTTGAAGATTAAAGATCATGAAGAATTCAAGGTTGAGCATGTCTTTGATTCAAGAATCTCCTGAGGAAGATTGAAGTGCCTTATTCATTGGAAGGGGTATGATGTCAGCGATCATACTTGGGAACTTACAGAATATATTTAGAGAGCAAAAATCAATGTTCGTGAATTCCATAGGAAGAATCCAATGAAACCCAAGCTAGAGAACATGACCGCTCCTCGTGGAACTCATCGCTTGAGGGGGAGGTGATATCATGGACACAAAGAAAACCATCTTAAACCTTAGATTAGAGGTGAATTTCCTATATCTCATTTTTGGTTATGTTTTTGGAAAAACTAATGCTACCATTGCATCCAGAATGTGCAAAACCCCAAGATTGACTGTCTATTTGCTCAATTCTGACACCTTGAGCTCTTGTTTCCAGTTGATCACATCATCGATGACATCATCAATTGGTAACCGCCCTTTGAAAAACTATATAGGGAGGGATTGGCCACATTCATAATCAGTCTTGCCAATACCAGTCTTGGGAGCTCAAGAAGTCGTGACTGCCAAGTAAGTACTCTCAAGTTCATGTTCTAGTTCTTGTCTTGTTCCTTGTCCTAGTCTTGTCTAGTCTAGTGCTTGGACATCCTATCTTGTCCTCTTGTAATCTCATAATACGAGATCTTGTCGAGTTATTTCTTGTATCTAGTTCATTCCCCTTAAGGAAATTCTTGTAATCTTGATATCTTGTTTCATACTTATGGTCCCGGGTTGTGGGATCTCATATATCATCTCTAGTGGAGTTATCCATACCTATCAATCCCGGGTTGTGGGCCCTCTTGTATCAATCACATATTCTTGTATCATTTTCCCTACGTGGCTGTTCTTGTAATCAGAAGCATATTTTCAAAATCTTGTCTAGTGTAGTCAAAGAGCACAATCTAGTGATCCCCTGACACCTACTATGTGATATTTTTCCTTTTTGAATATGGCGATGTGGTTACTATACCTGAAGAATAACAAAGCTGAATTCTCCACTCAAACCCTATTCTACTTAGTGAACTAATTCACATGAGAGTATTATGCATGACATGCTCATGATGAGGTGGGACAATACTTATCTGATATGAATTTGGCATGACCACAGAAGGAAACCATAAGGAGTTAAATCTTGCTATCAACATACTGAAGTAGTAGCTCATATTCATCAAAGAATTTCCATGAGAGAGTCTGAAGAGCAACAAAAACAAAACAATAAAAAAAAGAATTGATTGATTGTAGATCTATAGTTATACAGGACGACATAAAGTAGGAGGACAAAAAGTATTATTATTACCTATGCATGGGAATGGTGTTAACAATGAGGATTGAGCTTTCTGATGGTCCTCAAGGAAAATGACAAGGCTTCCTCAGAATAAGACTGAGAAGAATGAATCACTACATATTTTTGATATTGTAGTCAACATGTGAACATTAAACTTCATCATTCTCAATGTCTATTTTTAATGTCAAACTCGGGTTGGATTAAGGATCTCCAGTATGGAGCCCGCATGAAAGACAACTACAGATCTCCAACACTTATGCTTGAAGCACAAACTTTGTCATGCTATGCTAGGTTATATATTAAATGAGGCATTAGTTGGTTCGCCCATAATCATTGGGAAGCAAACATAGATCCATCATTTTCACCTTGTGGACTATTTTCTAGGGTAGCTGAACAAATTAGCTCTACCTAGTGTTTGATCTCATTCTCACTATATTCAAAGAGTGTGCATACAGTTTAGCTGTGGCATTCGACAATGGAAATGTAGTATCTAAGTTTTTCAAAACTACCATGCTTCATAGTCCCGTGAAGCACATCTAGATGCACACTTGAATCTCTATACATCATGCTCTGATTAAATATCACAGCAAGGACTAGAACAAAGAAGAAAAATCAACGATCGCACAAGTATTGGGATGTTAATCTTGCGAAATTCCTCTCTTAAATTTGAATTCCAAGTGTCTCACCATGATTGAGTGTTGCATCAGACTACTCTATAGTATCTTTAAAATTAGTACGGCATTTTCCCTTA
The DNA here is from genome assembly GCA_020310875.1 of Ceratopteris richardii. NCBI lineage: Eukaryota > Viridiplantae > Streptophyta > Polypodiopsida > Polypodiales > Pteridaceae > Ceratopteris > Ceratopteris richardii. Next base: position 52,554,414 of record CM035426.1, on the reverse strand, counting down.
CCTTTAAGTGCAATCCCGAAGCATCTTGTCTATTAAGAGTGTAAATATTTCAACTTCACAACATAAATGAACAAGAAACAAACAGATTTTTAGGAATATTGAGAATTGATTACATGGGCTACACAAAAAGCTGTAACTAAGAGATCCGTTGCTTTTGACTGATGTGCAATACTTTGAAGAAGACCACAATAGGCAACAGACATTTCTTTACTCTTAGTGATGATCCACATAAATTCAAAATTTTTTATTCATACGACCACTCACACACATATTCACCTGTTGACTCAAGTTTGCATCAACAAGTAAGCAGCCGCACCCATGAACCTAACCATATTCAAATAAACATAAGATTGCATATGACTTTCGCTTACGGTGTTGTATAGTACTGAGACACTATAACAAAATTCTCTCGGCATCTCTTACGCACATCTGTTTGGAAGAATTCGGGCTATATCTGTGATGACTATTTACTTCAAAGTTTTATTTTTATTTCTTGCAGGAAACAATTTGTTTAATGCGCATTTACCTATGATTTTTTAGATGAACTGCACTCCTTGTTTAATGCGCATTTACCTATGATTTCATATATGAACTGTACTCCTTGGATCAATCGAGACATCACACGGCTAAGAGAAAATGTAAAAAAAAATCGCGAAGATTACTTAGAACAATAGATTATGCAGCATCAAATCCATCGCTCGATTAATATGCAGACAAATAACTTCAGTTCTTATCATTGATTAATTCACATGCAATGGCTTACAGTCCAAGCGCTTTTGAGACCCATTCAGATTGACGTATGAACAACACAATTAGCATGAATGGATTATCTTAAAACAATCAGAACATCAACTTGCATTCAATCCGAATCACATGACATACTAAGTCATTGTAATGCAAATCTTCAAGGTTCGTTGCAGCTAATGCAATGTTGTGCACTTCAACATCCAACGGGATTCACCTCACAAAAACACCGTGGTTGCATCGTCACCCACATTCTCCAAAGAACTCCTTCAGTCTTGATCTGCTTCTGCTGCCAAAACTCCTGTCCACTACAACACAAGATCGTTTTCCCCCAGAAAAAAACTAGAACTTCCTCCTCTTCTACGGACTGTACTTCAACATGCACGTTGATAGTCTTCCTCGGTGAAGTTATTTTTCTCTATTTGAGCTCTTTAGCCACATATTTGGACATAGAAGACTCAAAAAAAAAAAAGTCCCCGTTCCCCTGTTGCAGCTGCTCTTATGCTTCCATTCCATAACAGAAGGCGACCCCCTAGAATTGCCTACATAAGCCCTTTGGGATTGTTCCCTTCATTGCCTTTTTCGAACATGGAGCCTTCTCCGATGCAAAAAACTCCCTTCTAGAGCCATTTGAATCCCGCCATGTCCCTTCACGTCTCCACTTTACCATATATACGATTCACAAGGCACATATCTATTTATATTATGTTTATATGATTTTATATCTATGTTTTAAATGCGTTCATATGCACCTTGAAATGCTCACTCATAAAGCACATACACACCCACATAAACACACATGTACATCTATCATTCATAGTATATATTCACAATATTGGTATAAACATATCATCATTTATGCGTGTGCATACATACACGTACACATATAAAGACATACACTTAGTCATTATTGATTACACATGGTTGTATATTCACATGCACATATATGAATATGCATATGTATACATATACACACACACATACATGGAAAGAAAACAGAAAATCAAACATACTTCCACAAATGTACATGAACACACTCATGCACAAATTAGCACATGTATGCATCGATAGTCATGCTCACATGTAGTCACAGAGAAGCACTCACCCATTCCACACATTATACATACTATAAGCTTTTACAAATGAAGAGACAGAGACTCATGCACACTATATACAAATTATGCTCATAAAAAATGCATGATAATTTCCACATGATCAAACTTCTTACGTACAAACGAACACTCTCAATGCTCACATTTACACAATGGGATTCATGTAAGAATAAAGCACATTAGCAACCAATCAATCAATGATTTATTCACATGCAACTCAGTTGGGCCAAGCATCATGTAATGAAAGATATCACTCAAGAATAGAGTTCAAAAAAAGGTATGATATTCTTCTTCCTTGAATGCCATACATTTGGACTCCTTTTTATAACTCCATGCTTCCCTTCTTTATTCAACCTACAAAAACAAGTAACATGCTTGTTTTAATTGAATCATACTCACACGAATTGAGTAACCGATTGACACTTTTTAGTGCAACTACAAGCTTGGGCTTCAATTTATGACCAAAACGTCTTGCACTTTGATAATTTATCTTAACTTCTATGAGAACTCAACCTCAAGAAAAGCTGTAATGAAATTTTGTATAGTTGTGTCTATAACATAAGTGATTCCTTTACTATTTATACCACTACTCATCAACTTGAACCATTCTTCTATTGTTGAAGAAGCACTTACATCTTGAATAAATGACCTACACAATGAAAGATTCAAATTTAGAACTTCATTGGAAGAAGTTCAAAAAGATACTCACCTTTTTGTACAAATATGCCATTTTAATGCTCCACCACCAATTGAAGAGCTTCAAAGGATGATAACGCTCTTTTCCTATATCTCATACCAAGAGTCTCTTTTAGGTGTTGGAGATTGGCGTTTAACTTTGCAATTGTTCATTTATTTTTCTTGCATATCCTTTTCAAACTCTAAAAAAATTTCTTGTAAAGATATGATTGTGTTTTCTAACGTGACCAATCTCATATGATGGAGTTGATAATTTTGGAACCAATACTTAGTACTAGAATGTGGATGCATAGATAATCGCTTGCAATAACTTAATAGTCTGGCTTCACGCGATTTATATTCCAAATATGTACATGTATAGAGGAACAAGAAGCTCCTTACTCACGGGATACCCAAGGCCAAAATCTAGAGAGTTCATATGAGATACCTATTCGTAATGGATAGATGATAACAAGGAACTTAGAGATAACTCTAGATGGTGACTAGGCGAGGGCTATTAATTTTTTGGGAGGTGACTCTTAGGTATGTCATTCTCCACTTCTCACATTTGGTTTTAGAGCTTAGATAGAGCTCTTGGGAAATCTTTTAACCCTCTTTTCTCATGCATTTTTCTCCCTTCTTGTGGCTCGATGAGCATGGGGATGCTGAGGAATGCGTGGATAAGGTTTAATGAGTGTGCAAAAAGAAAAATCACTAGAATGACATCCATAGATATTCAATTTAGCTGAGAAGTGAACAATATGTAAATTGTTAGCAAAGGAATTTCACTTTATTGGTACATCCAAATTGAATGGGTTTTGTTGCATTTGAAATCTTGAAAGTTTCAATTCTTCCACAACATCTTTCATTGCTTTTGAATATCATTTGGTAGGTCAAATAATCATTCCACATAAAATTGTAGCCTCTAAAATTTAGAAAATGACCATAGACCATGTCACCTAGAGGTGATTGGTTCGCTTAGCTCATTTACTAAATTTGAATATATATCTCCATTTGGGAGATATAAATAAAACAATGAAAGTTAACCTCTCCAATTCTTCAAAATATTGCAACTATAGAAGCTTAGTATTTTGGTCATTCAGAAAGATGTAAGCTATTGGAGTTTGAGCTCTACGAAAGCATGGGAACAATGCAAGGAAGAAGAACAAGCTTGGAGCACAACACACAATACTGAATGTATTACCACTAGAATGTGTTGAGCCCTGGCAGGTTGAAACCAGCAAAGTCAAGGTCACAGTTATGCATAGGCAAGAGTAAAGTGTCAAAATTCAAGGGTCAAAGTGCACGGGTAGTGCACCCTCAATTGTTCATAAAAAAGGGGACTTTTAATTGTTCACAGACAAGAGGTATTAAATGGGGAAAGTATTGCAGAAGTATTTTTTCTAATTCCCTTGAAGTCAAAGGGTGTTTCAAAGTAATTTGGAAGGTCCAGGTGAACCCCTCTTTGGTGCAAAAGTGACGAATTAAAAGGAAAAGGTAAAGGTATGTGAAGCGGCATATGGAAATACGGCCGCCCAATCAAATTTTTATTTTTTTGGTCTAAAGTCACTACAAGACAAAGTAGTGAGTCGTTGGCCGCCTCCTAAAAAGACAATCTTGGGGACATCAAAGGGAGGCCAAGAGTCTATTGCAGTTAGGAGCATACGGGACCAACACACTTCAAAAGAGGAAGGCAAAGGCTATTCTAAGGGACACACATTTGAGAGTAAGCATAGAGGAGTCTAAGTAGAAGCAAGAAAGAGAAGTGAAGAGTCACGATAAACCTTCAACCTCGTTTAACACAGCGAATGGAGGTTTCAGGTTAGAAGAGACGACACAGGGAGGTGGAAGTGAAGAGTGCAAGAAGAGTGGCTAAGGAAGAGTGCAGGGAGTGCGAAGCTGGAATTCAAGGATCACAAGGTCTTTTGCTGTGATCGGGCCGCGAAGGTACTCATCCCTCAGCTTGGTGGACGGAAGACTTTGGGATAATTGGTCTTTTGTAATTAAGCCTTCTCTGTAGTGTGCCCAGAAGTATTGACTCGGGTGGTGCTTAAACAGTGTAATTGTTCTACTGTAATCAAAACTCAAGATTTCAAAGTGTGCTTCTGCAGAAGTTTTTTTCAAGATTATTTCCTCTTTTGTTCTTTTCTTTTTCTCCTACAAACCCTCAAACTCCTTCTCGTCCAAGAATCCCCAACAAATTTGGCACGTCCAGTGGGACATCCAAGGAGATTTGAGCATAGGAGAAGATCTATTGCAATTGGAGAACAATATTCCAGTGTCGACAGTAATACTCCACTGGACTAAGAGGTACATACTTATATCAAGTGTCTCATATTGAGTGGACTATGAACAGCTCATGACCGCGACCCGGTCACAAACCTTGAGGGTCACGTGCAAGCAGACAAGAAGAAAGGTGGTCAGAAGATCATCGAGTCCACTTTCATCAACTTCATCAGTAAGAAGCATGGCAGGACAGGTAGACCTAGAAACCTTACTCTCCAGACTAAACATAAAATTTCCCTCTTTCAGAGGTTTAGCTCATGAGGATCCAGATGAGCACATTCGAAAATTTTTGGCATTATGCAAGACTAGAGGTCTAATGGGCAGGGAAGATGCCTTCTTGATATTCTTCCCTGCCACATTGGAAGGATTGGCAGACAAGTGGTTTAGCCAGTTTGCTGAAAACCACTTTACCTCTTGGGATTTGATGAAAGAGGCGTTTAAAAATCAGTTCCAGCATGGCAACACTACGGAGATCATCATAGAAGAGCTAGAAAACTTGAGATTGGGTCCAGGAGAAAAGTTCCCAAAGTTTGTGACCAGGGCCAAAGCACTAATGGCTAAACTACCAGATCCACCGCATGACTTCTTTGTCAAGAAGTGGTTAGCCAAACCCCTACCTGTGGTCACCCAATGCAAAATAAAAGATTTAGTGTTACCTACCGCCTCTGTTGAGGAGTTCATCAATACGGCCACACACTTGGAGCAGATAAGGCACCAGTATGGTGCAACTTCTTCCCAACCAACATATGGTACAAAACTAGAGGACCCAGTGATCCAGCTAAGAAGGGAGCTGGAGGGCTTGAAAAGGAATAAGCCCTACACAGAGGAGGAGACTGTTGTGGCTCAGTTGAGAAGGGAGATTGAAGCACTCAAGCTCCAAAAGGAAGAGGAGGCCCAAGCAAAAGAATTAGCTCAGCTGAGACGAGAATTGCAAGAACTCAAAGGAGGCGGTATCAAGAGTGGACTCTAGTGCTCCATGTGCAGCAAGCAAGGGCACATAGTAAGCGAATGTCCTCTGCTAAACGTGACTTGTCAATTATGTAGGAAAGTTGGCCATGAGGCCCATGAATGCCAATCCAGGGGAATGCCTGCAACGACATACTGAACACATGGAGGACCTCTGCCACCCGCAAATGTAATGGCAACCGCAGGGAACCAAGGTAACAACTATAATCCTAGACCAAGGAATAATTTTGCAAACGGGCCTAGAAGGCCCATCATTTGTTTCAGATGTGGAGAATGTGGGCACTACCAATCTAGGTGCACTCTCCCAGAAAATGCCGCTCCTTGCAGGAACTGTCCAGAGGCCAGGGATCACTATACAAACTGTTGTCCTAAGAATCAAGCCTCTACATCCGGACCCCATATCCAAATGATTTCTGTACACAAGGAGGAAACATTACCTCAGGTCAATGAGCCCTCACCGTCTACCAGGGTGGTACAATTAGAAGAGCTTGAATCTTTTACAGTGCAGACAAGAAGCAAGGGGAAGGCTCAAGTGGACGTAAGTCAAGAATCAATGATTAGGGGATTCAACAAAGACAAAGTTGCAGCTGAAGACAAAGCAACCACAGGCGCAGACCCAAAACAAAAGGAAAACTTCATAGGCACCAGTGATGTCATTGGGCATGCTTTCATCAGGGCTCAGGAAGAGTTGGATAAGTCAAGTGGAGCCCATTCCTTTAAAGAGTCGGAAGCTTCAAAACTACTCAAGTGTATGAAGAAGGAGGTTAGTATTTTTTATCTAATAAAGATGGATGGAAAATTCAGGTCAGAGTTATTGCAGATAATTGATGAGGCTTCTACTACAAGTTTAGTGGCAAAGATTGTTGTTTTACAGAAAGGGATAATTATAGGGGAAGCACCCCTTACAGATTATAAAAGTCCTCGACTGACAGTATCTATTAAAGGTCATGAATTTCAGGGAGTTATTGTGGATGGTGGTTCTGGCATCAACTTGATGCCTGAATATACAATGGAAAAGATTGGACTCCACCCTTCAAGGCCTGCAAATTTCACCGTTACTCTGGCAGATCAGAGCAAAGTAAGGCCTGTCGGAGTGATTCCAAAAGTCCCACTTGAAATACAAGGTAATGTGTTCATACTGGATTTTGATGTTTTAAGATTGCCCCAGGTTGAAGGAGGATTTCCCCTCTTAATTGGGAGACCATGGTTGAGACACGCAAGTGTCATCCATGATTGGGGCAAGGACACTATGTGGGTACAAAAGAAAGGGCAAGAGCTGACGCAGCTTCACTTGGAAGAAGGCCCGGATAATCAAGGAAACACTAGCATGATGCAAAAGGTTGGCATTTGCATGGAACCAGAACCAGAAGATCAACCCCACATAGATTTCGAGGAAGAAGAGGATATTCTAAAGTGGCTGCATGCAGGCAACTCTTCTTCTTGTTTTGGAATTTTTCTCAATAATTCTTGCACAACTGAAGATTATGATGAAGATGACAAAAAAGTCCAGGTTGATGGATTAGGAGAGCCTATCACAGACCACAGAAGGGGCAGGAAGACACCCCTCAACTACAACTCAGAGGAGGATATCAAATCTACAAATAAGGCAGATGCCAAGGCTAAAGGCAAGGTAACGGAATCTAGTGAAGAATACTCTTTTCCTATTCAAGAAATACCTGCAGGATGGAAAAAGAGGAACACATTGAAATTCAGGAGACACCTGCTTAGGAAGTAATGCACAAAAGACTAGTGGAAGAAGACAAGGAAGGAACTGAGCACAAAGGAAGTATGGTAGAAAGAGATCCTGTCAAAGAAATACATTTAGATACTCAAAACAATAACCGGCCAGTTTTGGTGGCCACCTGGTTGTGGAACTACCCAGGGCTTCTGGAAAAGGTCAGAACATTCTTGAACCACTACACAGATGTTTTTGCATGGCATTATAAGGATCTAGAAGGAGTACCACCCAGTTATGGAGAACACGGAATTCCTTTGATAGAAGGAGCAAAGCCAGTGAGAGGGAAAAGTTATAGGTTGAATCCCAAGTATGCTGAAGCTGTCTATTCAAAAATTCAGAAAATGGAAGATGCAGGAATTATCATTCCTGTAGAACATTCGGAGTGGCTATCTCCCATGGTGATCATGCCAAAGAAAAACACTAACAAGATCAGAATCTGTGTGGATTTTAGGGCATTGAACAAGGTCACGATTCCAGACGGATTTCCAATGCCATTTGCTGAGCAGGTCATAAAAGAAGTAGCTGGTCATTCCATTTATAGCTTCATGGATGGATTCAGTGGATACAATCAGATATCCATTCACCCTGGGGATCGGGACAAGACATCATTCATTACTCCTTGGGGAACTTATGTATATCTGAAGATGCCATTTGGATTAAGAAATGCTCAAGCTACCTTCAACCGAACAGTTAATCTCATTTTTGGACCATTGCTACTAGAGTCGTTAAGAATCTTCATGGATGACTTTTCATCTTTTTCAGGTACTCTCAAAGAAACTCCATTGGACTGTTTAGAGAAGCATCTGCTTCAATTAAAACAAGTTTTTGAGAGGTGTAGAGAAACGAAGCTGAAACTGAATCCAAACAAATGCCACTTTTTGGTGACCGAAGGTACTTTGTTAGGGCATGTGGTATCTTCCAAAGGTATGGCACCTGATCCAGACGAAATCATAGCTATATTAAAATTACCTAGGCCTAAATCTTCTAAGGAGATTCAAAGTTTTCTAGGCCATACAGGATACCACCGCAGATTTATTAAAATGTATGCAGATATAGCCAGACCTTTGGCTAGACTCACAGGCAAGGAGGTTCCTTTTAAATGGGAAGAAGAGGAGGAAAGAGCATATCAAACACTATGGTCAAGGTTAGTGTCTGCTCCCATTTTGATCACACCTGAGTGATCAAAAATATTTCATTTACACGTGGATGCCAGTGCATATGCAGTAGGGGCAGTTCTAACACAACCTAGTGAAGAATTCAAGATGGACAGACCAATTCAATATGCCAGCAGAATTTTGACTAAGGCTGAAAGGAACTACAGCACCACAGAAAGAGAAGCCTTAGCCATGGTTTTTGTTGTCCAAAAATTTCGGCATTACTTATTGGGAGTGAAATTTGTTATTATAACTGATCACCAACCTCTAAAGTACTTACTCAACAAACCACAAGCCACTAGTAGAATATGGAGGTGGTTATTGTTATTCCAGGAGTTTGATTTCTCGGTAATTCACAAACCAGGTAGAGAGAATGTTATGGCGGATCACCTGTCCAGAATAAGTATGATGGATCAAGCCCGTGGAATCAATGATGATTTTCCCGATGCTCATCTGTTCGCTGTACAAGCTCAAGGTTGGTATGATGATATTAAGCAGTTCATTAAGACTGGGCTGTATCCAGAAAAGGCTAGTACTGTACAAAGGAAGAGACTGCTAATCAAGAGTAGACCATATACCTTCATTGAAGATAAATTATATAGACAGGGCAAGGATGACAGGGTTAGGAAATGCTTGGAAGAAGATGAAGTGAGGGAAGTACTACACTCTGCACATGAAGGAACAGGTGGTGGGCACCTTCCAGGGCATATCATGAGCCAGAGGATACTGGATGCTGGTCTATGGTGGCCTACACTATTTAAGGACGCAGATGAATGGAGAAGAACATGTGATGTGTGCCAGCGGTGTGGCCCTAAGCCCACCAAGCAGAGGCATAATCCTTTGATTGTTTCCACTTCTTGGAAACCATTTGAGAAGTGGGGATTAGACTTTGTCGGGCCTATATACCCCGTGGCGGTTCCTAAAAGAGAAAAGTACTTACTGATAGCCACCGACTATGCGACAAAATGGGCTGAAGCTATTGCATCCACGGACTGCACTGCACAAACTGTGGCTGATTTCTTATACAGTAACATCATTTGCAGGTTTGGATGTCCACTTGAAATATGTACCGATCAGGGTACTCATTTTGTCAACAAAGTACTACAGGAAATTTCCAATAGGTATCGAATTTTACATAGGACTTCTTGTGCATACTACCCACGAGCTAATGGTCAAGCCGAATCAACCAACAAAGTATTGATTTCAATGCTACGAAAGGAATGCATGTTACAACCTACTTCTTGGATACAGGCTTATCTTGGTACATTATGGGCATACCGATTGGCCTATAAAGAGACGGGGTATTCTCCTTTTCAACTAGTTTATGGCCTTGTTCCCATTGAACCATTTGAGTTCATCAAGGGCTCTATCCGAACGGAAGGAATTGAGAAAAATGGGATAGAAGTTCCAGCTCGACTGACCGCTTTGCATAAACTAGAAGAATCAAGGACTTTAGCCTCCAAACAGTTAGAGAAGATTCAGATAGAGAGGAAGGAGACTCATGACAAAAATTTATGGCATAACAACTTGAAGCCTGGTGATTTAGCTCTATTACACAGACCACAGATTTCTACTCAAGCCAAAGGAAAATGGATTCCTCACTAGGAAGGCCCTTTTCGCATTACGAAGATGCTGCAATGGCGTACTGTGCAATTAGAAACACTCGATGGCGACACCCTGCCATTAGTAAATATTTCCAGACTCAAAGCTTATCATAAAACGTCATAACAATCACATTTTCATTATTTTAGTTCCTAGTTGTTTTGGCTTTCTTTTAATAATTAGCAATAATTTAGCCTATCTATAAATGATCACACATTTTTTTTGGGGGCGTAGTTTTTCTTTTTTGTTGTTTATTTAATCAATAAGCACTCAATTCAATAAATAATGGCTAAATGTAAATTGGGCGCCAAATTTTTTTTATTTTTTTATTTTTAATGGCTCTTAGTTCTGCACAACAACTTTAAATAATGCCCTTTTCTTTGTTTATCTCTTGAATGGATGAGATTAAAGTTTGCCTCTCCTCTCTTTTGAGCACTCTTTTATGCTGAACCATTCCTTCCTGTGAGGTGATCTCTCATTCCTCCGTGCTACATAATGCGCCTCCTCATTCATTATTGCTGCCCTCAGCATCAGCAACACCCTCCATATCCTCATCTATCCACAGTCGCGTTATCATCATCAATGCTCAGGTGCCGATCGTGGGATCATCTAAGCTAAATCCCGAGCTCCTCCTTAATTGTATTTTCGGGATTGATCTCCATCGTCTTCTTCGACAATATATAGCTGGACATGCTGCTATCGCTCAGAGCTTGGGACCCCCTCCTGCGGCCTTTCCCCCCTCAACCCTCTACCGCATTACCCCCTCGCCCGCCAAATTTCTCTCCCGTCTACCCCCCTCAACTGCCGACTCTTTCTCCCCTCCCCCTCCACTCCATCTCCCCCCGCAGAAGCCTCCCCCTCCCCCTCTCCCTCCCCCTCCATCTCCCCCCGCAGAAGCTCCCCTCCCCCTCCACTCCATCTTCCCCCGCAGAAGCCCCCGCCTACCCCTCATCCTCCCCCTCCATCTCCCCCCGCAGAAGCCCCCGCCTACCCCCTCCCACCCTCCCCCTCCATCTCCCCCCGCAGAAGCCCCCGCCTACCCCCTCCCACCCTCCCCCTCCATCTCCCCCCGCAGAAGCCCCCGCCTTCCCCTCCTCCTCCCCCTCCATCTCCCGCCGCAGAAGCCCCCGCCTTCCCCTCCCCCTCCCCCTCCATCTCCCCCCGTAGAAGCGCCCTACCCCTCCCCCTCTCCCTCCCCCTCCATCTCCCCCCACACAAGCCCCCGCCTACCCCCCTCACCCTCCCCCTCCATCTCCCCCCGCAGAAGCCCCCGCCTTCCCCTCCCCCTCCCCCTCCATCTCCCCCCGCAGAAGCGCCCTCCCCCTCCCCCTCTCCCTCCCCCTCCATCTCCCCCTGCAGAAGCCCCCGCCTACCCCTCACCCTCCCCCTCCATCTCCCCCCACAGAAGCCCCCGCCTACCCCCTCCCACCCTCCCCCTCCATCTCCCCCCGCAGAAGCCCCCGCCTACCCCCTCCCACCCTCCCCCTCCATCTCCCCCCGCAGAAGCCCCCACCTACCCCCTCCCACCCTCCCCCTCCATCTCCCCCCGCAGAAGCCCCCGCCTACCTCCTCCCACCCTCCCCCTCCATCTCCCCCCGTAGAAGCCCCCGCCTTCCCCTCCCCCTAACCTCTATCTCCCCCCGCAGAAGCCCCCACCTACCCCCCTCACCCTCCCCCTCCATATCCCCCCGCAGAAGCGCCCTCCACCTCCCCCTCTCCCTCCCCCTCCATCTCCCCCCGCAGAAGCCCCCGCCTACCCCCCTCACCCTCCCCCTCCATCTCCCCCAATAGAAGCCCCCGCCTTCCCCTCCCCCTCCCCCTCCATCTCCCCCCGCAGAAGCGCCCTCCCCCTCCCCCTCTCCCTCCCCCTCCATCTCCCCCCGCAGAAGCCCCCGCCTTCCCCTCCCCCTCCCCCTCCATCTCCCCCCGCAGAAGCCCCCTCCCCCTCTCCCTCCCCCTCCATCTCCCCCCGCAGAAGCCCCCGCCTACCCCCCTCACCCTCCCCCTCCATCTCCCCCCGCAGAAGCGCCCTCCCCCTCCCCCTCTCCCTCCCCCTCCATCTCCCCCTGCAGAAGCCCCCGCCTACCCCCCTCACCCTCCTCCTCCATCTCCCCCCGCAGAAGCCCCCGCCTTCCCCTCCCCCTCCCCCTCCATCTCCCCCCACAGAAGCGCCCTCCCCCTCCCCCTCTCCCTCCCCCTCCATCTCCCCCCGCAGAAGCTCCCCTCCCCCTCCACTCCATCTTCCCCCGCAGAAGCCCCCGCCTACCCCTCACCCTCCCACTCCATCTCCCCCGCAGAAGCGCCCTCCCCCTTCCCCTCCCCCTCCCCCTCCATCTCCCCCCGCAAAAGCCCCTGCCTACCCCCTCCCACCCTCCCTCTCCATCTCCCCCCGCAGAAGCCCCCACCTACCCCCTCCCACCCTCCCCCTCCTTCTCCCCCCACAGAAGCTCCCCTCCCCCTCCCCCTCCATCTCCCCCCGCAGAAGCTCCCCTCCCCCTCCCCCTCCCCCTCCATCTCCCCTCGCAGAAGCCCCCGCCTTCCCCTCCCCCTCCATCTCCCCCCGTAGAAGCGCCCTCCCCCTCCCCCTCTCCCTCCCCCTCTCCCTCCCCCTCCATCTTCCCCATGTGAAGCCCCCGCCTACCCCCCTCACCCTCCCCCTCCATCTCCCCCCGCAGAAGCCCCCGCCTACCCCCTCCCCTTCCCCCTCCATCTCCCCCCGCAGAAGCGCCCTCCCCCTCCCCCTCTCCCTCCCCCTCCATCTCCCCCCGTAGAAGCTCCCCTCCCCCTCCACTCCATCTTCCCCTACAGAAGCCCCCGCCTACCCCTCACCCTCCCCCTCCCCCTCACCCTCAACCGCCACCTCACCCTCCCCTCACCCTCGTCTGCATCCTCACCCGCCCTTCCACCCACCCCCTCCCCCTTACACTCACCCACCGACCAACCCCACCCCCTCCCCCTCCACCTCCACCCCCACCGCCCCCTCCCCCTCACCCATCCCCCTCCAACGACAAGGAGTTCAAGAATATAAAGTCCACCTACAACGTCTCCTCCTCAGTTCTTCGCCAGCAACGACTACACGATCAAATCAATCCGGCACCTTGTAATCCATCCAGGGACTTCCATTGCCTCTCACTCAGCATCTTATCAACAATTCCATTCATGGCCGATCCCTCTGTGCCGGAAGATATTTCGGAACTCACGCCTTCAGCGCTGCATACAACCCATCCAAATTACTCTCCTCCCGCGTCTGCACAAAGCTTGCCGGCCTTGCCTACCAGATCCCGACATTGCCCGCCCCCATTAACCCAACAAATGATGCATCGCCTTCAACTCTTCCTCCTGCCATTCTTACTATTCCTACTTATTCAATTCAATTCCCTCTGTGTTTCTTCTGCTGTTCCACTCTGTTCTTGAGTTCTCCCTGTATCGTGTTGCTGTTGTCTCTCCGGGACGGCGAGCACACTAGGTGGTGGGCATCTGTTGAGCCCTGGCAGGTTGAAACCAGCAAAGTCAAGGTCACAGTTATGCATAGGCAAGAGTAAAGTGTCAAAATTCAAGGGTCAAAGTGCACGGGTAGTGCACCCTCAATTGTTCATAAAAAAGGGGACTTTTAATTGTTCACAGACAAGAGGTATTAAATGGGGAAAGTATTGTAGAACTATTTTTTCTAATTCCCTTAAAGTCAAAGGGTGTTTCAAAGTAATTTGGAAGGTCCAGGTGAACCCCTCTTTGGTGCAAAAGTGACGAATTAAAAGGAAAAGGTAAAGGTATGTGAAGCGGCATATGGAAATACGGCGGCCCAATCAAATTTTTATTTTTTTGGTCTAAAGTCACTACAAGACAAAGTAGTGAGTCGTTGGCCGCCTCCTAAAAAGACAATCTTGGGGACATCAAAGGGAGGCCAAGAGTCTATTGCAGTTAGGAGCGTACGGGACCAACACACTTCAAAAGAGGAAGGCAAAGGCTATTCTAAGGGACACACATTTGAGAGTAAGCACAGAGGAGTCTAAGTAGAAGCAAGAAAGAGAAGTGAAGAGTCACGATAAACCTTCAACCTCGTTTAACACAGCGAATGGAGGTTTCAGGTTAGAAGAGACGACACAGGGAGGTGGAAGTGAAGAGTGCAAGAAGAGTGGCTAAGGAAGAGTGCAGGGAGTGCGAAGCTGGACTTCAAGGATCACAAGGTCTTTTGCTTTGATCGAGCCGCGAAGGTACTCATCCCTCAGCTTGGTGGACGGAAGACTTTGGGATAATTGGTCTTTTGTAATTAAGCCTTCTCTGTAGTGTGCCCAGAAGTATTGACTCGGGTGGTGCTTAAACAGTGTAATTGTTCTACTGTAATCAAAACTCAAGATTTCAAAGTGTGCTTCTACAGAAGTTTTTTTCAAGATTATTTCCTCTTTTGTTCTTTTCTTTTTCTCCTACAAACCATCAAACTCCTTCTCGTCCAAGAATCCCCAACAGAATGTAAAAAGATAAGTAACCCATTAGGGAAGTATCCACATATACAATACGTGGAAAAATAACCTCCTAAAGAGGGAAGAAAGTTCCCAAATAGTCCTAGTGTGTTCACACACCACTACCTAAATATATCAACACATCCTCCTTGGGAGTGATGCGGTGAAGGAGGAGTTAGCACTCATGTATAAGGAACTATCAAGCTACATGGAATCAATGTACAAAAGAAAGTAAGCCCAAAGCTTTGAAGAAAGCTTCAAACTTCTTCCTAGGTAGAGACCCCTCGAAAAGGTCTGCAATGTTCTCCTACGTGGGCACATATGCCAAGCTGATCTCTCCAGTAAAGAACCTCTCTTAGACATAATGATAATGAACCTCAATGTGCTTAGTGTGAGCATGGAACACATGGTTCCTTGCAACTAGTAGTGCACTCTCACTGTTAGTGAAAATGGTGGTGGTAGAAGATTGACCAACATACAAATTAGCCATAAGGCATATGAGCCACACACACTCAATAGTCATTGTGAAAGCTTCCCTATACTCAACCTCATAACCAAAAGTGCCTATAGTAGGCTGCTTCTTGATCCACCAAGATATGCATGAGCTACCAAGAATGAAGCAAAAACCACTCGTGGACACATGACTATCATAGGAACTTGCCCAGTCAAAGTCAGAAAAACCATGTAAATCTGGTGGTCATGATCCCCCTTTGGGATAAAACAATCCAACCAGTCGGGTACCACTCAAGTAGCAAAAGATGTGCTTAACTACCTGCCAATGCTTGACATGTGGGCAATGCATAAACCTGCTCATCTGTGAGACACCAAATTGAATATCTGGCTAAGTAATGCATAAGTAAATCAAGAATCGAATAGCCTACTGATAGAGAACAACATAAGATGCATCTCCAGCATCATGAAGATTCCATCATAAACCTATCTCCATAAGAGTGGCAATAGGTTTAAACTCTTCAAGGCCAAAACATTGCAATAATGTGTCAATATATTTTGTTTGACACAAAGCCATTCCACCATAAACTTGCATAAAGTAAATGCCCAAATAATGATGCAAATGGCCAAAATCAAACATCTCAAATGAGGCTTGCAAATCAGCCTTAAAATCAGTAATATGCTTCTCATGAGGACTAGCTGAGGAACATTTCATCAACATACACAACAATGATCAGAAGCACATCATTAGCACACTTACATATAAGGTGCTTTTAGTTGGAGTGTTCTCAAAACCATGTGCAATCAGATAGGCATGTAACTTTTCATACCAAGCACATGGTGCTTAGACTAGCCTTATACCTATCAACTATTCCATCACAACTATGCTTCAGCTTGTACCCACTAAGTGCCAATGGCCTTCTTGCCACGAGGCAAGTCACGTAAAGACAAGGTACTGTTTTTCACGATAGCATCATATTCTGATTGCATAGTAGCCATCCAATTTTCAAAATTTTGTGCTTCATCAAATAGAACAAGCTTATTCTCATCAAAGAGACTAGAGGCATCCATAGCATAGCAATCTGATGCAAAAGAGGCAGTATGAGAGCTTGAACAAGTACCGTATGAAAAAGGTGACCTAACTTGCTGTCACGCAAAGTCTACAGGAGCCATTTTGGCATAGTCTTTGCCTTCTCAATATCGGCTCTCTCATCAACAAGTGCATCATGCAAATTTGCATAAAAAAATGGAATGATCTGCATCATCACATGAAACCTGTAAAAGCTAAGAAGTTGCCTCATGAGGACCAACACTAGACTTTCCACCTGTAAAAAGAGGTAGCAAAGTATCATACACATCTTTGGAGCCAATAGATGTCTCATTTGTACATAAAAGTAATGGTTGAATAACATCATCCACAAAAACATCACAGCTAACCAAAATGGGTTTGGTGTATGGATGATATAGATGAAAGCCTTTGCTTTCAAATGTGTACCCAACAAAAATACATTCCACTACTTTATCATCCAATTTCCTTTGATGTTATTCAGGCATTAATGCATATGCTAGACAACCAAAAGCACACAGGGGAGCAACATATGGCTTAGGACCATGCAAAGCCTCATATGCAATGATAAACTACGATGGTTATGTGGGACACCTATTAAGTACATATGCCAAACACATAACAACCGCAAGGCAAAAACTATGTGGTAAAGCCTAACTCTTGACCATATATGTGTCCATCTCCATGAATGACATGTTCTTCCATTCAACAAATCCATTCTATTGAGGTGTATATGGCATTATACATAGATGTTTTGTCCCACATTGAGCCAGAAATGCATTAAAGTCAGAAGACATATATTCCCCCCTCAATTAGAACAATGGGTGCCCATTTTACATGCTCACAGATTTTCAGCCAAAACCAAAAATTGTTTGAAGCACATAAACACTTCGGACTATGCTTTCAATGGATATAACCATGCATGCCTGGGAAAATCATGGATGAAAGTCATGAAGTAAAGATAGTTTCAAAAAGAGGGTGTTTGCATAGGACCACAGACATCATTGTGAACAAGCTATAATTTCTAAGTAGCTCGAGCTGAACGAACTTTTGGGAATGAGAAACATTGCATTTTGCCAAAAATACAACTTTCACAAACATGTTTACTGGGTGCCTCAAGTTTGGGAGAGGACACCATTTCAAATTTTTGCAGGCATAGGAAACTAGTAAAATTCGGATGACCAAAGCGTACATGCCAAAGCTTTGCATCTGACATAGCATGAGAATCATGTACTACACATGCTAAATCATTCACGGATTTTTCATATTTTATGAGCATATATAGCCCAGGACATAAAATGCCAGAAGCAATAATGACATCACCATTTGATAGATCATGAACTGTACATATGTCATCAAAACATTTCACAACCAAGACAATCTCGGCAATGCTGGAACTAATAACATATTTTTATTGATCCTTGGCACAAATAAAGCATTTGACATTGTAAAAGAACTACCATCAGCAATACTCAACATGATCTTACCAACTCCCATAATAGGATAAGAGGAGTTGTTGGTGCATGTGAGAGTATTCCTTGTAGGGGCAAGCTCGATTGAAGTGAACAAACTATGTTGTGAGGTAATATGTTTGGTTGCCACATTATCAAAGTACCAAACATCTGAGTCTACTACACATATACATTGCTCATGAGAAGATGGGTCAAAATTGCAAACAGTAGTAAACACCCATTCTTGATTTTGCACTAGATTAGCAGACTCTCTTTTCTGTGTAGAGGCCTCTACAACACCCATTCCAACCTCTTTTTTCTTTACCTCTTTTGCATCTAGTTTTGCAAAATCCTTTATGACATGATCATTTTCTTTACAATACTTGCAAAACAATTTATGCTTTTATGTTTTCTTCTCATCTATTTCATCCTTCTTTGATTGTGCAGAATTAGTAGATTTTTGCTTATTAGTAGAAGAGATTTGTGAGAAGTGAAGAATTACATGCTTCGGACTCACCTCCCAGCCTAATTATAGCCCTTGCCTAGTCACCATCTAGAGTTCTTTCTAAGGTTCCTCTACTCATCTGACCATCATGAGTAGGTACTCCCAGTCTCTCTTTTCTGTGTAGAGGCCTCTGCAACACCCATTCCAACCTCTTTTTTGTTTACCTCTTTTGCATCTAGTTTTGTAAAATCCTTTATGACATGATCATTTTCTTTACAATACTTGCAAAACAATTTATGCTTTTATGTTTTCTTCTCATCTATTTCATCCTTCTTTGATTGTGCAGTATTAGTAGACTTTTGCTTATTAGTAGAAGAGATTTGTGAGAAGTGAAGAATGACATGCTTCGGACTCACCTCCCAGCTTAATTATAGCCCTTGCCTAGTCACCATCTAGAGTTCTTTCTAAGGTTCCTCTACTCATCTGGCCATCATGAGTAGGTACTTCATATGAACTCTCTAGCTTTTCACCTTGGCTATCCCCCGTGCAAGGAACTTCTCGTTTCTCCAGGCACATACATCTTTGGAATATAACACTCTCCCCCCTTCTAAAGATCATTTTCCTCAATGATATAGAAGGAGCTATAAACCAGGGAATTACAATCTGTGATTCCAAATAATAAAAGTAGAGTGTGCTAATTGTCTAAAATAGTAGATGCTCAAAAGTAGAAAACTAGTCTGTGTGCTTCCTATCTAGCATTTCCACTAATAAATAGTAGTCCTTGCCTTGGGCATACTATAGGCATCCCTCTGAGGCCCAATGAGTCCATATGTGTGCAACATAAGTACTCATAATATCCTCAGACTCCATATGCCTAGACCTTGACGAGTAACTTGTGGTAGTTTGTCACCTGTAGTGACCTTGGTAGCTTGCTCTTGTCTCCCTGAAATAACCACTGATAGCTTGCCACATGGTATAATCGTGTGAAATCACTTACTCCACTAGAGTAATGAAAACATACTATGCTTATCCAAAATAGACAATGCTCCAATCTCTATGGAAAAATACTAAAAATAAATGAAAATCTTTTCCAAAGAGTGCTTAATCTCTAAGCTCAAGTAAATCATCTTGATTTACTCACTGTAATGAAATGAAACTCAAGAATGTCTCATTATGATAGATGACAATCTATCAATGATCCAGAATATGGACCAAGGTGAGAATCTATCAATGATCAAGACTATGGACCAAGATGATAATCTATCAATGATTCAAATTGTGGATCAAAATCCTTATTTGTTATATATAATAATCCAAACTATAGGTCAAAATCTCAATCTATCATTTTTATTAATCCAAATTATGGATCAAAATATCTCCCATACGAAGTAAATCCCAATCCACTATGTGGAACTAAGTCCATCATTCCAAGTGAACACATGCTAAGAAAGTATAGCACCTAGTGGAACTACCACCACCTTCTCAATAATGTTCACAAGATGAAGCATGAAGAAAGTACATGTTCAAAAGATGAAGACTTGTATACATATGTAAATTAATTTATAGTTAGCTCACTTATACAGTTTGTATGCTCATGAGATTGTACATATATGCCTATATATACAAGTAAAAAGTCAGGGAAAATATGGGAGAGCATGTGAAGAGAAGATTTAGAAGTTGTAAGAGTCATTAGACACTTTAGAAGTGTAGGAAATCTCTCTCATCACTCAGATGTAAAATTTCTCAGAAATGAAGAAAAGTTGTGCCCGATCTTTTGCTTAGTTCTCCGTCTCTGCTTGATCATTTGAAGACTCCTTTCATAGGTGTCTAATTCCATAGTTAATGAGTCTATGGTTAAATTTTGAGAGCCTAATTAAAAACACGCTGAGGGAATTATGTGTAGGAACATTTGTATGTGAGAAAGTGTTTAGTGTCTTTTGAAACAGGTGCAATATGGATGGTCAAAGAACTGATTAGTTCTCAGTGCATAGTGTAAAGTTTTACCCAAATGAGGAGTCAAAATTTAAGTTGCAAGGTAAGCTATCTATGGCTAAAAGCATTTGCTTAAACAGGTTCTAATTTGGGAGAACCATGTGTTAGAAGTTGCAGGTCTCACAATCGACTCTACAGAAGAAGAGTTTCATACATAGGTGAACTATTTGATTCATTTCTCATGATATACTTAATCTTTTGGAATGATTTAACTTGGAGAAGGTGCGAAAAATATAGGCAACACCTTGTACAAAGTTTTATAAAAAACTTTACACATTTTATTAGTCAATGACTGAGATATGTGCAGCAGACTTTTTGAGTATCAACTTATTTCATAGTTTGTTCAAGATTTTGGTAATTGACCATTGATCCTCCAAATTGGTAAAGGTTTTAAGTTATTCTTGATAGAGAGGTTCTCTAACTTCAAGGATAGCTTTTTTTTTTGGAGATTAACACTCTCCATCAGTGGTATCAGAGCAAGAATCATCAAAATTGAAGAAAGCAGGACCCCGACTATTGTAGTCATAAAGAAATCAACACTTGAAGATTCAAAAGGTGAAAGCTTGAAAGGAAAGCTTGAGAAGGAGGCATGGAGGAATCAAGAAGACCAAATGGAACTTCATTCAAAGTAAAGGTACACTTAATCCTCATAAAGGTTGAAGAATTTAATACACAGGTGAAGAAAGGATGGGAGATTCTCTTTAGATAGAGAAATTGGATAGAGAAAAATTATCTAGCTTGGTCAATGAGGATGGAAGCTCATCTTATGAGCAAAGACTTGATAGGTTTCATTACATGAGAAGGCGAAAAACCACAATTCATAGATCCTAGTGTTCCAACAAGGGATGAACTATCAGATTTGAAGACTTGGATGAAGAGAGATGCTGAAGCTAGGAGCATTATATACATGGGAGTTAATGACTACTTGCTACCTCACATTAGAGGTCTTGATAGTGCAAGTGATATATGGAATGCTTTGGCGGAGCATTTCCAAAACACTAAAAAGTCAAGGAAGGCATCTCAATCCATATCTGATTATGTAACAAGGATGAAGGACATTGCACATGCATTAGGAGCAATTGATGAAGATATTGAGGAGGATAAATTGGTAAGGCAAATCCTCACAAGCTTGAGAGGTGATGAGAAATGGAAGCCATTCATTTTGTCTACTGAATTGTCACTAGATCATTTTACTCCTGATTTAAATCAGTTGCTAAGACACATGCTAACCTTTGAGTAGGATGTAAAAGGTGGAGGTAAAGTGTAGGTCAAGTAATGTATTCAAAGGATAAGAAGAAGAATAGCAAAGGGAAGCAACAAGCAAATGAAGATGAAGGCAGGACTAGTCAAGCTAACTTCGTAAGAGGAAGAGGAGGTGGCAAAGGTAGAGGAAGAGGCAGAAGTAATAAAGATGGAGCCAAAGCTTGCTGGATTTGTGGTAAGACAAATCACTTAGCTTATGATTGTTGGCATAATACGCAGAATAATGGTGGATATAATCATAACTCTAATTCAAGAGGAAGAGGTGGCAGAAATCAAAGAGGTAATTTCAGAGGTAGAGGTAGTAGAGGTTACTTTGGAAGAAATGCAGGCAGAGGATTCCACAGCCAATCTTACAACAATACCTACTACAATTATGCTTCAAATCAGAAGGAGGATTCAACCTTGATTATGAATGCAACTTGTGAAAGGGAAAGTGAAGACTAAAGAGTCTTCTG
Source organism: Ceratopteris richardii (assembly GCA_020310875.1). Taxonomy (NCBI): domain Eukaryota; kingdom Viridiplantae; phylum Streptophyta; class Polypodiopsida; order Polypodiales; family Pteridaceae; genus Ceratopteris; species Ceratopteris richardii. Next base: position 52,532,558 of record CM035426.1, on the reverse strand, counting down.
CATTGACTCAAGGTGTAGTAATCACCCGAGTGGTAACATAGCCTTGGTGACTGATTCGGAGAATAAGGTAACTAATCATGTAGTTCAAACAGGTGACAATACAAAGCATAATGTGAAGTCAATTGGATCAGTGAAGGCCAAGGATGGAAGTAATCTTTTGAGTAAGGTCTTGTATGTTCCTACAATTCCAAAGAATTTGATAAGTGGAGGGCAAATTGTTGAAAAAGGTTATGAAGTAAGATTCACTAATGAAGGAGTTTTTGTGGAAGACCCTAACAATGGGTATAAACAAATTGTTTTAGGGAAGAAAGAAGGAAGACTCTTCACATTTAAGATTCAAGGTAATGTTGGTCATGCCTTGTTCACTTATGGAGGACATAAGATCTCTAAGTTAGATCTTTGGCACAAAAGGCTTGGACATTTTAATGAAAGAGGTATTAAAGATATGGTTAACAATGGTTCAGTGCTTGGATTGCCTAATGTTGTAGGTCAACATATGACATAGAAATGTGAGGCATGTCAATTAGGTAAGGCTCATAAGCAATCTTATTCCAAGCATGGTTTTATGTATTCAGAGAAGCTTGAGTTGGTACACATAGATGTGTGGGGACCATCAAAGGATTTCAGTATCAATGGTTCAAGATATTATGTGATTTATGTTGATGATGCTACCAGGTGGATCACTATCTGTGTAATCAAAGACAAATCAGAGGTATTTAATACCTTCAAACATTATCATGTGTATTGTTAGGCTACCGAATTGGAATATGTAATTTTATTTTTCAAAGTCACACGCATCGAAAAGGCATAGCAAACAGATGTACCTTTTTATTCATTAATGTAAAGGCAATCACAGTGTTTGGTAGAGAGAGACGGGAATCGCCAGACTCTGTGTCTGGGCGACCGTGCTGGATGTTGTGTTATTGCAGATTCGTCCAACACCTGAGTACTGTGTCTTACTCTTAAATTTCCAATGGTTGATTATTAACACAATAATGTTACGATAACATTAATAATTCTGTGCAAAGTCATGATTTTAATTCGTGTAATAACTGTATTGCATGGTGATAATCTTGAGTTGGAAGACAATTAACTGTTTAAGTTGAATGTTAAACTGGGAAAATCAAATAAAGGGCCTCTACACTGTTAGACCCCTATCCATTCCCAAGAACCCAAAAAGAGATTAAAAGTGGCTTAACGGGAAGCACTTTTAACACTGGCACCGTCTGTCAAAAAATGGAAATCAATTTGGAATAACGAGTAAGGGTAGAGCAGTAATCAAGATAAGCAATGGAGAATAGTAATCGTTAGTTGAAGAAGTGATATATGTTGGTTACTCGTTCTAGTGAGTCCTACCCAAAGTATAGGTGAGATCAGCATCCTTGGGTAGTTCCAAACTTATTAGGGACACCCTTGGGTGGTAGAAGTACAGGCCAATTAAGTCCAGTTGCAGAAGGATCGGATCCACTTAGTAGTGATTCCGGTGCTAGTTCGGTAACCCATGACGAGATTCTGGTGAATTTTGGTGTGAGTCCGGTACTTTTTGGAGAAGGTGCAGTGACTTCTAGGTGTATAGAGATGTAGTGTGGAGTTTTTTTGGCACTATCTAGTCATAATTTGGCCCTTTTCGGTGATAAAGTTGCGTTATCGGGTGAGAACGTTTCCGGTGATAGTGTAACCTGGTCCGATGAACGTTCGACAAGTTTCGGTGGAAGTTCGATACCACTTTGTGATAATTTGAAGTTTTTTGGTGATAATGCGGTGTTGCCTAGGGGACACCTACTGCGTTCACCATTTTTTGGTGCAAGTTTACCTCAACTCCACACCAAAGTTGAGGAAAGGCTACTAGGCTTCGAATTCAGGAGTCGGTTCGACGACATTTTTGGACGAGAAGGTGCGCAGGTTGATCCTCCAGTCCGGGAAGCTCACGAGAACACTCCCCAAAATTCAAGGAATACCAACGCAAGCAACAATAGCATCATGAGTGGATCACAGCAACAGCAGCAAACACCGCCACAGTCGCAACCGCAATTTCAGTAGCAACAACAACAGCAGCCACAACCAATCATCCCACCTCGACCGATCCCAACCGGAGTGACCTATACAAAATTCGGTAAATTTCCGTTGGATGATCCTGATGCACATGTTCGTACATTCGAGATCAGTTATGTAGTGTTGAACCACCCACAAGATCCGACGTACAAGGCCATCGTGTTTCAAGCCACAGTGGTTAATGAAGCAGCAAGGTGGTTGACAGAATACAAAATTAATCATTTTGGTAATTATGATGATGTGAGGGACGCCTTCCTGCAGAGATTTCATTTGAAGAAGAACCCTACAGAAATTTTCGACTATTTGCAAAACAATCGACAAAAACCACACCAGAGTGTTCAGGAGTATGCGACATTGTTCAGAACTCACTTGTCGCAGCTGCCTCCGGCACATGCCAACCTACCAGATGATGTCATAACACAATGGTTTATCAATGGCTTGAACCTAGAGTTAAAACAAATCATGATCATTCACTGTGTAGGCGGAATGACATTGGACGTTGTTATTGCAATGGCCTTACAATTGGAGCACAAGGTTGGAGGCTTTACAGAAGATCTGGAATGGTTGAAAGCAAGTAAGAATGTAACCGAGGATCTGTCCAAACACGTGTACTGTACTAAGTGTAAGAATCCCGGTCACACCAGTTCCACATGTGCTCTCAACCAAATGTATTGTGCCATCTGTAACACAACAGGGCACTCAATAGAAACCTATGCATACAATGCAAAGGTGCAGGGTAGAACGGTAGTAAACGCCATAATACAGGAGCAAGATCAACCAACAACCCATTATGTGCCGCCACAATTGCGAACCAACCAGCAGCAAGGATATAGGAACTACCGGGGTCAGCGTAACAAAAATTTCAATCCAAATCGATGGCCGATGGGTCCATCGGCCGAAGGTACTTCTCTCCCACCTCCTCGTTGTCATTTTTACGACAAGGTGGGGCATATTCGTAGATTTTGTAAGGAAGCCACAAAATATGACAAAAAGAAGAAGGAAAGACAAAATTCGATGACAAATATGGTTTATATTCCCCCAGTTGAGTCACAAGCAGCTGTAGTACAAACAAGATCAGGAAAACAATTGCAACCATCCGTTGAGGTGTTCGAGCCCGGAAATCGTGAATAGTGGATTTTTACAAAGGCCAATCAATGGACAACCAAGGAACCGATGGTGTTCCGTGACCGAGTTCCAGTAACTCAGCCTCCTCTGCCAAATGTAAGACCGCATGCACAGAATTTAGCTCCGGCAACATCAAAATCACAACCAGAGTCGATAATGACCACAACACAAACAGACCAGATCTAGGATATTATATCTAAAGCTTCAATCACACTCCCTCTAGGACAGTTGCTTGCCCTAGTTCCCGGTGTAAGACAACAATTTCAACAGCAGGTCAGTCTCGGACCTTCATGTACTCTGGCAACTACGACCATACAACCAGAGATGGATCCTACGGTGGATCATTCAGTACCGTTGATCACCGTTTGGTAAAAAAACAGAAGATCACACAAGTTTTAATTGATGGTAGGTCAGGTGTGAATATTGCAACAACTGCCCTCTGTAAGAGACTCGGTTGGACCCAAATTGAACCAGTACAGTTCATTGTGCGAATGGCGGACCAATCCAGAGTCCATCCGGTGGGACTAGTATGTAATATTCCGATTACCTTGCAGGGAACTACATTTAAAATGACCTTTGTAGTCCAAGAGCTACCCGAATCTAGCCTCGACTACAACTTACTCTTCGGTCGACCATGGCTAAAGCAAGCCAAAGTCGTACATGATTGGTTAGCTCAAGACTTAATTTTCAAAGACAATCACCGGAAATATGTAGCTCCATTGGATGCTATGCAACCCTGTGATCTACACGCACGACCATATGTAGCAGAGCCAGTCCATATGTTGGATGGGCTATCTGATGATGAGGAGGAGGCTTTCCTCAAGACCAACAAGGACCTTATCCCATGAGGTACTGTAGATTTACAGTCGGTAGCAGATACGTGGAGTCCGGCAGCTTGTACGGTCGTACCAAGGACCGGAGAAGCAGAAGCAGATGATGACATAACTATGGATGAAGCGACCTTACAACAACTATTGCAGCCAGCTGATGACTTGGCCAAGCCTTGACAGTTTTATGTACCAGAGGATCAATTGGTAACATACAACTTGGGTGACACGGTCAACCCAAGACCCCTTAAAATTAAGGCAGGATTAGCAAACAAATTCCAAGATGATTTGGTACAACTCCTGTGTGAATTCTCAGATGTTTTCGCTTGGGACTACAGAGACATGAAGGGCCTTGACCCACAGATTTATCAACATAGAGTGGTACTAAAAGCAGATGCAAAACCCATTAAACATCCTAGTTACAGGATGAATCCTAATTATGCAATGCAGGTTAAGGCCGAACTTGATCAGCTATTGAAGGTGGGCTTCATTGTGCCAATTGAGCATGCGGAGTGGATATCACCAATAGTGATAGTGCCAAAGAAAAATAAGCAGTTACACATTTGTGTCGACTACCGGAAGCTTAACGCAACCACCGTAGCGGATCCTTTCCCTCTTCCTTTTCTGGATACAATGCTCGATAGGGTAGTAGGTCACGAAATGTATTCTTTTCTAGATGGCTACAGTGGATATAATCAAGTGAGGATGGCAGAACAGGATATACCGAAGACAACATTCATCACCAACTAGGGTATCTATGCCTGTATCGTAATGTGGGTCGGTTTGCAAAATGCACCGAGTACATTCCAAAGGTGTATGCAGGAAGTGTTCTCACCTTATCTGAGAACGTTTATGCAAGTTTATTTGGATGATTTTTCATTATTTGGCGACACTTCGACACACCTGTATCATTTACGGTGCTGCTTTGAAAAATGTCGAGAGTATCGACTATGTTTGAATCCTACCAAATCAGCTTTTGCGGTCTCCTATGGAAAGTTGCTCGATCATATCATCTGTAAACAAGGTATACAAGTAGATCTTGATAAAGTAGTAGTAGTGTTGGAGGCACCGGTCAGATCGGGTGCCATGGCAGGCATTTACGGTGGTTAGCTCATCTAGCAACGCCAATTAACAAACTTATGACCAGTATCCTACGGAAGTATGAATGGATTAATGAGTGCCAAATGGCATTTGATGGTTGGAAGGTCTTATTGATGCAGGCTCCGATCCTGCAACCACCTGATTGGAAACATCCATTCCATGTCTTTGTGGATGCGTCAGATATCACAATTGGCAGTGTGCTGATGCAACGAACCGACAAATGGTTTCGGCCTGTTTACTATGCGAGTCGCAGATTACGTCCTGCAGAAAGGAATTACTCCGTGACAGAACGCGAGTGTCTTGGTTTGGTATACCCTGTTAAGAAATTCCGGCATTACTTGCTGGGACGAAAATTCACTTTCCATGTGGATCATGCTGCACTCGTGTATTTGGTTCGGCAACAATATTTAGGTGGCAGACTGGAAAGATGGATTTTACTATTACAGGAGTTTGATTATGAAGTTATGCAACGACCCGGTATGGCACATGTCTTAGCAGACTTTTTATCTTGACTCGATTTTGGTGAGTCTTCGGTAGGTATTGATGACACTACGCCAGCTATTTGAGTCACCGAGGTAACCTCTGAAGAATTTGCAGAACTTCCTGTGGCACCTACATACTATGATACGTTAATGACTTTTCTTACTGAAGATTGTCTACCTCATGTGGAGAATGAGTTCTCCTATGCGCAACGGAAGTGTGTAGTGAGCCCTTGTATGTCCAGCACTTGGACAAACATTTGCACCTTAGATAGCTTGCTGCTCTCAACACAAAACTCAAATGGACTTGAGACTTTAGTGAATCAAAGTAGACAAAGAGAGCTTTCTGACAAGCTATAAATGACTTAATTTGGACAAGTTTTGATTAGGAAACACAACTGTCAAAGATGAACTACCTATCCACACAGATATGCTGAGCTTCACTCTCGAACTAATAACTCTCTAAATATATATCCTTTGAGAAAGATATTTAGTACAAAAAACGTAGACACACATAACTTTCCAACAAGATAAAAATCAAGTAATTTGGATGAGTTTTGATCAGGAAATGCAACTCACCAAGATAGACCACCTGCACACGTAAGTACACTATAAAACTGGACTTTACTCTCTGACAGATATCTCACAGAGTATGCACGATCTGAATGATATTTTTGCGACACTCAAAGTAGATGCCAAGGGCTTTCCAACAAGACAAAAATCATGCAATTTTAATATGTTTTGGTTGGGAAGCTGAACCGACCAAAGTAGACTACCTATCTACATAGGTATACTAAAAAACTCGACTTCACTCTTTCACAGATATCTCCCAAATTACATAGGCTTTTAAAGAGATATTTGATATGCAGTAAGTACACAAGATAAGCTTTCCAATGAATGTTTAAACACACAAAATGGTTACATATGCACTGAGATATGAGCTCTGCAACAGAGTTGTGTACAAACTGATGTGCGACTGGAAGGAGTCTAAGGGAAAGCCAAAATGACAAAATGGATAGATCCGACTACTGGGAGCTCTTGCCTCTTTCTCTCCTTGTTTTGAATGTGCTCCCACTTCAATTTTATAACCAATGAGCATGTGAAGAAGTTTGTGCCTCTTTCTTAACTCACCACTTTCTCCACTACATGCTACTAACTACAAGGCAAGATATTGTATCTCTTACTCATCATGAAGTTTTGACTAGACTTTCTCTTTTCTTATTTTTTCCTTTTTTCCTCTACTTTTCCTTTATCTTTATATTTGGTAAATTTATCCAATCATGGCTCATATGAAAATGAGCTTGTACATTTATCTTCAGCACTCCCCCTCAAGCTCATTTGGGAGTTATCTTCAACCATGTCCTGCAAATTTATCACATCCTTGAAGCCTTTGAGTTTAGAAGCATCCAAGAACTTTGTAAACATATCTGCAACCTGCTCTTTGGTTCTAATGAACTTTATCTCCACATCTTTGCTGAGCACCTTCTCCCTTACATAATGGTAGTGGACCTCTATGTGCTTGCTCCTTGCATGAAACATAGGACTGCTCGCCAAGTAGATACTTGACATGTTATCACCATATATAGGGATGGTTCCAACTTGCACTCCAAGATCAGCCAAAAGCTTTTTAATCCACATTGCTTCACATGTGGCAAAAGCTAATCCTCTATATTCAGCCTCCATAGATGAAAGTGCAAGAGTAGGTTTTTTCTTTGAGCTCCATGTGATAGGTTTGCTTCCTATCATGAACACATAACCTGAGGTTGATCTTCTATATTCCTTTGAACCTGCGCAATCAGCATCACTAAAGCCTTTGACTTGCAGTTCTTCATCAAACTTGTAAAACAAAGCATGATTAACTGTATGCTTTATGTATCTCAACACTCTCTTGGCTGAATTTAAGTGTTCACTTGTCGGGGCTTGCATAAACTGAGAAAGTACACCAACAACATAAGACAAATCAGGTCTTGTAATGTTTGCATAGATCAATGATCCTGCAATGCTTCTGTATGTCGTTACATCTTCCAATGGTTCTCCATCATTTGAACAAATCTTTGTATTTGTGTCCATGGGTTGAGTGAGTGGTTTGCATTCACTCATTCCAAATCTGAAAAGAACATCCAACAAGTACTTCTTTTGCATCAAGTAGATGCCACTCTTTCCATAAACAACTTCAATTCCTAAAAAGTATTTCAGCTCTCCAAGATCTGAAATTTTAAACTCCTTACCAAGCTTCCTTTTGATATCTTTAATCCCTGTAACATCATTTCCTGTTATGATGAGATCATCGATGTATATGCAAATATATACCTCTCTATTTTCTTCCTTCTTCATGCACAACGAAGGATCTGCACTACTTGGGTTGTATCCACACTTAGTTAGATACTCTACCAATCTCTGATTCCATGCTCTTGGTGCTTGCTTCAAGCCATAAAGTGCCTTCTTCAACCTGCAAACAAAATCTGGATGATTTTCATCTTCAAATCCAACCGGTTGACTCATGTATACCTCTTCTTGTGGTTCTCCATTGAGAAAGGCATTTTTGATGTCGAGTTGATATAATGGCCATCTCCTTGAAGCACCAATTGCTATTAAGGTTCTGATAGTGCCCATCTTTGCAACGGGGCTGAAAACTTCATCATAATCTATGCCTTGTGTTTGTTTAAATCCTTTGGCAACTAATCTAGCTTTATATCTAGCTAGTGAACCATCAGCATTCCTCTTTACTTTAAACACCCATTTGTTTGGAACAATCTTCATGCCTTCTTTCTTTGGCACTAACTCCCATGTGTGATTATCTTTGAGAGCTTTGATCTCCTCTTTCTTAGCTTGCTTCCATTCCTTTTGTGTGCAAGCTTCTTCATATGTCTCAGGCTCTTTGTCATTGATAACCTGCATCATGTATGCAAAATGTGTCGCCATAAAACTATCATAACTCAACCTTTGAGTAGGATACCTTATCCTTGAAGATCTTCTTTCATTGCCTTTAGAGAGTTGCTTCTTTAACCTATTTAGCTTTACCATCGGAGTGTACTATCCTCGTGCCAATGGTCTAGCGGAGAGTACCAATAAAACTTTGTTGAATATGCTCCGAAAATTGATCTTGGAATGTCCGGAATGATGGGACCAGATGTTACCTGTAGTTTTGTGGGCGTACCGGACCACGTACAAAGTGGGTACTGGAATGACTCCATTTAAACTCGCTTATGGCCTAGACGTTATCGCTCCAATGGAAGTAGTGGTGTTGAGCCTGCGGATAGCCTTATCTCAAAAATTACTGCCGAAAGAATCTTTTCCATTCTGGTTGGATGTGCTCCGATCATTGGATGAACAACGCTCGGAAAGTTTCATGACTCTCCACGAAGTTCAGCTACGCCAAGCCCGTACTCATGATCACTTCCTAAAAACGCTTGTCTTCACGATTGGCCAACTCGTTTTATTTTATAATGCTAAAGCCAATCATACTGTCGGAAAATTTAAGTTACGGCGGTTTGGACCATACCGGATTGCTGAGCAAGTGGGACCCTCCACTTTTCGATTCGCGACCTTAACAGGTGTTCACCTTCCAAAAGTCATTAATGGTTCTAAGCTCCACCCATATTACCAGCCGTCTGGTAACTCCTGAGGTGTATTCGATCCTTTTTTCTTTTTCTTTCGCTTTTTCTGCTCCCTGTATTTCGGTTGACCCTCTAACGGTAATCCTTTCGTTTTGCTGAATTAATCATGATTAATAGCTGCCGTTGTGTCATTGTTTCTGTTCATGCATGCATGCCGCACTTATGAGGGATATCTCTCCAATACTGCGTTATGATTAGGGTTCTTGCCACCTAATGTTCTTCGTGCTCTTACTTAATCTTGTTCTTTCCACTGATAATCGCTATTGTGTTTGTGTGTTTGTGAGCTTTGTGAACTCTGTGTTTTCGTGTGTACTTGTGCGCACCATGGAAGCTTTGGCTAATATAGAAACTTTCCGTGCGAGACTCACTCCAGATGTGAGTGCGTACTTGTGCACTCAGGGATTCTTGACCTTTGTTGAATTGCCTTGCCATTCAGTGGATTGTCACCCCTTTCATGCGCAGATTATTTCTGCCATCGCCGCCACACCTACTATAGAGCTGTGTTGGTCGGTTACATGTTTAAACCCCCGTACTATCGTTACACTCAATATGTTTGCTGAGGGATTCTGCCTCCCTCAGGAAGGATTGGAGCATGGACCGCTCCTTCCTCTTGCCATCATGAAGGAACTATTCCCCCGACACTCATCTAATGAGTTTTCCATCCTTTGTCGCCCCGAACCAGAGCGCAGTGCTCTACAATTTCTTGCCGCCGCGCTGAATTTGCAAAAACGTACCTATGATATATCCGGACCCTTTTATTCCATGATAGATATGGCTTCCCGTGAACCTGTAAATTTTGCAACCTTTTTCTTCTGGCGTATTCACCGTGAATGCGTGATGGTTACAAAGCAAATCGCAAAGCACGACATCCCTCGTACCCCCTTACCCCATATTCTAACTTCCTCTTTTCGGTGATCCAAGCCGTACAACCACCTCCGCCTACCATGTTGGGATATGAAGAAGCCTCCCAGAGGATTGAAGATGATGACGATGAAGATTTGCTTCAATTGTTTCGCCGCAAACGCAGATGCGTTAGCCCCTCCGAAAGCCAGGTGCAGGGCTCCACTACAGGACATGAAGGTGACGTTTTCCACGACATCGCCACCTCTCTCGAGGTCGAATCCTCCATCCCATCTTCTCCTATCAAGTAGCTGGAACAAGAGGCACGCATGGAGGATGTCGAGGAAGTATCTTCAAGGAAGAATCTTATCTGCAGGATGAAGACGCTGTGAAGGAGATCGCAGACGATATCATCAAGGAAGTGATTCCCACTGCTGAGGCCGTGATCGAAGTTGCTGAGGAGAACAATCAGAATGAGACCAAAATTGTGTTGGTACCAAACGTTCTTCTCCCTTCTCCCCCTATCATTCCTGATGCTGCTGAAATTCTTTCCGGTGGCCCTTCAACTGTGGTTCGCGAGGCATCCACCCATAAGCTCTCTTCTCCAGATTACTCTCCACCATCCTCCCCTCATTTTCTGATGGCCTCATCATCACAATTTCCCCCTTCCCTTCCTCCTCCGATAGTAATGTTCACCGAATTGGAATCTATGGGTCGCCTCCTTGTACAGTTTTCCTAGCAATTACCCCTCCAGATGAAGCTGGCAACTGAGAATATTCGGCAAGAATTGCAAGGCAAAGTGGATTTGCTCGAAGCGGATATTTCCCCACTACAGGAAGAAACAAATGCGGTCAAAGTAGAGAACCATGCCCTGCACATCCAGCTCCAACAAATCCAAGCGCAATTAACAAAAAGGGACAATCTGATTGCTCAACGAGACACAGCAATTGCTGAACTGAAGGAAAAGAATATCCTGCTCGCCGCTCGTGATGATGAAGTCGTTCAATTGGAACAGTTGGTACAAGACAAAGAAGATGCTCGGGTTGCTCTCGACAATCTATTGGAAGAAACTCGTGCGGACCTGGAGCTGGTGACACAGATTGGATAAGAATTGGCTGGCTTGGCCATGCAAAACACTGAAGAACTCAATAATGAAAGAGAGGGATGCTTACTACAAAACTATCCAATATCAAGCTCAGGAATTGGAACGAAGACAAAAGCAGTTAGGATTTCCAGCCAAGAGATTGTCTAGAATCGATGCAGAAATCACCGAGATAAAGCTAAAGAGAGATGCGGCCATCGCCAATGATTTTCATCTTCAAGAAGCATTTTTGCAGACGCAGACAGAACTACTGATGAGTCAAGTCATTGCGGCTAGTTAGGTTCGGACTGATGCACAATTGGTCGAGCCGGATATTTTGAAGACTATGCTAGATTCCTTAAAGCAAAAGATCACATGAACTTTTAAATTAGCCCGCTCTCTGTATATACAAGGCATTATTGATGAGCTTTAGTTGTATTCTTTCTTTTTGGGTTCGAGTCCACTGTGCGTGCCAGTGTTAGGCCGTCAGATTGGAATATGTAATTTTATTTTTCAAAGTCGCATGCATCGAAGAGGCATAGCGAACAGATGTACCTTTTTATTCATTAATGTAAAGGCAATCACGGTGTTCAGCAGAGAGAGATGGGAATCGCTAGATTGTCTATCTGGGCGACTACGCTGGATGCTGTGGTATTGCAGATTCGTCCAAATCCTGAGTGTTGTGTCTTACGCTTAAAGTTCTAGTGGTTGATTATTAACACAGTAATGTTACGATAACATTAATAAGTCTGTGCGAAGTCGTGATTGTTAATTCGTGTAATAAATGTATTGCGTCGTGATAATCTTGAGTTGAAAGACAATTAACTGTTTAAGTTGAATGTTAAACTGGGAAAATTAAATAAAGGGCCTTTGCACTGTGAGACCCCCATCTATTCCCAGGAACCCAAAAAGATATTAAAAGTGGCTTAACGGGAAGTTCTTTTAACAGTATGCAGAAAGAATCACAGGTCAAAAGTTGAAGAGACTAAGGTGAGATGGACGGGGAGAGTATTTCTCTAATGAGATCAGTGATTACTTATGGAATGCAAGTATAAAAAGGGAAGTTACTTGTAGATACTCTCCTCAATAAAATGGTGTAGCAGAGAGGAGGAATAGGACTCTTGTTGAGTTTTCAAGATCCATGATGAAGGAGAAAAATTGTCCAAATTATTTGTGGGTTGAGGCTGTAAATACAGCTAGATATTTGGTCAATAGATTACCATGTAAAGCTTTGCAGGGTATGACACCATATGAGGCATGGTGGGGTAAGAGACCTAACCAAAGCTGAAAAGTATGTATTTATTGGATATGATGATAAGCAGATGGGATATAGGTTGTGGAGTCCATCCACAAAACAATTCCTTGTGTCAAAGGATGTTACATTTGATGAGCAAGGTACTTGGTATGCAGGTACAATCAATATCTATGCACTTGATGAAGAAGTTGTGAATCAGAAGAAAGGTGAATCAAAGGTTCAAATATTTGGTGAAGAAGAGAATAATGAAGTGCAGGTTGAAGTTGAAGAAGTACCAAGGTTTGATCCAGAGTGTGATGAACCAGAAACCTCAAGAAGTGGAGAACTTAGAAGGTCATCAAGACACAAATGGCAACCTACAAAGTATAGCTATGACACTTCTTTTTTGGCTACAAAAGATTATGCTTATATGATAAAAGTAGATGAAGACCCTTCTACATATGAAGAGGCAAAATGTAAGGAAAGGGAGAAAACTATGCAGGAAGAGTATGATGCATTGATGGAGAATGAGACATGGGATTTGGTTTCTAAACCAAATAGTCTGAAGACAATTGGATGCAAATGGGTCTACAAGACAAAGAGGTATGCAGATGGAAGTGTTTCTAGGTATAAATTTGCTGAGACATATGGTATAGATTATGATGAGACCTATAGTCTTGTGGCAAAGATGACAACCATTAGGACACTCATAGCCATTGCTATATGTAAAGGTTGGAAACTATGTCAATTAGATGTGAAAAATGCTTTTCTTAATGGTTATATTTCCGATGATGTTTTCATGGAGCAACCACAAGGATTGAGAGATAAAAAGTATCCACATCATGTACGTAAGCTCAAAAGAGCTTTGTATGGTTTGAAGCAAGCCCCAAGGGCATGGAATTATAGACTTGTGAAGTTCTTGAAGGAACTTGGTTTTCAAGTATCTAAAGCAGATAGTAGCTTGCTTGTTAAAGCAAGTGATGATGGGTTCATTTATATGTGCATATATGTTGATGATATAATCCTTATAGGTACAGATGAGAAGGGCATATGAAGCCTAAAGAAGCAAATGGAGAAAGAGTTCAAGATTAGTGACTTAGGAGACTTGTCATATTTCTTGGGCGTGGAGATCTCAAATACTCAACATGGAGTGTATGTAACTAAAGAAAGGTATTTGAAGAACTTGTTGATCCACTTTAAAATGGAAGATTGCAGGGTAGCACCCACTCCAATGGAGGTTAATCACAAATTGAGCAGATATGGAGGAGAAGATTTCAAGGACATGAAGTTATATCAAAGTTTGGTTGGTAGTCTTATTTATGCTACATTAAGTAGGCCTGACTTGTCATATGTAGTTGGAGTGTTGTCTCAATTTATGCATTGTCCTAGGAAAGAACATTGGGTTGCACGACAAAGAGTGTTGAGGTACATTAAGGGTACACTAAAAGAAGGCTTGTATTATGGTTTTACATCAAATACAAACATCAAGATATATAGTGACATAGATTGAGCAGGTAATCCTGATGATAGGAGATCAACTTATGGATATTTGTGTTATGTGGGAGATAAGTTAATCTCTTGGTGTTCTAAGAAGCAACACACAGTTGCTTTATCGTCTATAGAAGAAGACTATAAAGGTATGGTTGAAGCTGCAAAGGAAGTCATATGGTTGAAGGCTCTTATGAAGAGTTTTGACATCATTCAGAGTACACCCACTATTCATGGAGATAACATGAGTTCATTAAATCTAGTTGGTCACCCTGTTTTTCATGCGAGGACTAAACATATTGAGATTCAATCACTTTCTAAGAGAGAAGGTGATGGATAAAGAGATTGAAGTTATACATACTTGAACAAAAGATCTGATAGCTGATATGCTAACCAAAAACTTGGATGGACCAAAGCTACAAAGATTCAAAGACATGGCAGGTATAAAGAAGAAAGAGAAAACCTCAATTGATGATTGAGGGGGAGATGTTGGGGGACAAGACAATCACCAATTGAAGTTTTGATGAAGGATTGAAGTCAAGGATTGAAGAAAAGAACAATTTATGAAGCATGAAGAAAGTACATGTTCAGAAGATGAAGACTTGTATACACATGTACATTAATCTAGAGATAGCTTACTTGTACCTTTTGCCTGTTCATGAGTTTGTACATATACGCCTATATATACAAGTCAAAAGTCAGGGAAAATATGAGAGAGCATGTGAAGAGAAGATTTAGAAGTTGTAAGAGTCATTAGACACTTCAGAAGTGTAGAAAATCTCTCTCATCACTCAGATGTAAAATTTCTCAAAAATGAAGAAAAGTTGTGCCCGATCTTTTCCTTAGTTCTCCTTGTATGCTTGATCATTTCAAGAATCCTTTCATAGGTGTGTAATTCCATAGCTAATGAGTCTATGGTTAAAGTTTGAGAGCCTAATGGTAAATAGGCTGAGAGAATTATGTGTAGGAACATTTGTATGTGAGAAAGTGTTTAGTGTCTTCTGAAACAGGTGCAATCTCGATGGTCATGAGTTTGTACATATACGCCTATATATACAAGTCAAAAGTCAGGGAAAATATGAGAGAGCATGTGAAGAGAATATTTAGAAGTTGTAAGAGTCATTAGACACTTTAGAAGTGTAGAAAATCTCTCTCATCACTCATATATAAAATTTCTCAAAAATCAAGAAAAGTTGTGCCCGATATTTTCCTTAGTTCTCCTTGTATGCTTGATCATTTCAAGAATCCTTTCATAGGTGTGTAATTACATAGCTAATGAGTCTATGGTTAAAGTTTGAGAGCCTAATGGTAAATAGGCTAAGAGAGTTATGTGTAGGAACATTTGGATGTGAGAAAGTGTTTAGTGTCTTCTGAAACAGGTGCAATCTCGATGGTCAAAGAACTGATCAATTTTGAGTTGATAGTGTAAAGTTTTGCAAAAATGAGTAGTCAAAATTTAAGTTTGAAAGGTAAGCTATCTATGGATAAAAGCATTTGCTTAAACGGGTTCTAATTTGGGAGAACCATGTGTTAGAAGTTGTAGGTGTCAGAATCGAATCTATAAAAGAACAATTTCAAACATAGGTGAACTGTTTGATTCATTTCTCAAGATATACTTAATATTTTGGAATGATTTAACTTGGAGAGGGTGTCCAAACTATAGATGACACCTTATACAAAGTTTTATGAAAAACATTGTGGTCAGGATCTTGCGCGCTTAGGGGTGCACACAGAGTGCCAAGAAAGAAACCTTGGTGGAACAAGCCAATTGCTGATGATAGAGTGCATGTCGGGTGCTTGAAGCAATCTCAGGTGATAGCAAAGGACTCAAATAGAGTTTTTTTAGCATAGGGAATTTCTCTTTAGAATTGTATAAAATCACGGAACAAAGAGCGTACGAAAGCTTCCATGACCGAAATGCCAGATCGCTCGCTTTTTAAATGCTTAACTCGATTCTTTAGTGCACTAGCTCTATGTTCCACTCACCCTTCGAGTTTATAATGTTCTTGCTGGTATAATTATGAGTAAGATAACAACACTAACATTGTACAGTAGGACTTTGCTGGACAGAAATAGAGATTGACATTTTTGTTTTTACAAGAAATTCAAGGTTTCCTCGAAACCGTAACTCATTGTCATGAAAGTTGTTGCTTATGTAGGGTATTATGTCAGTAGGCGAATGTGAAAGCATTCATTCCTTAGGTACTCCTAATGATGAGAAGATTTACGAAAGTTGGCTGTTGGTGAGCTAGCTCCCAACTAACGCAGAGCAGTTAATTGTATTAGATTTAATTTGTTATTCAAAAGGGATGGATAAATGGCTTGACATAACATTATCTGACGCATGCTGAATGCAGATTCGTTTTACAAAAAAAGTATCACGGTACATGATTTTCTTTTAACAATCATTTTCTTGATTTTCTTTCCATATAACTCGTCATGAACATAGATTCCCATTTCTAAAGAACAAAGATTTTTTTAGAGAACATATAGATCTTCCTTCTGCGCATTCTAGAATATGATCTCAGTTCATCTTTAAAGAAACGGCCACACTTACAACGTTTGGCTATCCTGATTTCAGAATATCACGAATAAATAAGTAGTAGAATCATTCGCGGTGTAAGTTTAGTTATGCAGAGATCACATCAAACCAAAATTGGCACATCATTTCATGACACGATGCTCTTTAGTGTTAAAGTAAGTGCACACTATTGAAACAAATATATATAAGAAGTCCAAACATACATTTGACAGAAAGAACAACCGCAAGCTAGGCGCCACACTGCAATTAACAGCATTCAAAGTCGCATTAACACTAAAATCAAAATTGCTAGAACATGAACTTAAAACTCGTGATTCATGAATTCTGACAGCAAATGTTTAACAAACTTAGCAATTTACACCATGATCTCGCACCTGTAGTTGATCGCTTTCAAAGACTTCTTAGAATCATCTTCCATTGATGCTAGATTACCATGTATCTCCTTTCTTGTTCCATGATGAAATTCTTCAACAGTGCAACGTTCTCTTTTGTTAGCAGTAGTTGGCATTAATAAAAGCTCCTTCTGCTCAGATTCAGCAACTCTATTCTCAGGTTTGTCTTGGTCCATCAAGCTTTCACATCTTCATTGTCGTTCATCTGTTTTCCACATCGATCCGAAAATGCACACTTCTGACTCTTCCTCACTCTAAAGTATTGCACAGCTAGAATATTACGGTGATAGGGAAATGCGTACTTTTCTAGAATTGTCGGGAATCAGAGGTTATATATATATTGCCCATCAATAGTAGGCAAGACATAGCATATCGGCAACGGAGGTTTCCATTTTCACCTCCTCTCTGCAAATTCTCCAAGCTGGATTCTTCATATTCCTAAATCGTACATCACCTGCTCTTCAGGGAGAAATTCTTTCTCCTTCCAACGCACACTTCTCACCTAAACAGAAACGTAGCAGGCCCCTCAAGCCACCTCTACATATCTCCTCAACCGAAGCATACATAACAGTTAGTGGTGCACCAGCCCTCTCCACATGCAGATCTTGAAAGCTATAAAAAATCACCAACATCAGAAGAACTCGTGAGAGAAAAAAAAACTATGCGTTGTAGCCCTTGGATAATGAATTCATAGGGCCGAGAGAAGCCTCCTCTTCCCACCGCTTCCTTGCACGCGGTGGCTCCACGTAACCATAATGCTTAAAAAGCAAAAGTAGAAACAAAGTCTCCCGTTTTTAGCCATAGTGACTATTCAATATATATCAAGACGCACGTGCCTTCCTCCTTTCCTAGAGAATCCTCTGTCATTCCCTTCCTCTATGTACTCACTACAACCATATGATCATTTGTGAAGTAGGTGCCTCATATATCCAAACTCCAATGATTGTGAGTAACGATTATATTGCTCTTTCAATGTGAATTGCGATCGTGGAGAAAGAATCTCCACGACAACGTTACACATTTGATTAGTCAATGAGTGAGATATGTGCAGTAGAATTTCTGAGTATCAACTTATTTCACAGTTTGTTCAAGATTTTGGTAATTGAGCTTTGATCCTCCAAATTGGTAAGGGTTTTAAGTTATTCTTGATATAGACGTGCTCTAACTTCAAGGATAGCTTTTTTTTGGAGATTAACACTCTCCATCAAATAAAAACATGTAAGATGTTCCCAATGGATGAAACTTGCTTTATCTCTAACCACCATCTGATCATCACTATGATCAAATAATTCCCAACTAGGAATGAGGTGTCTCTAGTAAACTAGTGTAATAATGTGGCACTCTCAGATATAATCAGGACCATAATATGAGTCCACTAGATACACTGAAAAAATGGTAAGTAGATGTGTGAACACTCATAGCCCACTAGGCTAAGCATCTAGCTCACCTCATACACACTATGTATGAACCATGGCCTATCCTCAAGCATATCAAATAAAGTAGTATGTACTCTATGAATTTCATCTAATGCAATTGCTATTCACAGTTCTTATGTGAAAACCTTTCCTTTCCACTTCTAGGCTACTTGCCTATGGACTTGCCTTGTTTGCAATCACATACAAAGTGACTATCTCAATTGCCCCTCTATTGTCTAATAGTAAGAAGATCATATGAATGAGCTCCAAACCATAAAAAAATTACAATCTCAGAGACTTCTCTCCCATACCCTTTGTCCTTCACCTAGGTAGAATACAAAGTTTGATGTCCCATACCACCAAACTTTATAACCCACATAGATGTGTGTATGAGATTAAAGTCGGACACTTCTCTCAAAAGATGATAAGAATAAATCGGTGAGTACTCAATACGATAAATAATAATAATGAAATCATGAAGTGTTCTTGAAGTGTTTCCTTCCCTCTTTGGAAAGAACAAAGTCATTCTTATGACAATATTACTCATAACTATTTCTAACATCAACTCATCTAGAGTTGAGAAATGAGAAATTATATGATAAATCAACTCAACTAGAGTTGTGAATGATGCAACTTGCATCAAATATCAAACCATGCAACTTGAGTCAAATATTAACTCAGACGAAATTTGTAATTTGTACAACTTGTATCAATCCAAAATATATGAAATGAGAGCAACTACTAAAGTTCTTCTACTCCAAGCTCTCATGGCACTATATATATTATTGAAAATTTTGATAGTCTCCTCTCTCATACTAAAAATGATCACCATAAGCCAATGATCAATAAACAAGTATCTAGGGCATGACTTTCCCATGTCGATCACACCATATCAAAAGAGTATTATAAAAAGCTCTAGAAAATCTTTTCCTTTCAACAACATCTCTTGCATAAACAATTTTCAATAGTAACAGATTAAAATGTAACTTTGACTATCTTTTACTTATGCAAAATTTGTGATAATTTTGAGCCTTATAAAACTTTTTGCAAGATTTCATTAGGCTCAAACATCACTTGATTTAGACGTTTTGGCAGAGTTTTATCACCATTTCATTGGAAGGGTCAAACACTTGATGATCAACTCTCAAAATGTACGGGGTCATCATCGTGAAGCCCTTAGATTGACCACAAAGACTCCAACTTTCCTTTTCTTTGTGACAAAATATAGATGAACTTATGTAGAGTTTTTGCTCAAAATTTCAATTTAAAATTCCATTAAGTACTCATTCAAATGTATCATTCTATCTCTGCTACACCTACGCTTAGGTGAGCCTAAAAACAATTTAGCTACACCTTTAGAATATCTTCTAACTATGAAGATAAACTCAAAAATTGCAACTCTTGTAAGGTGAGATGATAATGCACCATAGTGTTCTTCATGACTTTAGTGTTTCTTGGAATCACTGAGTCTTCATTTCTTATCAATATTGTGGGAGCTCTAATCTAAAGACATTCAAATTCCCATGGGCATCTCAATTGTGGAAACTCTTGTAAAGAAATAGATTCAAAATCTAATCTTTGATCTTGTTTTTCCTCCTCTTGATCTCCATATCTAGATGGAATATCTTGGGGAAATTGATCATTACGATCATCAATTTTAAGAATAGGAGGGGAATTATGCTTCTCCTTGGTCCACTTCTCTTCTTGTATTTCCCACAAGAAGTCTTGAGAGAATCGTTCAATTGAAAGAGGTGCTTCACCATGCATGGGATCACAAACATAAACTTTTGTTGGTGGTGAGCTTTCTCTTTCAACAACTAGTTGAGCCCATGGGTGTAAAGAAGCTTGTGGCTTGTTTATCAACTGCTCTAATCTTTCTAATAACATGCAGAAATGCAAACTTGGTTTGATAGAATTTGTCTGATTGAACAATTGGTTGGCCTCGAGCATACCTTGAGCTAGCTCTACCATTTTCATGGAAAATTTTCTCCATTCAATCTCTAAATGTGCTCTAGGCTAACTCTTGTCTAGGTTTCAACTATTGGCCCTTCTTGGAATCAAACCTTGTAGGCCTTGAACATCATGTCAGAGTCTTCTAGGGTTGGGTCTACGAGAACAGACCTTGGTTGCAGTCTATTCACAATGTGTTGGGTCTTTGGAATGGTTTGTTGTGGATGGGGTTGGTGGGTATTGTGAGTGCATTTGAGATGCAATTTTAGTTAACTTGGCTTTTGTTTCTCTTAGGCTTTCCTCAAGTTTTATCATCTTCTTTGAACATTTCCTTTTCATTCTCTCACGACTATCTTTCCATGTTCATATTCTTTTCGTATTTATGCTCTCTATCTCACTAACTTCAAGAATTTTTTCCAAACCTAAGCTTTGGTTTTTCTGTAATGCCTGAGCTCTAGTGACTACTTGCATTGGGGCAGTGGAAGGTACACTTCCTATAGAATCTATCACTAACCCAATGACATCAGTAAGAGTGATATTTGGTCCATACCTACCATGGACTTATATATGGACATGCCAATACTATATTTCAACGTAGTCATCAGAAAAATCTTCACCTATGAAGCCAAGTTTATGAAATAATGAAGATACACAAAAATGTAATCAATCCTCTACCCTATACATTGATAAAGGTAGACGTAAAGATGTTGAACCAAAAGGGAAGAAGTCTGATGAAGCAGAAAGTACCTCCCAAGCAATTTTTCTAGGTACAAGGAGACGTTTGAAAGGAAGGTTGGAGGAGGTAGAGAAGGAAGGTGGACATGTCAAAACCCTTCACCTTGTGTTAGATGTGGACCTACAAATTATATCACTAAGCATTGTTTCAAGAACCCAAGGAAGCAAAGAGGAAGAGGTTACCAAAAGGAAGATGTGGAGATCCTAGAGGTGGATACAACAACAACTATGGCTACAATGGCAATAACAACTTCAACAATAGCTATGAAGGAGGTTACATAGAAAGAGGAGACTACTATACTAATGATCAATCACAAGAGCACTAATTTCTACATATAGGTATGAATATGAAAAATGATAAATCATATGAGGATGTGTTCTATATTGATTTTGGATTTTCAAATCATGTAGCATGAAATGTGGCACAAATCTCATATTTGGAAGACCCCATGAGCAAGCATGAAGTGCAAAGAGGAGATTACACAAGGAACCTTGTGGAGAATATTGGAAATGTGAAGAACCAAATGGTAACATGAATTTATTGAGCAAAGTTCTCTATGTACCTAGCATCACGAATAATTTGATAATAGTAGGACACGTTGCAGAGAAGGGTACTATGGGCAAGATTTAAAAAGTATGGATTCTATATGAAAGATCCCTATAAAGGATAAAGAAATTTTGAAAAAGTTGAAAAGACATGTTTGATACGCACCTTTGAACTCAAACACCAAAAACATAGCACTGTTGAATTACGGTACATAAACTCTATCATCTTAGGAGTTTGGCACAAAAGGTTAGTTCACATTGAAGAGATGACCTCGACATAAATTAGAAGAGATCAAAGCATACTTGGATTACCAAATATCACAAAACAATATATGATTTATAAATGCAGTGCATAACAATGTGGCATGTTTCATAGGCAACCTTTCACAAAAAGGGATACTTACATGGAGGCATCTTGGAGCTTGTCCACATTGATGTTTGGGATCAAGAAACTATACATCTTTCTCATGATCAAGTTATTATGTCTCCTCCATTGATGATTGTAATAGATGGAATATACTCTATCTCATGAAGCATAAAGATGAAGTTTTTACTTGTTTCAAAAAGTATCTTGAACTTGTAGTGAATCAAATAGGCATAACATTGAATACCCTTTGCAATAAGCCTGGCCTTATACCTGTCAAGTGTTCCATCAGGCTTATGCTTCAGCTTGTACACCCACTTAGTGCCAACGGCCTTCTTGCCAAGAGGCAAGTCACATAAAGACCAGGTACCATTTTTCATGATAGCATCATATTCTAATTTCATACCAGCCATGCAATTTTCAAAATTTTGTGCATCATGAAATGAAATAGGCTCATTCTCATCACAAAGACCAGAGGCATCCACATCATAGCAATCTTATGTAAAAGAGGCACTATGAGAGCCTCAATGAGTACGGTATGATAGAGGTGCATCTAATTTGCTATCACGCAAAGTCTGCACCATCCATTTTGGCATAGTTTTTTGCCTCTTCAATATCAGCTCTCTCATCAACAAGTGCATCACGTAAATTTGCAACAGAAATGGAATGATCTGCATCATCACATGAAACCTGTAAAGGTTGAGACATTGCCTCATTAGGACCAACAGTAGAATCTCCACGTGTAAAAAGAGGCAGCAAAGTTTCATACATGTCTTTGGAGCTAACTCAAGTCTCCTTAGTACATGAAAGTAATGGATGAATAGAATCTTCCAAAAAAACAACATTACGACTAACCAAAATGTGTCTCATCTATGGATGGATGATACAGATGATAGTCTTTGCTTTCAGAACTATACCCAATAAAAATACATTTCACTAATTTATCATCCAATTAACTGCATTGTTGTTCACGCACTAATGCATATGCCAATTTCACTACTTTATCATCCAATTAACTACATTGTTGTTCATGCACTAATGCATATGCCAGACAACCAAAAACATGTAGGTGAGCAACATATGGGTTGTGACCATGCTAAGCCTCATATGGAGTGATAGACTGGAATGCTTTAGTGGGACACCTGTTAAGTACATATACTACACACATGATAGCCTCAAGCTAGAAACTATGTGGTAAAGCGTGACTCTTGACCATACACATCACCATCTCCATGAGTGACATGTTCTTCCGTTCAGCAACTCTATTCTGTTGAGGTGTATATGATACTGTACACTGATGTTTTATCCTAGGTCCAACGATAAATGCATTAAAGTCAGAAGACATATATTTGCCTCCTCGATCAGAATGGAGGGTGCTCATTTTACATGTTGACGTTATTTCAGCCAAAACCAAAAACTATTTGAAGCACATAAGCACTTCGGACTTTTCTTTCAATGGATATACCCATGCATGTCTGGAAGAATCATCAATGAAAATCATGAAGTAAAGATAGTTCCCAAAAGAAGGTGTCTACATAGGACCACAGACATCACTGTGAACAAGCTGCAATTTCTGAGTAGCTCGGACTCTGCAAGTGTAGCAAATTAACAAAATTTAGATGAAAAAAACATGCATGCCAAAGCTTTGCATCTGAGATAGTGTGAGAATCATGTACTACACATGTTGAATCATTCATAGAACTTTCATAGTCTATGAGCTTCTATAGCCCATGACATAAAATGCCAAAGGCAATAACGACATTGCTGTTTGATGGATCCTGAACTATACATATATCATCAACAAATTTCACAACCAAGCCAATCTTCTCTAAAGCTGAAAGTGATAACAAGTTTTTCTTGATCCGTGGCATAAATAAAGTATCCGAAAGTGTAATAGAACTACCATCAGCAGTAGTTAGAATGATCTTACCAAATCCCATGATAGGACAAGAAGAGTTATTGGCCAATGTGATAGTATTCCCTATAGGGGCAAGCTCAAGTGAAGTGAAGAAATTGTGCTACTAGGTAACATGTTTGGTTGCCCCGCTACCAAAGTACCAAACATCTGAGTCTACTGCACACATACACTGCTCATGAGAAGATGGGCCAAAATTACAAATAGTAGTAAATGCCCATTCTTCATTCTGAACAAGATTACCAGACTCTGTTTTTGGTGTTGAGGCCTCTACGACAACCATTCTAGCCTCTTTCTTCTTTGCCTCTTTTGCAGCAAGTTTTGGACAACTCTTTATGATGTGATCATTTTCTTTATAATACTTGCAAAACACTTTTTGCTTTTTGGTTTTCTTCTCATCTCTATTATCCTTCTTTGATTGTGCAAAATTAGCAGATTTTTGCTTACTAGTAGAAGAGCTCCATTTGCCTTTTCCCTTCTGACTAACTAGGAAATCTTGATCTACAACACATTGTCACGGGGTTTCATGAGAAGGAGGGTGCAACTCGACACATATAAAAATCTTGTATGATTAACCTTCAATTCCAAGTCATAAAATTGTTGCCGAGGGAAAATCAAATTCTTTCACCATGTAGCACTTAATCTGTGGATTATTAGGTCAAGCTGTAAGTTTCTTGTGTGTGCAATATAAGAGAAAAATATCATTCATCGTACTTCACTCGATTTGCAATCATGGAAAACATATGAAGCATAGTGCTCAAAGCTATGAAGACATTTATGTAGCTAAGCTCGAAAATGATTATGCTTGATAAGAACTTGAAACCCCCATGAGTCTATGGTTACCACTAATCCAAACACCTTTACTCCTCCATGAGTCTATGGTCCTTTCTACCTCAATTCAAATTATGAGCAATAGCTGCAATAGACAGACATTATCGAAAACAATATAATTTTCTGATGAACTCATTTATGGCACTCAAAATTAGATGGAGTACAAATCTGAGTATATGGAGAAGCAACTTTCCTTTTATTTTGAAGTTATATCTTATGCGGGTATTAGCCTCCCCTAAATTTCTAAATCCCGAGAGAGAAAGCTATGCTTGAAATTGCTTAATAACAAAGTGATAACTTTGAAAAATATAGAAAAGTGTTCTTTTTCTACAAAGTTATAGAAGCTGAGCATAAAACATCCGATGTGTTAAAAGTTCTACACAAATAGATATACACAAAGATGCACAATAATAACATATGAATGTAGACCTGATTACGTGGGGAACCTATGCACACTACAAGAAAACATAGATTTTCTATCAGAACTAGAGATATATGGGAGAAAAATCTAAATGCACAGACAGAAACACATATCTACATGATGTACATGACAAAGACAGAAACACATATCTACATGATGTACATGACAAAGATGATAATCTCAGATCACTAATCTAAAGATCATAATGATAAGACAGAGAATACTTATTTGTTCCCTCAAATCATATATTGCATTGAAGTATCCCTTGACGGGTGCACTTCTACTTATTGCTTTGACTTTCTTTTTTTTAATATAAAGGAAGTTCGGCAATAGCCTACTTTCCCGGGCTTGAATTAAATTAAGAAACAAAGGTACAATAGAAGGGGACTAGTGCCCACGGGACCCCCCAAATCCCAC
Source organism: Ceratopteris richardii (assembly GCA_020310875.1). Classification (NCBI taxonomy): domain Eukaryota; kingdom Viridiplantae; phylum Streptophyta; class Polypodiopsida; order Polypodiales; family Pteridaceae; genus Ceratopteris; species Ceratopteris richardii. The sequence continues at coordinate 52,507,186 of CM035426.1, read as the reverse complement.
AAAGCAGGGGAAGCTTGATTGAATCCTAGGTTGCATTACAGAGAAGGTTAATCACCCTCTCATCGCCCTCATGCGGGGCCCACTTGTGTTTGAGCTTGTTGTTGATCAAAAGGAGGACTTGATGGTGCCTGAAGGGGGGGGATTTCTTACTGTTAACAATCCTTTTGCCAAGGAGGAATAGTGATTTCCCAATCGACCACTCCCTGGGGGGATCGCCGAAGTTGAGAGCACACCTCTCCCGCCAAATTTTCCACAGGACTTCTCCTCTGATGGCGTTCCAGAGTGTCGCAGAGCAGCCGATCGCTTCTCCCAAAAGGACTTGTTTCCAACTAAGCTATTTTTGAAGTCTGATTTTCATTCCAACCGTCTGCCAGATTCTGTAGGAGTTGGGGCAAGTAAGGAAGATGTGTGGGACATCTTCGATAGCCCGGTGGCAACGTTTGCACCAAGGAGGGATCCCACAAAGTTTGCTAGCCTTATGGTTGGTCCAAATTCCTCGATGAAGAATTTGCCATAAGAGGACAGACTTCTTAATCTCTATAAGGGGGTGCCAGATACCCATGAATTTCATGTCCCACCGAAGCCGCGTCCAAGACAGGCACCACTTCTTGTTGAGGCAGATCTGGTGGTCAGCCGTTTCTTTGATGTTCGGGATTTTGAGTAGGCTATTTCCATTGTGCCATTTGAGACCAAGCGAGTTCGGAGTGTCGTGTCCCATGAGAAGGCGAGTCTTGTGACGATCCCATGCGAGGCATCTGCTTTGCAAAGTGTTCCATTCTTCGTAGGAGATGTTTATGCGAGGGTCAATATCCTCGAAGTTGATCCAGCTGTTGGTGTCATGTTTCCAGAGGTGTTTCCATTTTTTGAATCCTTTGTTCCATAACTTCTTGGCATTTTGAATGTTCCACGACTCCACACTCCGGATGCCATGTATCGGAAACCAGATAGAGTCGTTTTGTCTGATTCCGGCCGCCCACTTCCAGTCCTCACTAATTCTTGTGAAGCTTTTGACTTTATTCCATCCCTTCCAAAGGGAGCACACGAGATTGGAGCCTTTCGGGAAGACGGGGATCGGGGAGAAAAGCAGGGTCATGATGTCAAGATTCTTCCAGTTCGGGAATCCCATGAGGGCCAACTCATTCTTGTTTCTGAAGATCAGCTTGGCCCACGAGGCCTCCCTATTGCACCAAGCCTTAATCATCCATTTGGCTGCCAGTTTGTTAGCCATACACCCAATGTCCAGGATACCAAGCCCCCCGCTATCTCTAGGGCTAGTGCAGATGGCCCATTTGATTTTAGGCACCCCTCTTCTGTTATGATCGCCCGTCCAAAGAAAGTTTCTACAAATACTATTCAGTTTGGACAGGCCTTGCTCATTCGGTCTCCAACAAGAAAGGAAATAGATGGTAGAAGAGAGGAGGAACGTGTTGATAACCATCGCACGCCCAGCGAGATTGATTTGCATACCTCTCCAATAGTTAAGCTTGTTTTCGAGTTTGGCCAACACCCAGTTCCATCGCTGCTCCATAGAGACGCCAAACCTCAAGGGGATTCCAAGAAGTCGAAAGATTTGGCCCTACGGAATGATTTGACAGCCATGATCAATGAGAAGGCCAGGATGATGTCCCATAATAGCCCTAAAGGCGGTCTTAGAGTGGTTGATTTTGGATCCAGAGGCATCACAAAAGGTAGCAAGACACCTCCAGAAAGTCTCCAGGCTGGTATTATCATTGTGAACGAACGCGTTCATATCATCGGCAAAAAGTCTCATGATGATTTGACTGTGGTCGTGAGGCAGCCGGAGGCCTTTGATATTGCCAGCCTCCACATGATGTGCCACGAGTCTGCTCAACCCCTCAGTGGCGATGGCAAAAAGAAGGGGGGCCAGGGGGCACCCTTGTCTAATAGATCTTCTAAGATGGATCGCCTTCGAAAGTTTGCCGTTAACGTTAATTTGGGTCGTTGCGTTTCCGAGAAGGGTCGCGATCATCTTGGTGAATTTCTGACTACATCCGAGATCTTGGAGCGACTGCAGAATACCTTCCCAAATATCCTTACTTCTTGTACAACTTCGTGTGGGACATTGTCTCTCCTATCGCTGGCTTCACGCGAAGACATTGCTTTGACTTTCTAACTCTATTCCTTAATGAACTTTAATGGAGTTCCATTATTCTTATTCTCGTAATGCAACCTACATGATCCTCCAAACGCGTCAAATAGATAATCTTCGATATCTCTTATGCTTGCTTTTTATGCATATAATCCTCTTGAATTGCCCATGTGCATCGCTCTGATTACAAATATGCATTCTTTTGAATATAAATGGTATCCCCCATCTTGGTGAAGTATATGTGACGCAAGAGTCTCGCTCATCACCTTCAACTACGAAATGTTTCTAGACTCACTTTACTTGTCTACAAATATGGAAAGCCTATAGAAGCTATGAGAATCGATGTCTATCTAACAACATCGAGCATCTAACAGTACATGCTTATTATTCTTCAACTACTTCAGTATGACAAAGTACGGTGTTCCATGATGAACATCATAACAAATATGTGGGCTCCACTTAAAAACAAGGAATAAAACAGCAACCTATAAAATTGGAAAGTCAATGGAAAACCTATCAAACTTCAAAGTTCACACTCTACTTTCTTATCTTTGTAGTAGTTTCATGATCACTTTTCCATGTGTACACTTGGGTATATCCATATCCCATACTCTGCGCAATAGCCTATCTTACTTGGATGCCAATCTAAGCATCTTTTTGCATGGATCTATTTGTATATGACATGGGGAAAATAACTTTTCCTGCAATGTCTTGTATATACATGGAAGATGATCCCTTGATGTCTGAAACTCCTCTTACATGAATATCTCTATGGAGTCTGCATATTTCAATTATAACTTTGTATTGCATCCTCTGCATACGTTCTGCATGCTCCCTTTTACCCTCGCATAGTCATTTCACCTCCGTGCAAATCCTTGTGCAAATTGATGAACGTGGCAAAAAGGTGAAGACGGTGATGATGGTGAAGTCTATGATTTGAATCACTGATAATGGAAAAGATGGATGAGAACTTGAACGTCTACAACCCAGCCACAACAAACACTCTTTCTCTTTCCAACTTCTCCTAGATTTTGTACTGGCTTCATAATATCTCGTAACTCTTGTAATGTTCTATAGCAAAAAGCCATTAGAAAACACATCACACAACAAACACACCTATAAATACATACAGATATGGAGACATCCACACAAATTTCTCTCACTTAACCATCACATATCTCAGACACATACACATGCACCGCTTACACTCATGCACACACATGCACACCACACACAATCACTCTTTTTCATGCACACTACACACTTAACTCACTCATATTAATTTCATGCACAACACACACTAATATGTATATGCACACCTCACACACATTAACATATACATATCTATTAGCGTATTTCATTATTTAAAATTTTGTTAAATCTTTTGTTAATTCTCACATACTAATAGAAAATAGACACATGAATTCATACACGCAAGCACATATATTAGTGAAATACATGTATACGTTTCCACATATTCCTTCCCACATACTAATTATGACACATAAATGACCCACATATGCAATTTCAGTCAAACAGAGATGTACACACATAAATTCATAAAGACAATCACACATTCACGTACTCATGCAAGATGGTTACATACAGCAAACATAAAGGGTTGCACGCTTAGGTTTTTCACTTCTTCACTTAGGTTTCCTCATTTAGGGTTCCCAAACATAGGGTTTTAATATGAACACTTAGGGTTTTTTATATTAGGCTTAACTCACATAAGTTTTATACCCTTCTCTTAGGCACATAGGCACAAATGGTTTTACACACGTGAGCACTCACATGAATAGACATACATCCCCATACAAACAAAAGCATAAAAACATGTACATATTCATACTTAAGCTCACTACCACTCACAAATAGATACCTTCATATGATCATGGTAGTCACACATAATAACTCACATATTGTTCACATATACATTTGTATGGCCATAAAATGAAGACGTCAAATGATGGTTCAAATGGAGACAAAGTGGAGGGTTCAAATAAGGGTTCAAGTATCCCTTCATTTTATGTTTAGAACACATCCTCATTTTCTTCTACCTGTAGGTCCTAAAGAAAGACATCCTTTAAATCAAAAAATCAGATAGAACATATATTCGAGAGGTTTAGAGATCACCAATTTTCTAATGAGATATTAATTTTTGTACATGTAAGTTAGAGTGCAGAATTCCTTCTGACATTGGCCCCCATTAAACATGCACATCAATGTTGATATATTTAGGTAGTGATGTGTGTGAACACACTAGGACCGTTGGAGCACTTTTTTCCCTCTTTAGGAGGTTTTTTTCCCCGGCTTGTATATACGCCTATTCCCCTAATGGGCTACTTATCTTTGTACATTCTCTAGTAATACATTCAGTCGTGTGTGTTGTGCTCCAAGCTTCTTCTCCTTCCTTGTGCTGTTCCTGTGCTTCCGCAGACATCTAACTCCAACAATTGGTATCAGAGCAGGTCGTCGCTTCATCTAGGGCACCATCGACACTCCTCCGTTTGCAATCTCAGATTGGCAGGAAATTTGGTGAGCATACTCAGGGTGTTTTAGATATCAAAACAACTTTGCTATGTGGTGTCGAAATCGCGATCTCAGCTCGTTTCGGCCTCCGAATGCACTATCGTAGCGCTTGTGCAGGCTATTTCGTCTTTTTGTGCCAAAGGTATATACCTGTTTCTGTTTGCCAGTATAAGCATCTCGAAGTCTACTACAGGTTTAGCAGAACTCAACTAGGTAGTTCCGTTCAACTTTTTGAGATATAGTCAATTTTCTGCATCAAGGTATTTTAGTCACCGGCCATGACTGAAAGCAGTGATGTATTCCGTATGTTGGTTGTTGAGGATAAGTTGGATGGTACCAACTACCCATTATCGGCTTATATGATGCGACATGTATTGGTTGCAAAAGGATTGTGGAACATTGTGCAGGGTGTTGAAAGACGTCCTGTTACACCTGTAACAATAGGTATTGCGAATACAGGTGCTGGAGCTGACGAGGATGGTGTCGACAATGATATTGTGCAGATTCTTGTTCGTGCTGTTGTTTCTGCTGCACCTACTGTAGAGCAGATTCATTGGGATGGCAGAGATGCTCAGGCACATGCATTGATAGCTTTGTCTTTCAAACGTGCCATTATTCCTTATATTCGCTCTTGCAGAATAGCTAGGGATGCTTGGGATACACTTACCACATTGTATCAAGCTAGGAATGAGGCTCGTGTTGCTTACCTCCAAAAACAGTTGGAGAGTGAGCACATGAGCGAAGGTGATTCTATGGAGAGTTTCCTAACGAAGATCAAAGATTTGAAGGAACAGTTGATTTTTGCTGATGAGGTTATACCAGATAGCTCACTTATGTAGACTGTTCTGAATGGTCTTCCTGATTCATATCAGAGTTTTGCTTCTACTCTTCGGTTGATGATGAAAGGAAATCAGAATGCCTTATCATTTGAGGAGTTAGTCTCTATTATGTTGCAGGAAGATCAGTCCAGGCAGAAAAGGTCCATTATGCATGTTGTAGATCAAGCTTTCCTAGCTAGTGAGAAGGGCAAAGGAAAATGGAGCTCTTCTACTAGTAAGCAGAAATCTGCAAATGCTGCACATTCGAAGAACCACGATAAAGATGAGAAGAAATCAGAAAAGCAAAAATTGTATTGCAAGTACTGTAAAGCGAATGATCATAACAGAGTCTACTAATCTTGTGTAGGAAGAAGAATGGGCGTTTACTACAGTTTGCAGTTTTGACCCATCTTCTCATGAGCAGTGCATGTCTGCAGTGGACTCAAATGTTTGGTACTTTGACAATGCGGCGACCTAACATATTACCTCGCAGCATAGTTTCTTCTCTTCACTCGAGCCTGCCCCTACAGGGAATACTATTACATGCACCAACAACTCCTCTTATCCTGTTATGGGAGTTGGTAAGATCATTTTGACTACTGCTGATGGTAGTTCTTTCACTTTGTGAGGTGCTTTATTTGTGCCAGGGATCAAGAAGAACCTGTTATCAGTTTCAACATTAGCCAAGATTGGCTTGGTTGTGAAATTTGTTGATGACAGGTGTACAGTTCATGATCTGTCAAATGGCAATGTGATTATTGCTTCTGGCAGTTTATGTCATGGGCTGTATAAGCTCATAGACTATGAAAGATCTGTAAATGATTTGGCATGTGTAGTAAATGATTCTCAAGCTATGTCAGATGCAAAGCTTTGGCATGCACACTTTGGTCATCTGAATTTTTCTAGTTTGCTACGTCTGCAAAAATCTAAAATCGTGTCCTCTTTGCCCAAACTTGAGGCACCTGGAAAACATGTTTGTGAAGGCTATATTTTGGGCAAAATGCAACGTTCATACTTTCCAAAAGATGGTTCAGTTCGGGCTACTCACAAATTGCAGCTTGTACATAGTGATGTCTGTGGTCTTATGCAAACACCTTCTTTTGGGAATTATCTTTACTTCATGAATTTCATCGATGATTTTTCCAGGCATGCATGGGTATATCCATTGAAGGCAAAGTCCGAAGTGTTCATGTGCTTCAAACAGTTTTTGGTTTTGGCTCAAAATCTATCAGCATGTAAAATGGGCACCCTCCGTTCTAATCGAGAAGGGGAATATATGTCTTCTGATTTTAATGCATTTCTGGCTGAACGTGGGATAAAACACCAGTGTATAGTGCCGTATACACTTCAACAGAATGGAGTTGCTGAACGGAAGAACAGGTCACTCATGGAGATGGCGAGGTGTATGGTCAAAGGTCAGGCTTTACCACATAGTTTCTGGCTTGAGGCTGTCATGTGTGCAGCATATGTACTTAACAGGTGTCCCACTAAAGCGCTGCAATCTATCACTCCATATGAGGCTTGGCATGACCGCAAGCCATCTTTTGCTCATCTGCATGTTTTTGGTTGTTTGGCATATGCATTAGTGCCTGAACAACATCTCAGAAAATTGGATGATAAGGCAGTAAAATGTATTTTTGTTGGGTACAGTTCTGAAAGTAAAGGCTATCATCTGTATCATCCACAGACTAAACGCATTCTGGTTAGCCGTGATGTTGTTTTTGTGGAAGATGCTATTCAGCCATTCCTTTCATGTACCAAGGAGACATCTGTTAGCTCCAAAGACATGTATGATACTTTGATGCCTCTTTTTACAGGTGGACAGTCTAGTGTTGGTCCTAATGAGGCAACTTCTCAGCCTTTGCAGGTTTCATGTGATGATGCAGATAATTCTATTTCTGATGCAGATGTACATGATGCACTTATTGATGAGAGAGCTGATATTGAGCAGGCAAGAACTATGCCAAAATGGCTAGTGCAGACTTTGCGTGACAACAAATTAGATGCACCTCTATCATATCGTACTCGTTCAGGCTCTCATAGTGCCTCTTTTGCATCAGATTGCTATGCTATGGCTACATCTAGTCTCTCTGATGAGAATGAGCCTATTTCATTTGATGAAGCACAAAATTCAGAAAATTTGGTGGCTGCTATGCAATCTGAATATGATGTTATAATGAAGAATGGTACTTGGTCTTTATGTGACTTGCCTCCTGGCAAGAAGGCCATTGGCACTAAGTGGGTATACAAGCTGAAGCATAAACCTGATGGTACAGTGGACAGGTATAAGGCTAGGCTTGTTGCAAAGGGTTATGCACAGGAAAGAGGCATTGATTTTGATGAGACCTTTGCACCTACATGCCGTATGACTACTGTTCGGAGCATTTGTGCACTTGTAGCCCATCATGGTTGGAATGTACATCAGTTGGACATTAAAACAACATTTCTGAATGGTGACTTGCATGAAGAAGTGTATGTTTTTCAGCCTCGTGGCTTTGTGCAGAAAGGGCATGAAAACCAAGTGTGCAAGTTAAAGAAGGCATTATATGGTTTAAAGCAAGCACCACGTGCTTGGTATGAGAAGATACATGCCTATCTGGTTGCATATGGTTTTCAGAACAGTCCAAATGAAACCACCTTATATATTAAGCATGCTAATGATGTGCTTCTGATCATTGTTGTCTATGTTGATGACATGCTGCTCACTGGTCCTATTTAGAAGCATATTGCTGATTTCAAGGCTGATTTGCATGCCTCATTTTAGATGTCTGATTTGGGGCATTTTCATCACTATTTGGACATTCAGTTTATGCAAGTTGATGATGGAATGGCTTTGTGTCAAACGAAATATATTGACACATTATTGCAGTGTCTTGGCCTTGAAGACTGTAAGCCTATTGCCACTCCTATGGAGACAGGTTTATGATTGAGTCTTCATGATGCTGGAGATGAATTTGATGTTGTTCTCTATCAGCAGGCTGTTGGATGCTTGATTTATTTATGCATTACTCGGCCAGATATTCAGTTTGTTGTCTCATAGATGAGCAGGTTTATGCATTGCCTAGGAGTCACCCATTGGAAGGTAGTTAAGCGCATCTTTCGCTACTTGAGTGGTACTCGGCTACTTGGGTTGTTTTTTCCCAAGGGGGGATCACTACCGCCAGATTTGCATGCTTTTTCTGACTAAGATTGGGCTGGTTGCTATGACACTCGTGTGTCCACCAGTGGTTTTTGCTTCATGCTTGGTAGCTCATGTATATCTTGGTTGAGCAAGAAGCAGCCTACTGTGGCCACTTCCAATTGTGAGGCTGAGTATAGGGCACATTTCAGAGCGATTGTTGAGTGTGTGTGGCTAAGACGCCTTATGGCTGGTTTGGGTGTTGGCCAGTCTTCTGCCACCACCATCTTCACTGACAGTCAGAGTGCATTGGCAGTTGCGAGGAACCCTATGTTCCATGCTCGCACTAAGCACATTGAGGTGCATTATCACTATGTCAGGGAGAGGTTCTCTGCTGGGGAGATCAGCTTGGCAATGTGCCCATGCAGGAGAACATAGCAGACCTTTTGACGAAGGCTCTGCCTAGGGAGAAGTTTGAAGCTTTTCGCAAAGCTTTGGGCTTACTTCCTTTTGTGGAGTGATTTCCACATAGCTTGGAACTTCCTTATACATGAGTGCCATCTCCTTGTTCACCGCATCACTCCCAGGGGGGATTTGTTGATATATTTAGGTATAAATGTGTGTGAACACACTAGGACCGCCGGGGCACTTTTTCCCCTCTTTAGGAGGTTTTTGTCTCCGGCTTGTATATATGCCTATTGCCCTAATGGGCTGCTTATCTTTGTACATTCTCTAGTAATACATTCAATCGTGTGTGTTGTGCTCCAAGCTTCTTCTTCTTCCTTGTGTTGTTCGTGTGCCTCAACAGACATCTAACTCCAACAATCATGCACATCATCCCATGGGACAATGTAGATAATGGAGGTCAGTATCAAAATTTCTTTGTTATCAAAACGTTCAATTCAAGACTTTTAAGAATATTCACCTTTTTGTTCAACAAGTACTTGAAATCATTTTAAAAAATATATTTATAAACTTGCCTTGGCTTTCAAGAAACAATCTTCCTCATCCACTCTTTCAAATTTAATTATCATTTCCTATAAATATTAGCATGCAAAAATACTTAAAAAAAATTGAAGAAATTCATCTATTTCGTGACTCATTCATGTCCATCTTATAATGCCTAATTAATTGATTGAAAGTGATTTTGAGATGTTTTCCAATTTCGTTATATCTTTTCTTCATTCAACATCTTGATGTCTTTACTTGATACATATTTTCTTCAACAACAAACATCAATGTATTATAATTTCTACTTTTTTTGCAAGTTTAATTGGTTAATTCTTATACATTCGCAACTTTTTTGTTTTCAAAGGAAAGTCTCAACCCCTATTCCAAGCAAAGGATCTAGAGGAATACATAGGTAGGAACTAGGATCTCTATCGGATATGCTTTTCATATACTAACATACAACCATTTATAAAAAAAGAGTCCATCTTCCTACTAAAGCTTCCAATTCAAATTGTCCTATGGTTCCTCAGCTGCATCCATAATGATTTTGAACAAAATTTCAAGAAAAAATCTTTTCTTCTCAAGTGGCATAGTTTATACGTAAAATTTGATACTATCACTAGCCAATTTTAAAGTTCTTCAACACAATGAATTCAAATATGAAATGCAATAAAAGAAAATATATACAAAACAAATATTAATAGATCCCACATGATCATTTTTATTCTTTTTGAATTGGATCATCATTAGCTGGAGATTTCATCAACGCTTTGGGATTTTCATACATTTCTTCATCATGTCTTTTGAAGAGTTTCACTCGTTTCCCTGCAAAAGGAACTTTAAATATAGTGTTATGTAATTCCATTAAAACATAAGTATTGTTATCATTTACTTTTAATACAACATATGGATAATTCCAGCTTTCATTAATTTATTTTTTGCTTTGTATTGAGTCCCAAATGAACTATCATAAACCAAAACCGAGTCGCCTTCTTGCATAATAACTCCTCACTTGACATGTTACCATTCCAAGGAAGTGTTCTCCAAGACAAAATTTGAGTTTGAATAGGAAAAATTGGCTTCTGATAGTACATCAGTTGAGCAGGCATATACATTGTGGAATGGGTGCGCATCATTCTATCTGCCCAAAGTGCAAAAGGTAAGTATGTAGGCCATTTTTTAATATTATTGTTACATGCTTTAGCTGTGGATATCACAATATAGATTTCCTATTTTACCATTGGCTTTAGGATTATATGCAGTGGTGAGAGACAAACGAATACCATGATGTTCAAAGAATTCATTAGCTTCTTTTGCATCTAGCTCTCCACGATCGACAACTACTTTCTCTATGTATCCAAAGTGACTTATGAAATCTTCAAGCAAGAATTTTCAAACATTGTAAGTGGTCTTAGAGCATAGTGCATGTCCCTCTACATGATTATTTATATCCTCTCATGCAAGTACAATGTAGCGCATTTTGTCAATTCCTTTAGGCATAGTGACAAAATCTACTACCCACTTGTAGTGAATACAAGGTGGATACTTAGGATACAAAGGATCTCTATGTTTTTTTTTTACTAATGAATAAAGTTGGCATGTATAATATGTAGAAACATAGTTACTAATGTCAACATACATCCTAGGCCAATAATAGGTACTTCGAATTTTTTCATAGGTTCTATAAAACCCATTATGACGTGGCCATAATGTTTCATGCATTTTCTTCATTACTTGCAATTGAACATCTCTTTTTTATAAGACTTGTTATGGATTTTTAACCTTACCTTTAGCATGTCTCCAAAGATAACCATTACGTAGGAAAAAATTGTAAGCCCTTTTTCAAATGTTTTGGTATCTACTTTTAGTCTAGCTAGATGATTGTTGCAATGTACTTAGATAATTTCCTATGTCTTTCGATTCATCTTCATACTCAGACTCATGAAATTGCTTGTACTCATAAGTATGTAGAACATAGTCAACTAAGTTCACATTCTTTATTAGTCCACTTTCAAGCTCATCATCAAATCTAGCTATTGATAACATATCAATAACTAGATTTAATTTTCCTGAAATATGAATAAGCTTAGGATTTATGAACTTAATATATGAGATCCATCTAAGCATGGCTATATTTAGCGATGAACAATTGGCTCTTTTTCTAACAAGAGGAAAATAATCAGTCTCAACTTTGACATTTGCACCTATGAAATATTCTTTATCTATTCTCAAAGTTGTTACCATATCCCATAGTCCCCGTTTGATTTGTGGATACCTTCGTTTTGTTTCTTGTAAAATTTTAGCCCCAAAGTTAATTGCATGTGTATTCCCGTTAATATCACCTTGACTTATGACCCAACCTATACCAATAGGACTAGTGTCAATAGTCAATATTATAGGTTTCTTCATAGAGTTGTATACATGGTTAAGGACGGGAGTTTGAAGCAACAATCTCTTCAGTTTTTGCATAGCTTGTGTGGGTTTTTCAGTCCAAATAAATTTACATTTCTTTGTCAATACGTCATAGCGAAAACTGACAATGTGAGAAAAGTGTGGGATCCAAATAACATAAAGGATGCAAGCGCCAAGAATTCTGTGTACATCACTCATGTTGTGACACGTTTTTGAAACCTTGACAATGGCATCAGCTTTTTTGTGGGTATGTATTTCGACGATGGTGACCACAAAGATGACCAATGATGAGAACTTCATTGATACCAAAAATAGATTTCTCTATTGACAAAGTTAAGCGTACCTCAATAAATCACTAGAAAATGGTCTTTAATAAACTACCAGCATCCATTTTTATCCAAAGTATGGTCTTTTTTTTTGTTTCTAGACAACCCTTGATAGTCATAGCATCAATGAAAGGCATAGCAATGTGTGGATTCAAATCGTGAAACAGAAAATTCATTGCATTCATCATATGAGCAACATAATTGGTTGCACCTTGAGGTAGTACACATTCTGACCAAAGCAAGAGGTGTTTTCATAGTGGTTAAATCTCTACTTTCTATTGCCAATCGGAATTGGTCAAAGCCAAAATAAAGATCTCCCATCGAGTAAATAGATGGCCCTTCAAATGCTTCTGTAAATTCATTAACAATTGGTCAAGTACCAACATTTTTGATGGTTAATTTGTTAACTGGTTGAAGATCTTGGATAAACCAAAGTATTCCATTCTTCTTTGGCATGGTGAACCAACAGTTTTAATAAGGAACATATGAGGATTGAAGAACATGCATATTTATCTTTTCTTTAAGCACTTACATCAATTCAGGAAGATGAGCTTTAGGCATACGAATAGGCCGGAAGTTCCAAGAGATATGTGGAATTGTGAAGATGATCATTGGAGAAATAAGCCCAGAATCTACACAACCTATTTGAGACGGCTCTAAAGAGAAATCTTTTCCAGGTTCTTGTATGATCTTTAGAAAATATTTTTTTTTGCGAAAAGAAGAAAATCACTTCAATCTATCTTGATTTGTTTTATTGTTTGGTTAGTAAATTCATGTCCAATTTTTTATGGATCTTGAAGAATTGGTTCATGACTTACTTTTCTTATGATTTCATTACTAAGTTTGGGAACCGGTTGTGCTAGTGGCATTACTTTCTTGTTTAGTATTTTGTATTGGTTTCAACTAAAACATCATGTGCTTGGTTCAATTTTTTGTATTTATCAACATTGAGAGCATACTCATCAAGGGAAGAAAGAAGAATATGGGAATTCAAATTGTGTTGAAGACATAATTCTAACTTCTCAAGAGTAGAGAAGTAATGATATGTCTCAATCACATGCTCAATGTTCTCATCTTGTAACATGTAACCTTTGGTTTTTAGGTACTTTTTATGGTTTTTAGTGATTTTCTTAGGTATGTGTTTATTATTCAAGACATTCAATGCTAATGAAGGAAAATAAACATAAAGACTTTCAATATTCTGTACAAGGGTTTTTGAGACATCAATCCAAGCTCCACTGTTATCCTGCTTAGCGTTGGTGCTTACTAGAAATCATGTTCCATATGCATTTGAGGGATTTTCCTCAACAACCATCGATTTTATGGGTGATCTATGCAAATTGTCATAAATTGCACAAACTTCAAACCATCACGAGAACGAATTCTAGCAAATGCACTACCATCATCTAGCATCTTAGCTTCCATTCTTTGCGGAGATAATTGGATATGAACAATCATTGTGAAGGAAGAAATTATGTTCTTCTTTAACATCACCAATAGTAATTGGCACATTTACACATGCACCAAGCAGGTAGCTAGGGACATTATTTGCTGCCTTCATTTTCCAAACATGATCATGATCAATTGTCCATTTCCTTCCTATCACAGACTTATCAGTTCCAAAATTCATAAAAGTTCCACAAAAGGCTTGGTGCTACCGACAAATTTTTGACATTAGGGTTTTCCATGCATATCTATTTAGTGGTTTCTCATCTAGTAGACTAAAAACCTCTTTATGTCCTATTTTCACTGATATGTATCCTTGAGCTAGGTGGATCACAACCTGAAATTCATATATCAAATCTTGACCTAGGATCAATTCTTCTAGGAGATCTGAATCATTAGAGACTAAAAGTCTTTGTTGCATCATGTTATTTCCTAGGTGTAAAGCTAGAGTTACTTCCCCTAAGCATTTGATAAGGTTACCTCCAATCCCTATCATGTGAGCCTTTTTTTGGAGAGTGTTGTGTCTTTAGTTTTTCAACTAATCAAGCATGTACACTACTCAATGCTTCTCCCATGTTAGTTAATGAGTGTACCAATTGGGATTCTCCCATACCGATCCCTAGATTTAAGTATGGTTGTCCCATTGACTTCCAAGGGTTTTTAATATGTTAGTGTGGTCCATGCGAATAGGCTCTTCTCCTTGCAAATACCTTGGACCATGTTCTCATATCCATTGTTTCCTTTTTGTGATGTCCAATCATTTTTCTCGATTACTCATAGAGTAGGAATCAAGAAATAAATTGGCAATATTGCATTCTATCCATAGACTAGATTCAAAAGGTGTAGTCCTAACAGTCATTTTATAAGATACTCAAGATGCCCCTATTGCATGATGCAACTGTTTTTCCTATTATGACATTCCATTGTTGAATATTTTGGTTAGAATAGTACATAACACTTTATTTGAACTTTTGGCTTGCCCATTAGCCTATGGGTGATAGGGTGCTTACTTTTTATGAATCATTAGAAATTCATTCATGAGTGACTCAATGAATTCATTAATGAAATGCGTACCTCTTTCACTTACAATCTCAATGGGAAGACCAAATCTAGTGAATATGTTTTCAAATAAGAACATGGTGGTTCTTAAGGTCATGTCATCTCATCATATTGGGTACTTAGTTCATTGGCACACATCACAGCTTCGTACATATGTTTTTGCATCCATATGTAGGTTGGCCACCATAAGCCATCAAAGAGAACCATTTTCAAAGTCTTGCCCATTGAAAAATGACATCCTCTTGCTCCGACATGTGCCATTTCTAGTATCGGGAGAGGCTCTCCTTCGTGCAGACATAATCGTAATTGCTCATCCTTCCTTGCTTTAAAAATTATTTTCCTACAATCACATAATCTTAGCTTTCTTCTTCTAATGCTCTTTTCCTAGCTAGGTTGGCTCCTTCACGATAAGTATGTGATTTCAAGAAGTTTCCCAACCATTTAATCCACTAATGGGCTATCATTGAATAACATAAATATGAATCTTCATCCGGTGTACTTTCCTAACACACTTGAAAATTGGTTATGTGTTCATGTACATCCTTTTTTATGTCCGACCAATACATTCCTAATCTCTTCAATTCTTGTGTTGTTCCACTAGCACCCTTATGTGTTTTGCATTTGTTCTCATGGCCTTGTTTGAGTAAACTACTTTGTTCCTCATCTTCCACACATCTTAGAAGTATTTCACTGGAATCCTTGTAGTATAAACTACCTACCAGAACGTGTAGGTTTCTTGTTTTCCAAAACTCATTAATATAGTTAAAATTGATCATATGATTAGGTCCATGCATAGGTATCACTTTTTCTGCCCATTTTGGACACACTTCTAGATTGAACAAATAAGTGTCTAGTAAGTTGTTAGCTACTCTTGTGGGTGGTTCTCCATGAGTAATTATGGACAAGTGATCAGATTGCACATGTGTGTTACCTTTCTCGAGGACTACCTCAAAGTCAAATTCCATCAGTAGTAGAAACCATCTCACGTGCCTTCCACTGTTACATGGTTTATCGACCAAGTATAATAGGGCATGGTGATCAATAATGAACTTAAATTTATTGGCTAGCAAGTAATGTCTAAATTTTTTCACGACATAGTGCATTCTTGAGCCTTCGTATTCATTTAGAGTGTAATTGCATTTCGCTTGATTCAACTATCTACTAGCATAGGATATTGGGTAATGTAGCTTTCTTTTGTCACCAAGCTATGCTAAGATAGATCCAATGGACAATTTGAATGCATCCACATGAATATGGAATGGTTTATTCCAATTAGGCACTTTGAATATTGGTGTTGAACTCAATCTTCTTTTTAATTCATTGAAAGCCTTCTCACACTCTTTCTTCAAAGTGAATTGAGTCAATAGCTCAGACATGGATTTTGTAATTATGGCATACATATGGGTAAATCTATAGTACTATTCAAAATGATCAATAAAAGCTTGTACCTCCTTTGCATTCTTAGGTTTTGGTAGTTCCAAAATGACTTTGATTATATCTTCATTTGTTGAGATACCATTTTTGGACAATATATGTCCCAATATTTTTCTTTGTCTTACCATGAAGACACATTTTTTTGGGTTTAAACAAACTCTATATTGCCAACATTTATAGAATATCTTCCTTAATTATGGTATGTGGGCAATACATTGAGAAGAGTATGCACACAGGTCATCCACATAGACTTCTATGCTTTTCCTAAGAACTTCCTTGAATACATGGCACGTTAATCTTTGGAAAGCGGGGGGGGGGCATTCTTTAAACCAAGTGACATAACTCTAAAGGCATACACTCCCCATTCAGGAGAAAAATGGCATTATGTTGATCTTCCATAGCAATGGCTACTTGTTTGTATGCTGAGAACCCATCAAGGAAGTTGTTCACTTCCTTGTCTGTTACCCTTTCCAAAAGATGATTTCTAATGGGTAATGGATAGCTATCTTAATGTGGCCGCATTAAACATTTTGAGGTTAAAACAAATTGCAAGCTTTCCATTTTTCTTTGGCACGACTAGGAAAGGTGATATGTTCCATTTAATATACAAATCGAGCCAATAATAATTTGTATATCTCCTCTTTGATCTTGGCATAACATACATCATTATATGTGTGTGGTGTTTGCTTTGAGCGTTTTGCATTAGGAGTCATTGGAATTATATGAGAGAAAATAGAGGGATCTACACCCTTTAGATCTTTCTAGGTCCAAGCAAACACATCCCTATATTCTCCAATTAAAGCTATAAGTTCTTCTTCCTCCTCTAAGGACACATCCTTGCCTATGTAGGTGCATCTTTCCTCCTCTTCTTCTTTAGACACTACTACCTTCTTTGTTTGTTCCTTCTTGTCATATGCTATTCCTTCCTATGCCTCTCTTAGGCATTTGAATAGTTATTTTTCTTTCTTCCATTTCATACCTTTTGAAATGTTCAGGCACTTCTGTTGGGGATTCGTGGACAAGAAGGAGTTTGAGGGTTTGTAGGAGAAAAAGGAGATGATGAAAATGGAATAACAGTGACAACTTCTGCAAAGGAGTACTCCTGGAAACCTTGAATATTGATTATCTTGCAACAATTACAATGACTGAATACAGTCCAATCAATGACTAAATACAACTTCAGAGAATGTCAATTACAGAAGACCAATTATCTCAAGTCCTCTGGCAGCGGCCTCTCCTGCACCAATCCTTCACTTGCTTCACGCTTCCCTTGTGCACACCTTGCACTAAGCTTCCACCAAGCTAAGGAATTGCTATCTCGGCCGCGCACACACAATAGACCTTGGGACTCTTGGAATCCACCCCGCCTTCTCTGCCCACCTTCCTCTTGACACCTCTTGCACTCTTCCGTGTCGTCGCACACTGGTGGCTCTTCCTTTCCTTTCTTGCTTCCTCTAAAGCTCTCTCTTGCTCCTTACTCTCAATGTGTGTCGAGAATAGCCTTTGCCTTTCTTTTTGAATCCGCCGGTCCCGTGACCTCTAACTGCCATGGACTCTTGGGCTTCCTTTGATGTCCCAAGATTCTCTTTTTAGTTGGCGTCCAACGAATTGCTCCTTTGTCTTTCACTTGTGCGTACTTTTCCGTTTCACATGCCTTCACATTCCCTTTTTAATTCTTCATTTTTGCACTTAAGGGGGGTTCACCTGAACCTTCCAAAATACTTTAAAACACATTTTGATCCTTATGGAAATTAGAGAAACTACTTCTGCAACCTGCAACCCGCTTTCTCCAATTTACCCTTTGCGGACAATTAATTGTGCACCACCTGTGCATTTTGACACCTGCACTTGGGCACTTTGACTTTGCACCTGTTGACTTTGACTGTTGACTTTGACCTCAGTTGACTTTGACCAACATGACTTTTATGGGCTCAACAGATGCCCACCACCTAAAGGACTCTCCGACCCGGAGAGACAACAACACTTGATACAAGAACAACATAAGAACAAAATTGAACAAGAACAAAATGGAACAGTTATAAGAACAGAGAGGAAATAAAGCAGAAAAATAGAGAAAGAGTACTTTTTATTGATTATTGAAGAAAGTGAGAACAATATCCAATGATTATTGAATTCTGAGTTGACATAATCAGAAAGATGATAAAATTATTGGGAATCGAGAACTAAAGCTGAAGCCATGTAATTTATTGAAGAGTGGCCAGCAAATTATTAAACCGTTAGTGAGATTATTGAGGAGGTGGTTGAGGTGAAGATGGGATGGGAACAAAAGCTTGCTCTATAAGGTGTTGGACAGAACTAAGGCAATTGCGAAGATGGTCCCTTTCACGCTTTATACGCCGACACGCCGCATTATCACATAAACCTAATTGGAAACGATTTTGAAGATCCTCTAAAGTCTGGAGCGCAGAGTCCGCAATGTCTCGATACCTATCTCGCTCCTCCTTGAGTAAGCGGGCTGATTCAGTGAGAGATTGCCACTGTGAGGTGGCCATGTGATTTATGTTGTCTATAGTCGAAATATATTGTTGATGAATGCTTGCTGCAGCTCAAATGGAATCCAGGGACAACTTCGAAGCGTCAGCACTTCCCTGAGCAATGTTACTGGCTTCGCAAAGTAATAGGAAAAAAGAGGGTTCAAACTGGGTATCAGATGGAGGAACAGGCGCTACAGGCGGAGTTGGAGAATTGGGTGGAATGGTAGAGGGACCGGGTGTGGAATGAAGATTGGAATGATGGGGTTGGGTGGGTGGTGCATTACTTGGAGTTGGAAATTGGGAAACAGGGGGACGTGGGGGAGTACAGGTGGGGTTGTGCGGGTTCAGCTGGGTTTGAATGAGTGGGCGGAATGAAGAAGAGCCATGTGGGGGAACGGGAGCAAGAGGATGAATGGTGGCCGTGGCAGGAGATGTGGTGAGGATAGGGGAAGGAGACGGTGGATTAAGTGGAGGGATATCCGGGGGTGCAGAGGGTTGGGTTGAAGCGGATGTTGAGCCAGTGGAGAGTGAAGGGGAGGGGGGAGGCCGGGATATGGAAGGGATAGTGGGATCGCTGGGCGGGTTGCTAACAGGTAATTGAGGGGATGGGGAAATAGTGGAAGGGTTAGCCAATTGTGCAGGGATTTGATAGACCCAAGCTAGGAGGGGAGCAGAATATATGTTAAAGGTACGAGAGCGGCGAGGGATAGCCTCACGGAGTCGACGGGAGCGCACGCTCAAGGAACTATAGAGGAGGGCGGCGTAAGGGTAGGGGCGGCTAGTTAGGAAGTAGTACAGTGGATCTGCAATACGAATGTCTGAAAGGGGAAGCGCAGCGGTGGGGCTTCTAAGAAAAAAGAAGAAGATAAATGAAGTCAGAATTGCTTGCATGCGGATGGAAAAACGGGCTTGGTTCTTAAATCGCTCTTTACAAAAAGTAATTGTTTCCGAGGGTGACACTCCAGAATATAAGAGTGGAGGGCTGATGAAGGTGATGAGGGAAGATCCTATACGGTCGGCAATGTCAGAGATGGTAAGAGTGCAGGTGCGAAAAATGGGGAACAGGCGAAGAGCTTCGTAGACATCATTAAGGTTGGAAGGCTCCTGCAACAGAACGTCCGCCAAGCCTAAAAGACCGGCATACTGAAGATTCTCGACCGAGAAAAGATTACGGAGGTCAATGGGGGGAAGGGATAAGTGAATACGGATTTGGAGATGTAAGTCAGGCGGGAGAAAAAGGCGCATGTAATCGCCTGAAGGCGAAGTAGGTTGCGAGATCTGGGAAGCAGAAGGAGAAGGGGAGGGGGAGGGGGGCGAGGTAGGGATGGGGGAGAGTAAGCGTCGGTGGAATCAGAGCGAATTGAATAAGTAGGAATATTGATAAGTGGAGGATGAATGGCAGAAGTTGAGGCATCCGCGGTGGGAGAAATGGAGACGGGTGATGGGAGAATCGGGGGCACTGTCGGGACTGGGTAAACGAGGGTGGAAATGGTTTGGGTGCGCAATTGTGGAGCGGACTCTGACGGAGGGTAATTAGGATTGGTTGTTGGGAGCGCCGAAGGTGTGAAATTCGAATGATCATCCTATGAAGGAGGATCAGCCATAGAGGAAGTTGGGAGAAAGCTGAACACGACTTGGATAGCTGGAATGATTTTCTGTTAGAGTTGATGGTGTGCACAATTTGTTGGGGATTCGTGGACAAGAAGGAGTTTGAGGGTTTGTAGGAGAAAAAGGAGATGATGAAAATGGAATAACAGTGAGAACTTGTGCAAAGGAGTACTCCTGGAAACCTTGAATATTGATTATCTTGCAACAATTACAATGACTGAATACAGTCCAATCAATGACTAAATACAACTTCAGAGAATGTCAATTACAGAAGACCAATTATCTCAAGTCCTCTGGCAGCGGCCTCTCCTGCACCAATCCTTCACTTGCTTCACGCTTCCCTTGTGCACACCCTGCACTAAGCTTCCACCAAGCTAAGGAATTGGTATTTCGGCCGCGCACACACAATAGACCTTGGGACTCTTGGAATCCACCCCGCCTTCTTTGCACACCTTCCTCTTGACACCTCTTGCACTCTTCCGTGTCGTCCCACACTGGTGGCTCTTCCTTTCCTTTCTTGCTCCCTCTAAAGCTCTCTCTTGCTCCTTACTCTCAATGTGTGTCGAGAATAGCCTTTGCCTTTCTTTTTGAATCCGCCGGTCCCGTGACCTCTAACTGCCATGGACTCTTGGGCTTCCTTTGATGTCCCAAGATTCTCTTTTTAGTTGGCGTCCAACGAATTGCTCCTTTGTCTTTTACTTGTGCGTACTTTTCCGTTTCACATGCCTTCACATTCCCTTTTTAATTCTTCATTTTTGCACTTAAGGGGGGTTCACCTGAACCTTCCAAAATACTTTAAAACACATTTTGATCCTTATGGAAATTAGAGAAACTACTTCTGCAACCTGCAACCCGCTTTCTCCAATTTACCCTTTGCGGACAATTAATTGTGCACCACCTGTGCATTTTGACACCTGCACTTGGGCACTTTGACTTTGCACCTGTTGACTTTGACTGTTGACTTTGACCTCAGTTGACTTTGACCAACATGACTTTTATGGGCTCAACAGATGCCCACCACCTAAAGGACTCTCCGACCCGGAGAGACAACAACACTTGATACAAGAACAGCATAAGAACAAAATTGAACAAGAACAAAATGGAACAGTTATAAGAACAGAGAGGAAATAAAGCAGAAAAAAAGAGAAAGAGTACTTTTTATTGATTATTGAAGAAAGTGAGAACAATATCCAATGATTATTGAATTCTGAGTTGACATAATCAGAAACATGATAAAATTATTGGGAATCGAGAACTAAAGCTGAAGCCATGTAATTTATTGAAGAGTGGCCAGCAAATTATTAAACCGTTAGTGAGATTATTGAGGAGGTGGCTGAGGTGAAGATGGGATGAGAACAAAAGCTTGCTCTATAAGGTGTTGGACAGAACTAAGGCAATTGCGAAGATGGTCCCTTTCACGCTTTATACGCCGACACGCCGCATTATCACATAAACCTAATTGGAAACGATTTTGAAGATCCTCTAAAGTCTGGAGCGCAGAGTCCGCAATGTCTCGATACCTATCTCGCTCCTCCTTGAGTAAGCGGGCTGATTCAGTGAGAGATTGCCACTGTGAGGTGGCCATGTGATTTATGTTGTCTATAGTCCAAATATATTGTTGATGAATGCTTGCTGCAGCTGAAATGGAATCCAGGGACAACTTCGAAGCGTCAGCACTTCCCTGAGCAATGTTACTGGCTTCGCAAAGTAATAGGAAAAAAGAGGGTTCAGACTGGGTATCAGATGGAGGAACAGGCGCTACAGGCGGAGTTGGAGAATTGGGTGGAATGGTAGAGGGACCGGGTGTGGAATGAAGATTGGAATGATGGGGTTGGGTGGGTGGTGCATTACTTGGAGTTGGAAATTGGGAAACACGGGGACGTGGGGGAGTACAGGTGGGGTTGTGCGGGTTCAGTTGGGTTTGAATGAGTGGGCGGAATGAAGAAGAGCCATGTGGGGGAACAGGAGCAGGAGGATGAATGGTGGCCGTGGCAGGAGATGTGGTGAGGATAGGGGAAGGAGACGGTGGATTAAGTGGAGGGATATCCGGGGGTGCAGAGGGTTGGGTTGAAGCGGATGTTGAGCCAGTGGAGAGTGAAGGGGAGGGGGGAGGCCGGGATATGGAAGGGATAGTGGGATCGCTGGGCGGGTTGCTAACAGGTAATTGAGGGGATGGGGAAATAGTGGAAGGGTTAGCCAATTGTGCAGGGATTTGATAGACCCAAGCTAGGAGGGGAGCAGAATATATGTTAAAGGTACGAGAGCGGCGAGGGATAGCCTCACGGAGTCGACGGGAGCGCACGCTCAAGGAACTATAGAGGAGGGCGGCGTAAGGGTAGGGGCGGCTAGTTAGGAAGCAGTAGAGTGGATCTGCAATACGAATGTCTGAAAGGGGAAGCGCAGCGGTGGGGCTTCTAAGTAAAAAGAAGAAGATAAATGAAGTCAGAATTGCTTGCATGCGGATGGAAAAACGGGCTTGGTTCTCAAATCGCTCTTTACAAAAAGTAATTGTTTCCGAGGGTGACACTCCAGAATATAAGAGTGGAGGGCTGATGAAGGTGATGAGGGAAGATCCTATACGGTCGGCAATGTCAGAGATGGTAAGAGTGCCGGTGCGAAAAATGGGGAACAGGCGAAGAGCTTTGTAGACATCATTAAGGTTGGAAGGCTCCTGCAATAGAACGTCCGCCAAGCCTAAAAGACCGGCATACTGAAGATTCTCGACCGAGAAAAGATTACGGAGGTCAATGGGGGGAAGGGATAAGTGAATACGGATTTGGAGATGTAAGTCAGGCGGGAGAAAAAGGCGCATGTAATCGCCTGAAGGCGAAGTAGGTTGCGAGATTTGGGAAGCAGAAGGAGAAGGGGAGGGGGAGGGGGGCGAGGTAGGGATGGGGGAGAGTAAGCGTCGGTGGAATCAGAGCGAATTGAATAAGTAGGAATATTGATAAGTGGAGGATGAATGGCAGAAGTTGAGGCATCCGCGGTGGGAGAAATGGAGACGGGTGATGGGAGAATCGGGGGCACTGTCGGGACCGGGTAAACGAGGGTGGAAATGGTTTGGGTGCGAAATTGTGGAGCGGACTCTAACGGAGGGTAATTAGGATTGGTTGTTGGGAGCGCCGAAGGTGTGAAATTCGAATGATCATCCTACAAAGGAGGATCAGCCATAGAGGAAGTTGGGAGAAAGCTGAACACGACTTGGATAGCTGGAATGATTTTCTGTTAGAGTTGATGGTGTGCACAATTTGTTGGGGATTCGTGGACAAGAAGGAGTTTGAGGGTTTGTAGGAGAAAAAGGAGATGATGAAAATGGAATAACAGTGAGAACTTGTGCAAAGGAGTACTCCTGGAAACCTTGAATATTGATTATCTTGCAACAATTACAATGACTGAATACAGTCCAATCAATGACTAAATACAACTTCAGAGAATGTCAATTATAGAAGACCAATTATCTCAAGTCCTCTGGCAGCGGCCTCTCCTGCACCAATCCTTCACTTGCTTCACGCTTCCCTTGTGCACACCTTGCACTAAGCTTCCACCAAGCTAAGGAATTGGTATCTCGGCCGTGCACACACAATAGACCTTGGGACTCTTGGAATCCACCCCGCCTTCTTTGCACACCTTCCTCTTGACACCTCTTGCACTCTTCCGTGTCGTCGCACACTGGTGGCTCTTCCTTTCCTTTCTTGCTTCCTCTAAAGCTCTCTCTTGCTCCTTACTCTCAATGTGTGTCGAGAATAGCCTTTGCCTTTCTTTTTGAATCCGCCGGTCCCGTGACCTCTAACTGCCATGGACTCTTGGGCTTCCTTTGATGTCCCAAGATTCTCTTTTTAGTTGGCGTCCAACGAATTGCTCCTTTGTCTTTTACTTGTGCGTACTTTTCCGTTTCACATGCCTTCACATTCCCTTTTTAATTCTTCATTTTTGCACTTAAGGGGGGTTCACCTGAACCTTCCAAAATACTTTAAAACACATTTTGATCCTTATGGAAATTAGAGAAACTACTTCTGCAACCTGCAACCCGCTTTCTCCAATTTACCCTTTGCGGACAATTAATTGTGCACCACCTGTGCATTTTGACACCTGCACTTGGGCACTTTGACTTTGCACCTGTTGACTTTGACTGTTGACTTTGACCTCAGTTGACTTTGACCAACATGACTTTTATGGGCTCAACAGATGCCCACCACCTAAAGGACTCTCCGACCCGGAGAGACAACAACACTTGATACAAGAACAGCATAAGAACAAAATTGAACAAGAACAAAATGGAACAGTTATAAGAACAGAGAGGAAATAAAGCAGAAAAATAGAGAAAGAGTACTTTTTATTGATTATTGAAGAAAGTGAGAACAATATCCAATGATTATTGAATTCTGAGTTGACATAATCAGAAAGATGATAAAATTATTGGGAATCGAGAACTAAAGCTGAAGCCATGTAATTTATTGAAGAGTGGCCAGCAAATTATTAAACCGTTAGTGAGATTATTGAGGAGGTGGCTGAGGTGAAGATGGAATGGGAACAAAAGCTTGCTCTATAAGGTGTTGGACAGAACTAAGGCAATTGCGAAGATGGTCCCTTTCACGCTTTATACGCCGACACGCCGCATTATCACATAAACCTAATTGGAAACGATTTTGAAGATCCTCTAAAGTCTGGAGCGCAGAGTCCGCAATGTCTCGATACCTATCTCGCTCCTCCTTGAGTAAGCGGGCTGATTCAGTGAGAGATTGCCACTGTGAGGTGGCCATGTGATTTATGTTGTCTATAGTCGAAATATATTGTTGATGAATGCTTGCTGCAGCTGAAATGGAATCCAGGGACAACTTCGAAGCGTCAGCACTTCCCTCAGCAATGTTACTGGCTTCGCAAAGTAATAGGAAAAAAGAGGGTTCAGACTAGGTATCAGATGGAGGAACAGGCGCTACAGGCGGAGTTGGAGAATTGGGTGGAATGGTAGAGGGACCGGGTGTGGAATGAAGATTGGAATGATGGGGTTGGGTGGGTGGTGCATTACTTGGAGTTGGAAATTGGGAAACAGGGGGACGTGGGGGAGTACAGGTGGGGTTGTGCGGGTTCAGCTGGGTTTGAATGAGTGGGCGGAATGAAGAAGAGCCATGTGGGGGAACAGGAGCAGGAGGATGAATGGTGGCCGTGGCAGGAGATGTGGTGAGGATAGGGGAAGGAGACGGTGGATTAAGTGGAGGGATATCCGGGGGTGCAGAGGGTTGGGTTGAAGTGGATGTTGAGCCAGTGGAGAGTGAAGGGGAGGGGGGAGGCCGGGATATGGAAGGGATAGTGGGATCGCTGGGCGGGTTGCTAACAGGTAATTGAGGGGATGGGGAAATAGTGGAAGGGTTAGCCAATTGTGCAGGGATTTGATAGACCCAAGCTAGGAGGGGAGCAGAATATATGTTAAAGGTACGAGAGCGGCGAGGGATAGCCTCATGGAGTCGACGGGAGCGCACGCTCAAGGAACTATAGAGGAGGGCGGCGTAAGGGTAGGGGCGGCTAGTTAGGAAGCAGTACACTGGATCTGCAATACGAATGTCTGAAAGGGGAAGCGCAGCGGTGGGGCTTCTAAGTAAAAAGAAGAAGATAAATGAAGTCAGAATTGCTTGCATGCGGATGGAAAAACGGGCTTGGTTCTCAAATCGCTCTTTACAAAAAGTAATTGTTTCCGAGGGTGACACTCCAGAATATAAGAGTGGAGGGCTGATGAAGGTGATGAGGGAAGATCCTATACGGTCGGCAATGTCAGAGATGGTAAGAGTGCCGGTGCGAAAAATGGGGAACAGGCGAAGAGCTTCGTAGACATCATTAAGGTTGGAAGGCTCTTGCAACAGAACGTCTGCCAAGCCTAAAAGACCGGCATACTAAAGATTCTCGACCGAGAAAAGATTACGGAGGTCAATGGGGGGAAGGGATAAGTGAATACGGATTTGGAGATGTAAGTTAGGCGGGAGAAAAAGGCGCATGTAATCGCCTGAAGGCGAAGTAGGTTGCGAGATCTGGGAAGCAGAAGGAGAAGGGGAGGGGGAGGGGGGCGAGGTAGGGATGGGGGAGAGTAAGCGTCGGTGGAATCAGAGCGAATTGAATAAGTAGGAATATTGATAAGTGGAGGATGAATGGCAGAAGTTGAGGCATCCGCGGTGGGAGAAATGGAGACGGGTGATGGGAGAATCGGGGGCACTGTCGGGACCGGGTAAACGAGGGTGGAAATGGTTTGGGTGCGCAATTGTGGAGCGGACTCTGACGGAGGGTAATTAGGATTGGTTGTTGGGAGCGCCGAAGGTGTGAAATTCGAATGATCATCCTACGAAGGAGGATCAGCCATAGAGGAAGTTGGGAGAAAGCTGAACACGACTTGGATAGCTGGAATGATTTTCTGTTAGAGTTGATGGTGTGCACAATTTGTTGGGGATTCGTGGACAAGAAGGAGTTTGAGGGGTTGTAGGAGAAAAAGGAGATGATGAAAATGGAATAACAGTGAGAACTTGTGCAAAGGAGTACTCCTGGAAACCTTGAATATTGATTATCTTGCAACAATTACAATGACTGAATACAGTCCAATCAATGACTAAATACAACTTCAGAGAATGTCAATTACAGAAGACCAATTATCTCAAGTCCTCTGGCAGCGGCCTCTCCTGCACCAATCCTTCACTTGCTTCACGCTTCCCTTGTGCACACCTTGCACTAAGCTTCCACCAAGCTAAGGAATTGGTATCTCGGCCGCGCACACACAATAGACCTTGGGACTCTTGGAATCCACCACGCCTTCTTTGCACACCTTCCTCTTGACACCTCTTGCACTCTTCCGTGTCGTCGCACACTAGTGGCTCTTCCTTTCCTTTCTTGCTTCCTCTAAAGCTCTCTCTTGCTCCTTACTCTCAATGTGTGTCGAGAATAGCCTTTGCCTTTCTTTTTGAATCCGCCGGTCCCGTGACCTCTAACTGCCATGGACTCTTGGGCTTCCTTTGATGTCCCAAGATTCTCTTTTTAGTTGGCGTCCAACGAATTGCTCCTTTGTCTTTCACTTGTGCGTACTTTTCCGTTTCACATGCCTTCACATTCCCTTTTTAATTCTTCATTTTTGCACTTAAGGGGGGTTCACCTGAACCTTCCAAAATACTTTAAAACACATTTTGATCCTTATGGAAATTAGAGAACCTACTTCTGCAACCTGCAACCCGCTTTCTCCAATTTACCCTTTGCGGACAATTAATTGTGCACCACCTGTGCATTTTGACACCTGCACTTGGGCACTTTGACTTTGCACCTGTTGACTTTGACTGTTGACTTTGACCTCAGTTGACTTTGACCAACATGACTTTTATGGGCTGAACAGATGCCCACCACCTAAAGGACTCTCCGACCCGGAGAGACAACAACACTTGATACAAGAACAGCATAAGAACAAAATTGAACAAGAACAAAATGGAACAGTTATAAGAACAGAGAGGAAATAAAGCAGAAAAATAGAGAAAGAGTACTTTTTATTGATTATTGAAGAAAGTGAGAACAATATCCAATGATTATTGAATTCTGAGTTGACATAATCAGAAAGATGATAAAATTATTGGGAATCGAGAACTAAAGCTGAAGCCATGTAATTTATTGAAGAGTGGCCAGCAAATTATTAAACCGTTAGTGAGATTATTGAGGAGGTGGCTGAGGTGAAGATGGGATGGGAACAAAAGCTTGCTCTATAAGGTGTTGGACAGAACTAAGGCAATTGCGAAGATGGTCCCTTTCACGCTTTATACGCCGACACGCCGCATTATCACATAAACCTAATTGGAAACGATTTTGAAGATCCTCTAAAGTCTGGAGCGCAGAGTCCGCAATGTCTCGATACCTATCTCGCTCCTCCTTGAGTAAGCGGGCTGATTCAGTGAGAGATTGCCACTGTGAGGTGGCCATGTGATTTATGTTGTCTATAGTCGAAATATATTGTTGATGAATGCTTGCTGCAGCTGAAATGGAATCCAGGGACAACTTCGAAGCGTCAGCACTTCCCTGAGCAATGTTACTGGCTTCGCAAAGTAATAGGAAAAAAGAGGGTTCAGACTGGGTATCAGATGGAGGAACAGGCGCTACAGGCGGAGTTGGAGAATTGGGTGGAATGGTAGAGGGACCGGGTGTGGAATGAAGGGGTTGGGTGGGTGGTGCATTACTTGGAGTTGGAAATTGGGAAACAGGGGGACGTGGGGGAGTACAGGTGGGGTTGTGCGGGTTCAGCTGGGTTTGAATGAGTGGCCGGAATGAAGAAGAGCCATGTGGGGGAACAGGAGCAGGAGGATGAATGGTGGCCGTGGCAGGAGATGTGGTGAGGATAGGGGAAGGAGACGGTGGATTAAGTGGAGGGATATCCGGGGGTGCAGAGGGTTGGGTTGAAGCGGATGTTGAGCCAGTGGAGAGTGAAGGGGAGGGGGGAGGCCGGGATATGGAAGGGATAGTGGGATCGCTGGGTGGGTTGCTAACAGGTAATTGAGGGGATGGGGAAATTGTGGAAGGGTTAGCCAATTGTGCAGGGATTTGATAGACCCAAGCTAGGAGGGGAGCAGAATATATGTTAAAGGTACGAGAGCGGCGAGGGATAGCCTCACGGAGTCGACGGGAGCGCACGCTCAAGGAACTATAGAGGAGGGCGGCGTAAGGGTAGGGGCGGCTAGTTAGGAAGCAGTAGAGTGGATCTGCAATACGAATGTCTGAAAGGGGAAGCGCAGCGGTGGGGCTTCTAAGTAAAAAGAAGAAGATAAATGAAGTCAGAATTGCTTGCATGCGGATGGAAAAACGGGCTTGGTTCTCAAATCGCTCTTTACAAAAAGTAATTTTTTCCGAGGGTGACACTCCAGAATATAAGAGTGGAGGGCTGATGAAGGTGATGAGGGAAGATCCTATACGGTCGGCAATGTCAGAGATGGTAAGAGTGCCGGTGCGAAAAGTGGGGAACAGGCGAAGAGCTTCGTAGACATCATTAAGGTTGGAAGGCTCCTGCAACAGAACGTCCGCCAAGCCTAAAAGACCGGCATACTGAAGATTCTTGACCGAGAAAAGATTACGGAGGTCAATGGGGGGAAGGGATAAGTGAATACGGATTTGGAGATGTAAGTGAGGCGGGAGAAAAAGGCGCATGTAATCGCCTGAAGGCGAAGTAGGTTGCGAGATCTGGGAAGCAGAAGGAGAAGGGGAGGGGGAGGGGGGCGAGGTAGGGATGGGGGAGAGTAAGCGTCGGTGGAATCAGAGCGAATTGAATAAGTAGGAATATTGATAAGTGGAGGATGAATGGCAGAAGTTGAGGCATCCGCGGTGGGAGAAATGGAGACGGGTGATGGGAGAATCGGGGGCACTGTCGGGACCGGGTAAACGAGGGTGGAAATGGTTTGGGTGCGCAATTGTGGAGCGGACTCTGACGGAGGGTAATTAGGATTGGTTGTTGGGAGCGCCGAAGGTGTGAAATTCGAATGATCATCCTACGAAGGAGGATCAGCCATAGAGGAAGTTGGGAGAAAGCTGAACATGACTTGGATAGCTGGAATGATTTTCTGTTAGAGTTGATGGTGTGCACAATTTGTTGGGGATTCGTGGACAAGAAGGAGTTTGAGGGTTTGTAGGAGAAAAAGGAGATGATGAAAATGGAATAACAGTGAGAACTTGTGCAAAGGAGTACTCCTGGAAACCTTGAATATTGATTATCTTGCAACAATTACAATGACTGAATACAGTCCAATCAATGACTAAATACAACTTCTGAGAATGTCAATTACAGAAGACCAATTATCTCAAGTCCTCTGGCAGCGGCCTCTCCTGCACCAATCCTTCACTTGCTTCACGCTTCCCTTGTGCACACCTTGCACTAAGCTTCCACCAAGCTAAGGAATTGGTATCTCGGCCGCGCACCCACAATAGACCTTGGGACTCTTGGAATCCACCCCGCCTTCTTTGCACACCTTCCTCTTGACACCTCTTGCACTCTTCCGTGTCGTCGCACACTGGTGGCTCTTCCTTTCCTTTCTTGCTTCCTCTAAAGCTCTCTCTTGCTCCTTACTCTCAATGTGTGTCGAGAATAGCCTTTGCCTTTCTTTTTGAATCCGTCGGTCACTCTTCAGTGTCGTCGCACACTGGTGGCTCTTCCTTTCCTTTCTTGCTTCCTCTGAAGCTCTCCACTCTTCACTATCAATGTGTGTCGAGAATAGCCTTTGCCTTTCTTTTTGAATCCGCCGGTCCCGTGACCTCTAGCTGCCATGGACTCTTGGGCTTCCTTTGATGTCCCAAGATTCTCTTTTTAGTTGGCGGCCAACGAATTGCTCCTTTGTCTTTCACTTGTGCGTACTTTTCCGTTTGACATGCCTTCACATTCCCTTTTTAATTCTTCATTTTTGCACTTAAGGGGGGTTCACCTGAACCTTCCAAAATACTTTAAAACACATTTTGATCCTTATGGAAATTAGAGAAACTACTTCTGCAACCTGCAACCCGCTTTCTCCAATTTACCCTTTGCGGACAATTAATTGTGCACCACCTGTGCATTTTGACACCTGCACTTGGGCACTTTGACTTTGCACCTGTTGACTTTGACTGTTGACTTTGACCTCAGTTGACTTTGACCAACATGACTTTTATGGGCTTAACAACTTCAAATTATTCATGAGGTAAATCTTTTTGGATTTAATTTTTCTCCATCGTAGGATTTTCTTGATATTCTTCTATCGCTAATACTTTCATGTGTTTTGTAATATATTCCCTTATCTACCTCTTTTAAGTGTTGGTCTTGTAAGTCAAACACAAGCTCCATTTCTATTCTCTTTTCGTCCTCTTTCCATTCTTTTTCTATAAATTCACCTTCCTCAGCCTCGTGAAGGATTGCCATAAACGAATTGACATCATACCTTTCTTCATCCACACACTGGTTCATGGTTAATACTTCTTCATTTACACAAATGTCCAAAGTGGCTCATATTTCAATCCATTTGTGTGGCTCAAATTTTTGGTGCAATTCACAAGCCTACACATTTGGCTTGAAGGATATCTTGAAGTTCATACATACTTGAAGAAGCATAGGAACCAATGCTAGTGGTTAATTACCACTTTACCTCTTTGTAAAAGTCAGATTTGACTTGGAATCTTTGTAAACACCTACCAAAAGGAACTCATGGAAAACGTTAGCTTTGATTGATAGAATATCTCCTAGGATATAGGAACTTGATTATAGGGAGCCAAAAGTTTGAATTTGAATTCAAATTTTTACTCACTCATTATAAAAGTGATTATGAAAAAGTCACGGTTAAGACTCATCATTCCCGAGCTCATTGTCAAATTCTCAGTGTGTGTGAGGCCTACACTCTAGCCCACACCTATCTACACCATGAGGCAATGATCTTCAAGCCAATGGATTTGTATACAAGTGTTCATTAATACATATATCTTCATTGTTCATTTTTGAGTTCTCTGTCACAGTACTTGAAAGTCTGTCAACTTGTGGAGTGCATATCTCAGTCATTTTCTTCACCACATTCAAATATCTATAGCTTGTTGGAATCAGCTCAAAGTTTTCTACATTCTATCAAAATTTGAGGAAAAGCTCGTCTAGGTGATCACTTGTCATTGACTACAACAGTCCTAAAAAATCAGGGGTAAAGGTTTACTTGCTAAATTGATTTCTCTTAGCATAGTTAATCGTTTTATATCATTCCACTTGGAATAGCTAGCGTGCTAAGCTAATTAGATACTCGTAAAAGGAAGTTTTCCAATTACTATTTTGATGGTCATACTGAGCAAAAGATCCAGCAGGTATCAAGTAAAAAATAGAAGGTTTTCTTGAGATCTTCAATTCCAAAGTTATCTGTTTTGGTTCAATCTTTACACACATCATATCCAAATGTCATAGACCATTTTATGGTGTCATTGGAAAGATAAGGAGGTCCACTTATCAAATTTGAAGCATCAAAGGGCTGGTACAAAGCAGGATTTAGCAGTACCTACTCAATCTCTTGGAGTGTCCATCCATCTTTCCCAATAGTGGTATCATAGCAAACTAAGGTAAAATGGAAGATGGTTTTCCTTCATTTATTGATAAATTGGACAGGAACAACTATTAGGCATGGTCTCTAAGGATGAAGACATACCTACAAGGAAGGAGTCTTTATGGATACATCTCAGGAGATGAGGAATTGCCGTCATTCAAAACAAGAGGATTGCCAACAAAGAAAGAACATGAAAAGCTCAACACATGGTGTGCTAAGGATGCATTAGCAAGGTCTTATTAACTCAACTCCATCTCTCATTTTCTTTTGCCACACATTAGGAACTGTAAGACATGCCAAGAGACTTGGGAAACCTTGTCATCTTATTTCTCCTCCAACACAAGAGCTAGAAAAAATCAGTTGTGGATTGAATTTACCACATTAAGGAAGCAACCTAAGCAAGCTGTTTCAAAATTTGTGACCAAGATTAAAGATGTAGAAGATCAGTTAGCAAGCTTCACCACTGCAATGGACCTTTACATGGATATGCAGATTCCAGACCTTACCACTCTCATGGGACAATTTTTCACTCATGAAGCCAAGCTCAACAAGAATGGAGATATATCCAAAGGTAATAGTTCTTCTGCCCTATACATTGATAAAGGTAAAGCTAAAGATAAAGGCAAGAACAAGAAAGGAGAAGATGAAGGCACTACCTCCCAAGCCAACTATGCAAGGAGAGGTAGATCATCAAGAGGAAGGGGAAGAGGAGGTAAGCAAGGTAGGGGGAGATCCTATAGCTCCTCATCATGCAACATTTGTGGTTTATCAAATCATACTAGAGATGAGTGTTTCAAGAACTACAAAAATCAGAGAGGAAGAGGATACCAAAGAGGTGGATACTCACAGTCAAGAGGTAGATTCAACCATCACCAAGACTAGAACAACAATTACAACAACAACTACAATGGAAACTACCAAGGAGGGTTCAAATCCATAAAGGACTACAACAACTATATAGAAGAGCAAGATGACTCTCTTCCGATCATGAACATGACTTCAAAACAAGGTACAAATGATGACCACCTATTCTACATTGACTCAGGATGCTCAAATCATGTGGCTGACAATGTAGCACTACTTTCTGATCTTGAGGAACCAAAAGGTAAGCACCAAGTACAAACAAGTGATGACACCAAGCACTCAGTAGTTAAAGTTGGAAATGTTAAGACTTGTGATGGAAATCAAAACTTGTTGAGTAGGGTACTCTATGTACCAACCATTACAAAAAATCTGATGAGTGTTGGACAGATTGTGGAGAAAGGTTTGCAGGTTACATTCAACCAATTTGGAGCATTTGTGGAGGATCCTAAGCTGGGGTTCAAGAGGATTGCTAAAGGAGAAAAATCAGGTAGACGTTTCACTGTTGCGCTAGAAGACACAAAGAATATTGTACTATACAGTTATAAAGATCAAACACTTTCAGAGCTTGAGATTTGGCACAAAAGATTAGGGAATGTAGGAGAAAGAACCTTGAAGCACATATGTAGGGATCAATGTGTTATTGGAATACCCAATGTTTCCAAACAACACATGATATATAAATGTAGTGCTTGTCAATTTGGGAAGTCTCACAGGTTACCCTTCTCAAGGAAAGGCTACATGCATGAGGACTACCTAGAACATGTACACACAGATGTATGGGGACCAAGCAAAGACCCCTTAATCTCAGCATCAAGGTACTATGTATCTTTTATTGATGATTATAGCAGGTGGACTGTGTTGTACTTAATGAAGCACAAGGATGAAGTATTTAATTTCTTAAAAAAATATCTTGCACTAGTTGAAAATCAGACAGGAAAGAACTTGAAGAGACTAAGGTCAGATGGAGGAGGTGAGTACTTCTCCAATGAATTTGAAAACTTCTTACACGACACAGGCATCAAAAGAGAAACTACCACAAGGTATAATCCTGAACAGAATGGGGTAGCTGAGAGAAGAAATAGGTTGATTGTTGAGACAACTAGGTCTATGTTGAATGAAAAAAGGTTACCTAACTATCTATGGGCAGAGAGTGTTTCCACTGCCACTTACCTCATAAATAGGTTACCCTCTAAGTCCCTTGATGGGATGACACCCTATGAAGCATGGCATGGTAAGAGACCTTCACTTGACCATTGCAAGATATTTGGATGTGTAGCATATGTACACATTCCTTCTCAGATAAGAGGTAAGCTAGACCCTAAGGCTGAGAAGTGCATCTTTATTGGATATGATCTAAATCAACAAGGGTACAGGTTTTACAACCCTTCCAATAAGGAATTCATGGTTAGTAGAGATGTTGTCTTTGATGAAAATGATTCTTGGTATGAGAATGAATGCAAGAAGTTCAAATTACCCTATGATTTGGAAGAAGAATTTCCAAGTCTTGCTAAGGAGGAACCTACTCAGAATGAAGACTCAACTTCAGATGATGAAGATGTTATCAACCTTGAAGAGTTTAAGGCATGGAAGTCCAAGGGGAAAGTCAAAATGAAGAAGCTTGAAGATATGCCTGAATCTTCAAATCAGTCAATCAGAAGATCACAAAGAGAGAGCAAAAAACCTATCAGATATGGGTATGATACATCTCTTGTTACTAAACACTTTGTTTATCTTGCCAAAGATTTGTCAATTGAAGAACTAGGATCATATGAAGAAGCCATAACCAAGACAGAATGGAAGGAAGTTATGGATGAAGAGATTTAAGCACTCAAGGAAAGTGACACATGGGAACTAGTACCAAAGAAGGACTCCATGAAGGTAATAGGATTCAGATGGATCTATAAACTCAAAAGAAATTCTGATGGGTCAATCAACAGGTATAAAGGAAGATTGGTAGCCAAGGGTTTTGCACAAACCCAAGGCATTGACTATGAAGAGACATTCTCTCCTGTGGCCAAGATGCCAACCATCAGAGTGTTGGTGAGTGTAGCTGCATCAAAAAATTGGAACATGTATCAATTGGATGTCAAAAATGCTTTCTTGAATGGATGGATTTCAAAGGAGGTATATATGTCACAACCTCCTAGCTATGAGGATCCTAACAAGGTAACATATGTGTGCAAATTGAATAAAGCTTTATATGGATTAAAGCAGGCACCTAGGGCATGGAATCACAGGTTGACCACTTACCTTCAAGACCAAGGTTTTGTCATCAGCAAGGCAAACACTTCTCTATTCATTAAGAGAAGTAATTCAGAGGTAATGTACCTATGTGTTTATGTTGATGACATCATACTTACAGGTAATGATGTGAATGGAATCTGACAAATTAAGAGCCAGATGATGAAGGAGTTCAAGATCAATGATCTTGGTCTATTGAAGTATTTTCTTGTGTTTGAGTTAGTCTATACTAACTCTAGAATATACATTACTCAGAAAAAACACATACAGGATATGTTGAAGAAGTTTCATTTGCAGGATGCCAAAGTTGCAAGTACTCTGATGGAAGTAAACCTAAAATTAAGTGCCCATGAAGGTGATGAGATTAATGACATTACAGGTTATCAAAGTATAGTTGGGAGCTTGAACTATGCTACCTTAACAAGGATAGACATAGCATATGGAGTTAGTGTGCTAATTCAGTTTATGCACAAGCCAAGGATACCTCATTTAGAAGCTGCTAAGAGAATATTAAAGTATCTCAAGGGTACACAAAATCATGGTTTGTATTTTCCTTACACTTCAGACATTGATATCAAGATCTATTTAGATGCAGATTGGGCAGGATGCAAGGATGATAGGAGGAGCACTTCAGGATATATTTAATTTGCAGGTGATAAGCCAATATCATGGTCTTCAAAGAAGCAACCTACTGTTGCTTTGGCTTCTACAGAAGCAGAGTATAGAGGACTAGCTAATGCCACACAAGAAGCCATATTTATTAAGCTATTGTATACAGAATTGGGTTTATATACTAGGTCACCAATAATCTTTGGGGATAATACAAGCTCACTTCACCTTGCAGCTAATCCTATCTATCATGCTAGGACCAAACATATAGAGGTCCATTACCATTATGTGAGAGAGAAGTTATTAAAAAAAGACATTCAACTAACCTATGTATCAACCAACATGCAATGTGCAGATTTGTTGACTAAAGCTTTGGATGGAACCAAACTTTGCAAGTTCAAAGCAATGACTGGATTGCAGGATATACATGAAGATTGAAGATGAAGACCAAGCAAAAATGTTTGGCTTGAGGGGGAGCTGTTGGTGCAATTCACAAGCCTACACATTTGGCTTGAAGGATATCTTGAAGTTCATTCATACTTGAAGAAGCATAAGAACCAATGCTAGTGGTGAATTACCACTTTACCTCTTTCTAAAAGTCAGATTTGACTTGGAATCTTTGTAAACACCTACCAAAAGGAACTCGTGGAAAAAGTTAGCTTTGATTGATAGAATATCTCCTAGGATATAGGAACTTGATTATAGGGAGCCAAAAGTTTGAAATTGAATTCAAATTTTTACTCACTCATTAAAATGTCTAATTCATTCTTAATGAAAAAGTTTCACAACTTGTTTCTTCGATGCAACGCGAAGAACCTTACTAGGGCTTGACATGCTGTGAATCCTATCATGAAAAAGTCGCGGTTAAGACATTACTGTCAAATTCTGAGTGTGTGTGAGGCCTACACTCTAGCCCACACCTATCTACACCATTAGGCAATGATCTTCAAGCCAATGGATTTGTATACAAGTGTTCATTAATACATATATCTTCATTATTCATTTCTGAGTTCTCTGTCATAGTACTTGAAAGTCTGTCAACTTGTGGAGTGCATATCTCAGATATTTCTTCACCAAATTCAAAGACATATAGCTTGTTGGAATCAGTGCAAAGTTGTCTACATGCTATCAAAATTTGAAGAGATTCTATTAAGCCATTTCAGAGAAAAGCTCATCGAGGTGATCACTGGTCATTGACTCCAACAATCCTAAAAAATTGGGGGTAAAGGTTTACTTGCTATTAGCATAGTAACTCTTTTTATATCTATTCCACTTGGAATAGTTAGCTTGCTAAGCTAATTAGATACTCCTAAAAGGAAGTTTTTCAATTACTATTGTGTTGGTCATACTGAGCAAAAGATCCAGCACGTATCAAGTAAAAAATAGAAGGTTTTCTTGAGATTTTCATTTCCAAAGTTATCTGTTTTGGTTCAATATTTACACACATCATATCCAAAGGACATAGACCATTTTATGGTGTCATTGGAAAGCTAAGGAGGTCCACTTATCAACTCTGAAGCATCAAAGGGCTTGTACAAAGCAGGATTTAGCAGTACCTACTCAATCTCTTGGAGTGTCCATCCATCTTTCCCAACACAAATGCCTCATCTAGAAATATTTGGGGCATGTAGGCAGGGTCTTCCACTAGTGTGTAGTTTTCATATCTACTCGCCAAGATTGTAATCTCTCTTCCTCTCATTTTGGTACCTTACAAATCCATACTTGAGTATCTTCATTCATCCATGATTGGTCACTTGACCACACACTATGGATTGACACATCATCTTCTTCTTTATGTACAGGGTTCCATTGTAATGGTGAGACATCTTGATATGCAGATGTATGTCTTAGTGGTTGTACCCAAGTGCTGAAGGTACAATGCATCTCTTCCCCGATCTTGAACTACCTTTAGCTGTCACATGAACGGTCTTCCTAGGATCATTTCATAATTACTCGTCTTACCAAATTGACAAGTAAATAAGGTATGTTCAAACTCTACACTCTAGGTTGTTAAAATTATGCTCTCAAGGACTCCAAAAGTTCTTTCTACATGACAATCAGCTAGCTTGAGCAGCTCGTCTTCCCCATTTCTCCCAAATTTCTTTGGTTTATATCCCTACTCCATCTCTTGTGTCAAGTATGGATTTTATCATATATCCTTGGATTGTGATTGGGAGGCATGTACTTCCTTCATCTCCCTTATTGAATTCTCCCACTTTATCTTCTAGAAATTTAATTGTAGGTGTTTTTTCCACTTGTCCTTCTTTATTGACGAGTTTGTTTCTTCCAAATTTAAGTTTTTAGCTAATTGTTTCCATAGTTGAGGTTTATTTTGCACCAATTCTTCTAGAGTTAAAGAACATTGAATTCTTCTAGAGTTAAATAACTTTATCTTCCGACAACTTCTTTTCTGTTCCCCTTAGTTTAGGTGCATGGAAAAATTGGGATCTTTCTTCATATTCTCCATTGTAGTTGGGGAGTGTCGTCAATCTCATCACATTCTCTCTATTGTGATCTAGGTTAGATAGTTCCTCATAGTTCATTTCTCGTTCTATGGTAGGTTATCTCTTAGAGGCATCTAACTCTTTAAGAGGAGGGAATTTTGTTTAAGTCTTCTTCCATCTATCTTCCTAGACCCTACCCCAAAGTTCACATGGCTAGTTAGCCTCTACTCTAGATACTAAAGAATTTCTTTCATTATTTTCATAATTTGAAGCTTCTTTAATCCTCCATGGCTTGATCATTCTTCTTTGGTTGTGAACTGAAAGTTTTCACAAATCTCTAAAACTTTTCTTCAGGTATTCTAGTCTCTGGGAGGGTTGGCATTGACTTTTCTAGGATGGTCTTAGCAATCTCAACTAATTTTTGGCATATTTCTAGTCCTCCTTTTCAAGATCTCCTATTGTATAAACTTTTTCATGTTGCTTTAGAATAGATCCTATCTATATCTAATTAGACTAATAGGATTTCAAGTACATATTTAAGTCTTCACGCATAGGATTCGCTAGAATTGATCTTGCTTGTTTGTGTGTTTGTTTCTTAGTCAAAAAATTTGCTTTCCTATTTGCTAAATTAGTTCCTTTAAGTTCAATATCTTTCATTATCTTTTCTTTCTCTTCAACTTATTTTTAATCCACTTGCTTTTGATTTTTTTTGCCTTGTTTTCCATCTTTGAGTTTTTTTAAGTTTTGAAATTTCTTCTCGTTCCTCCATGTCTTCTATAATTTGGACTGAAGACCTTGGTTCTTCCTCTGCCTTGGGACTATCTATTTCTTCTTTTTCCAAGATTTCCTTTGCTCCTACTTTGCTAATGACTTTTAGTGGGACTATCTATTCCTTATCGCTTTCAGAGGATTCTATCACCTCAATCACATTGATTTTCATCCTGGATGAGGCTTTATTAGGGTCTTTTGTACAATCTTTGAACATATGTTCGCATTTGTTGCAATAGCCTTCCCCAACCCATGGGGTTGATGGGTGGTATGGCATTGTACATTCCCTAGTAAAATGGTCTCCTCCACATTTCATATTCTAATCTGTACGCATTCTCATAGCCTTCATATCCATAATATTGTTGCTCATACACATGTTCATACTCCATGAGACTAGAATCATATGCGTAATAGTCTCCATGGGTCTTGTCATATCCCTAACGTGGGTTAAATCTGAACTCGTCAGCAGGGTTACTCACACCATTGATCTTTCAAGGTTCTCTTCTGGTTGCATGTATTTCATCGGCACTATGTTTTGTGGGTGTGGGGGTTGCTGTCCTAGCACTAGTTGTGGCTGATTGTATCCTTGGTATTCATAAGGCCTTGGTGCCATTGGTGGTCCTTGATAAGGGCCATATCTAGGAATCTCTTTAATTTGATCTCTTTAGGGGTATGTGTATGGTTCTCTAGTATGGTGGTGTG
The DNA here is from genome assembly GCA_020310875.1 of Ceratopteris richardii. NCBI lineage: Eukaryota > Viridiplantae > Streptophyta > Polypodiopsida > Polypodiales > Pteridaceae > Ceratopteris > Ceratopteris richardii. Next base: position 52,467,211 of record CM035426.1, on the reverse strand, counting down.
AATGCTCTGAGTTGTCTATCGAAGGTGCAAGTTTTTAGTGCTATGGTCAGTAAACTTTTGTTCAATGTGACAATATTGACTAGGACCTTGAGCTTCTTTACTATTCTATTGATAAGGCTATAGGGGAACTAGTCCTATCACACAAGTATGAGATGGATAGTCCCCTCCACAACTCAGACATCTTCTTAGCATAGGCACCCTCAATGGAGGATTTTGGTAGTTTTTCTCTCCTTGGATGCCTAGTTTCTTAGTCACTAAGTCCCGAAGTTCCTCTACATTGCTGGTTTGGGAGGCTACATTACTCAAAGTATCTTCAAACGTTATGGGATTCTATGGGATTTGAACCTCGTCTCCGAGGTTAGCCTCCAAGACTATGCATTCCCTTCGATAGTCACTTAATGTCTAATTCTTTTCATGTAAACTAAGGTTCTTAAGGTCCCATTGGTGAAGCCATCTAAGAACACACATATCATCTTTTTTGAGTGGGTCTCATTGTCAAGGGGAATCTGTCTACATATTCACTGAGTCATCAAGCTACTTACTTTATTGATTCATAAGGGGCTTGTTTGAAACTATGGATTAAAGAACAGGATTCATGCTTGAGACCCCTCTTGCGGAATCCACCAATGAATTCCTGAAAAAAATTGATCCATATTTACAAATCGGTTTGGATCCAAAAGTTTGAACAAAGCCAATGCTCTTCTAGTAAGGGTGAGACCAAAGGATTCATATTGAATGAAGACGTCATCAACCTGTTCTGCATGTAACACTTGCTTGAATTCTCCTATGTGATCATATGGCTCTCGGAACCCATCATAATGATTTCTCATGCATTTGGCTACTTGAATAGGACTTAGTCTTCTACCTAGCTCTACTTGTGGAAGGACTATAGGGAGGGCAAGACATATAGGTTGTATACTTGGTCCTCCACCTTGTGGTGGTCTCATTGGGAAGGGTGGCCTATTTGTATTTCCACTTCTTGGGTTTGCTTGATACTTGGGATTGGTTTTTGGCATTGAGAATTGCACCTATGCTCTAATAGACACACTTTGTTGATTGGTTTGCCCTAAGGTTTGCTTTTCATTAGTCCGTTATGTCCTAGTAGGGTTCTATGAAGTAATTGCCTAGTCTCTAGGACTTGCGACCCTAAACATCTCAACCTAGACTTGTCAAGGTCATCAATAGGCTAGTATCTCCTTTTGTTCCAATCTAGGTAGGTAACTTTGGAAGAACCTTTGGGATCTTCTAACTCATAGATAATGGTGGAGTTGATGCCTTCTCCCCGTATGGGTGAAGGGGCTTGTGGCAATATTTCAAGTCCACTTACCATGTAAACATGTGTCAAGTCATAATCTTGAGGGATTTGGTATCCTCTCCACACATTGGTTAATTCTGACGTTCCTCTAAGAGTCTTCATGGTTTCTCCACTATCAGACCTAGCAAGATCGTCAAGTTCCTCAACTTCTCCTTTCACATTTATTCCCTCTGTCAAGTCATCATCTTGAGGGATTTGGTATCCTCTCCACACATTGGTTATTTTTTACTTTCCTCTAGGAGTGTTCATGGTCTCTCCCCTATGAGACCTAGCAGGATCATCAAGTTCCTCAACTTCTCCTTTCTCATTTATTCCCTCTGGGTGATTAGTCGATGCATATATATGTCCTATTTATCTATATAGAATCCTAGTTCATATTTTACAATTGATTTTGGCACAATCTTTCAGTCTATAGAATTCTTCATTCTTTCTATAGACCTATTGAGACCATCTAGGTAGATAGGTAGTCCATACACATTAGTGGAAACATATTGTAGGGACATACTATAATCACCTTCTATTACTAGCATGGGCCCAACCACCAGCATTCAGCTATGTATTTCTTCAATGCCATGATTGAATCTCCTTTTAAGTCACTTGATGAGTTGGTATAGATGGAGTGAACACTTTTTTGGTTTATACTTTCTACGGATGAGATCACACTTCTTTGGCTCCCTAATAGACGTCTTGAACTTAAGTTCATTCACACTCTTAGACCTTAGGATCTGCATGGTAAGATCTATCAAGTATTGGATGGGTTTCAATTCAGTAACTAAGCACTTGATTTTTTTTCACTTTCCATCTCTAGCTCCTTGTAATTCTATCTCAATTTCTCCATGATACATGATACTTGATTCCTTACGATACACAATATATCACAATAGATAATATCTGATACTCTCTATACCAATGATACATGGTACTTGAATTTCCTAATACGATACTAGTATGGAACATGATATATGATACACAGTCACATGATACATGATAGTTGGAAGAGAAATGATACATGATACTCAGGTGTATCGTTGATACATGATCTTGGGTGATCATGATACTCGACCAACCATACATGAAACCTAGGTATCATGATACACAAGGAATATGAGGTATCGGTGATGCACGATACCTGCCAAGAATCACGACACACAGGGTTTCGAGTTTTTCATAATGAAGTACTCACCTCAAAGAGTATTTTTCTCAGTTTTCAGTACTCAAGTCCCTCTATGCATTGATTTCTAAGCAATACTACTCTACGATATGGATTGTCTCATGCTCTTTAGAACACTTGCAAAAACATGTGAGATAAATGTGGCGATTTTTTGTGTATTATTCTCTGGTTGGGACACGAAACTCAAAGAAAAAGAGAGAAAAAAAAACTATTTTGAGGAATGTTTTTTTGGAATGAAAGACCTACTCTACTTCCACACACTGCGTCCTACTTCATAACTGTAGCTCTGCCTCTTTCAAACCTAATTTACCTAAAAACCTATCACACACACAACAAGTGTATGAAGTAATAAGTGTAAGAAATTTTGGACTTTTCTTTAAATCTCAGATTACTTCTTCATGCTCACTACCTTCATGCCAATGCTATAACCATCACAATGCACCTTGTTCGAAATCTGTCCTCGGCAATGGCACCAAAAAATTGTGTACTTATGCGCACAATGTCTTAGGGACTTGTGATGAAAGAGATTATTCCTGAATCATCAACAAGTGCATATAATGGTGGATTGATACACTCATTAAATTATCCATCCATGGACTTAGACCAAACCAAGTGCATGGACATGTGCTCTCATGATGGCGAATGAAGTGAATGAACAGACAATGCACACAAATTAGGGATAGATACCTCTCATGTCATCTCTCTCACTAAAAATGTGTATCATGATACTTGTAACAATATCAAGCAAAAATAAAGCTCTATCTTTCATCTTTCATATCCAAATATAGTCAATAGTGGGTCCCTTTTGAACCTCCAGACAAGATGCATCTAATCATGCTATTATCAGCTTAATCTGATAAGTGTGCTTCAAGTTATGAGCAAAATACAGAGTGGTCAGAAACACCACCTCTTGCTCCACAACTTCCCAAGCTTCACACATACACTATAATGGTGAAAATAGTAGGAGAAGGTTAGACAACACCTATAGGCACACATTTCATGCATCACACACATACAAGCTCATGCAAAGAAGATACATTCAAGAAGAAGGAAATTTGAAATTCTCATTGTTGGTTCTTCACAATGGAAAAAACTTCTTTAGAAAGAGTCACCAAGTGATTTATATACATGTGCCCTAAAAATGGTCCATTCACACAAGTGACTGACACTTTTTCTATAAATCACTAAATTTCTATTATTGTGCAAAGCTAATGTTCTACTCTTTGGGGATCATGTATCTAGAGGAGTTTTAGAACATCTACATGGCTTCTTGAAGATTTTACAATGGCACTTTGGAAAAGAAAAATGGCGAAAAAAGGAAAAGCTTGGGTCCCCCTTGTCTTCACTTCTTTCTCTTTCCTTCTTCCTTGTTCCTTTGTCTTCAGTCCTCTGCAACACGTGTAGAAGGAGAAACTAGCAAACACAAAAGAAGAAGAAAATAAAAAAAGAAAACATTCCAATAAAAATGATTACACTATCTGACCAAAGCCCCACACATGCACAAATCAAGCTTAAACTAGACACAAGGGAAAGAAAAGACATAGGCTAGAGAAATGCAAGAGATCGTGAGGAAGAATTGCTAGAAGAAAAGACAGATGCAAATGCATCCCAGGTATGACTAGCTATGTGTGGACAAAGAAATATATAGGCTTGACACATGAAGAAGTACAAGAAGACAAAACAGATGACAATAGTATTCCATATACTTAAAGCACTTCAAGTGTCTGAAGTACTCTTATAATCTATTCTATCTTTTTCTAGGTATTCATGATTCTGGCCTGTTTATATCTTTATCCACACGCAGGTAGTGGTTGTACCTAGGTTGCAATTGAATCTGTCTTTTCTTCTTGCGGTTCTTCCTAAGGACGTGTTGCATTTCTACAGCCTGTGTTTTTTTTTGCCCTGTGTCTAGTTTCAACCTTATTCGTGCCTGTGTGTGACTTTGGGCAAAGAGTGTAATCATTTTTATTGGACTGTTTTCTTTTTTTATTTTCTTGTTCTTCAGCGTTTGCTAGTTTCTCCTTCCACACTAAGTCCTTGGAACATTACTACCTTGTTTGGACATAACAACACTCGATGTCGATTCTCTTAAAGTGATGTGAAGTACGATCACAAGCAAGGACAATTCACTTTATATAGTATTATGTATCAATGGCATGAGTACTTAAACTACCTTCAAAGAAATATGTAGATCCTAATTTCTACTGTGATGAACAAATTGGAGAGATCGTTAATGCGGCTTGTCTTATGGAAGACATTCAAAGAGAAACGAAATGATTTTGGTTCTCATTCATCTCTTCCTTTAAATGTATGCAAAATTGTTATCAAAAAATTACGAAAAGAGGCAAAACAAAAATAACATAACCATTTATCTCCGTCCTTTATTTCTTTCATCGACCTTTCGAAACATTAAGTTATATTGAACCTCTAATGCATTTGCAACATATCCAGCCTAGACGGATAGTAAGCTGGCTGATCTGAAAACGAAGGCACTAATGCTCTCGCCATTCAAGGTCATTAAATTAGTAGGGCAGGGAGTCCTTTTACATATAACGAAAGCAGGTTTGAAGAACAAACCAAAGCAGAAGTCCTTCTGATGCAGTTCATCTCCAAGGAAAGCGCCATGGCGATTCACGAAGCAGAAGTCCTTCTAGTTCAATTAATCTCCAATGAAAGAGACAAAGCAGTTCACTAACAGTCATTAAAAAGTGCGCCAGGTTCTCGTGTCACAAGAAAAAAAAAATCAGGTGACAGAAATTACCTGGAATGCAGAGGAATTCACACATTTTAATGAGGAACTTGTTGACTTGCATCAGATAAGCACTGAGATCTTTGTTTAAATTCGCATTCGCGCAAACTGTTGTATGCAGCTAAGATATCCATTACCGCAAATACTTCACATGTGCAACTGAGCATTCACGCAAACTGTTGTACGCAGCTGAGATATCCATTCTCGCAAATACTTCACATGTGTAGCTGAGCATTCACGCAAACTGTTGTATGCAGCTGATATATCCATTACCGCAAATACTTCACATGTGCAGCTGAGCATTCGTGCAAACTGTTGTATGTAGCTGAGATATCCATTACCGCAAATACTTCACATGTGCAGCTGAGCATTCGTGCAAACTGTTGTATGCAGCTGAGATATCCATTACCGCAAATACTTCACATGTGCAACTGATATATCCATTACCGCAAATACTTTTTTTTTTTATATAAAGGAAGTTCGGCCTTAGCCTACTCTCTGTACTTGAATTAAATAAAGGAAAAATACAAAAGAAGGGGATTAGTGCCCACGGGATCCCCCGAATTCCACAGAGCGGGGGAAGCTTTTACAGAGTGTAGCTGGCTTTACAAAAAAAAGGTTAATTGCCCACTCATCACCTCAAGCGGAGCCCACGTGGGTAAAGTGTGTTCTTGATCAAAAGGAATACTGATGACTCCTAAAAAAGGGGGGGTTCTTACAATTAGCGGTCCTTTTGCCAAGGGGGGGTTCTTACAATTAGCGGTCCTTTTGCCAAGGGGGGGACAGTGAATACTGAATCGACCAGAGTTTCGAGCATTCCGGAGAGTCGCGGAGCGACCACTCACTTCTCCTAGAAAAGCTAGCTCCAACCGATATATTTTTGATGACTAATTTTCATTCCGCTGATCTGCCATAGCCTTTCGGGTAGGCCTTGCAAGGCTTACCTGGCATTATAGAGGAGGTTGATAAACCTCGCATCCCCATCATGTGGAGCCCACTTGGTTTTAAGCTTTTTGTTTACATACTGTAGCTCTTTCTAATGTCTGAAGGGGGGGGGGGGGTTCTTACAGTTAGCAATTTTTCTGCCAAGAAGGAAAAGGGACTTCTCGATCCACCATCTCCTTGGGGGTATTGCCAAAGTTTTGAGCACATCTTTCTCGCCAAATCTTCCAAAGGATCTCTCCCCTAATCACATTCCACAACACCGCAAAGCAACCGATCGCTTCACCAATGAGGGCTTGCTTCCAATTGATTTGTTCTTGGAGTCCCGAATAACAACCAAGGACCCTCCATAACCGAAGGGATTTAGGGCAAGCAAAGAACAGGTGACCTATATCCTCTTTGCTACGGCAACATCGCTTGCATCAGGATGGAACCCCACATATCTTGTTAGCTTTTGCATTGGTCCATATTCCACGGTGTAGGATTTGCCATAGGAGAACCAAATTTTTGTTTTCAACGAGAGGGTGCCAGATAGACATAAATTTCATATCCCTTTGAATTAGAGAGGAGATCCCGCTACTGCTTAACAAGGATGGGGCGAAATGTAAAAGAGCGAAAGAAAACATTGGCATTATAGAAACGCACTTCACGAATCTGTTGGGTAGTGCTTGTCCCCTCTCTCCCCATAAGCGGGATTGCATGGCCACAATCTCATTACTGCAAATACTTCACCTTTGCAGCTGAAGTATCAATTATCTCAGAAAACCTTCACATGTGCAACACTTGAGGATGTTGCACATCTTACCTAATCAAATGCGACATCTTACATAAGACAACGTTCGAAAACTTGAAGAGTCCAAATTTTTACTTCCATAAGTATCTATAATTCTCCTTTAAACTAAAGTTCAGCTCTGAGTGCGCTTCTTTGTACCCAGCAGGTCATGTGTTACAAACCTCTTTTCTGTTATGAAAACGAGACCTTTACGGCCTCATCTTTGTTGCGTTCCGAACCTGGAAGAGTTTTCCGTGGGAGAGTTAACCCTACGAGCACTCTTACCTCTCACAAGATAAAGATGGATTCAAGCTGCTAATCACCGTAGATCATTCCTGTAATTCCAAGGAACTCATGGTTGATTCCTACTAGTGCGAATTTCGATCTACTTAATCCAGAACTCATCTTAAAGAGCATGACATGGTCTATTTTTTTAATGGAGGTTCAGCAGAAGCCTACTCCCCTGGACTTTTGAAATTGCAACTGTACAAGTGAACATGCATAGTACCCATGGGACCACCTGTATCCCACACGTGAAGGGTTAGGGTTCCCGAAGCTGACACAAGAGAGCATTTGTTTCAATTGGAAATAGCATGATTTACCTTGGCCTTAGGCCCACACTATCTTGTCCTAAGTGGGAATCGAGCCTTCACCCCCGCTTCAAGAGGTGAAAGCTCCAGCCAACCCAGCTAATGGAGTGGACAACATGACATGGTCTTGATTAGCTCATTTCAGAATCACGTAACTGTTGAAAACTGAATAATTTGACACAGACCCACAAAACCGGAACATATCCTTTTAATTTTTAGCAAGACACTCTGGTTCATGCATGCTGGTGCGAATGAGTCCAAGCCTACATACTTGGACAATTGGTATTCACCTCATATAGTCACTTAAAGTCACATATGACTATTCTCTTGTAAAAAAGCATTTACTTTCGTCTTTGTAAAAGTATATATTGTTGGGAAAGATGGATGGACACTCTAGAAAATGAGTTGGTACTGCTAATCCCTACTTTGTAGTAGCCCTCTTTAGATTCAGAGTTGAGTTGTAGGCCATCTTACCTTTCCAATGACACTAAATAAGTGCCTATGTACTTTGGAAATGATGTGAGTAATGTTTGATACAAAACAGACTACTCTCAAGTTCACAATCTAATGAAAACGTTCTATTTTGGTACACACACGTGTTGCTTGTTAAGCTCAGTGCTTCCAGTACAGTAGGAATTAGAAAAATCCCTTTTGGAGATATTAAATTAGCCTAATAAGCTAATGCTTCCAAGTGGAGTCACTTAAAATGATTGACTATACATAGAGCAATCAAGTTAGCAAGTGTAGCATTACCCCCGATTTTTTAGGACCTCTGTAGAGTTTGACCAGTGATTAGTTCGATGCATTTTTCTCCCAATATAGAGAATGGAATGTCTTCAAAATTTGTCCGCATATAGAGGACTTAGATCTGATTCCAACATGCTATAGAACATTGACAATCGTGGAGTATTGCTTGAGATATGAGCAGTAGCAAATAACTATTCTGAGTGACAATAACAGAGAGATCAACAGATATAATGAATTATCTATTGTATTATGAAACAATGTTCTCCATGATCATGGGCATGATAATCAATGCCCAATGATAGATAGAGGTGTAGGCTATGAGGTGAGCCTCACTCTCTTACAATATAATCAACTAGTGCCTCGGGATGGAGTGATTTGTCCCGTGAGTTTTACAAGCCATTTTTATAGATGCTTTGCCTCCAAGTTTGAATTCAAATTCAAACTTGGCTTTACCTAAAAGTTCTCCCCCAAGTTATCCTTGCATAGTTGGCTTGAGAGGTAGCTCCTTCATCCTCATTCTTCTTGCCTTTCTCTTTCTCTTAAGAATTGCTTTTATCTGTGTATAGGGAAGAAGAGTTATTACCACTTGATGAATCTCCATTCTTGTTGAGCTTGGCTTCATGGGTAAAGAGTTGCCCATGAGTGTGGTAAGATCTGGAATCTGCATGTCCATGTACAAGTCCATGGTAGTTGTGAAGCTCTCCCATTTTTCATCTGCCTTAATCCCATTGATCACTTGTCTCACAATTTGCTCCTCTTCAATCTCCTCTCCTATGCTTACCAATTGGTCAGCCACATCCTCGACTTTAGTCACATACTTTGAGATGCCTAGCTTGGGTTGCTTCCTTTGAGTGGTAAATTCAATCCACAATTGATTCTTCGTAGCCCTTGTGTTGGAAGAGAAATATGAAGACAATGTTTCCCAAGTCTCTTGGGATGTCTTACAGTTCCTAATGTGTGGAAGAAGAAAATTAGATATTGAGTTAAGTAAGTATGAACTTGGTAATGAATCTTTGGCACACCATGAAATGAGTCTTTCATGCTTCTCTCTTGTAGGTTGTCCTTTGCTTCTGAAAATAGGCATCTACTCATCTCTTGTGTATCCATAGAGACTACTTCCTTGCAAGTATGTCTTCATCCTCAAGGACCATGGTTGGTAGTTATTCCTATCCAATTTAGCAATGAAAGAAGGAAAACCATCTCCCATTTCACCTTAGCTTTGATATGATACCACTGTTGGGAAAGATGGATGGACACTCCAGAAAATGAGTTGGTAATGCTAATCCTTGCTTTGTAACAGCCCTCTTTAGCTTTAGAGTTGCATTTTAGGCCCTCTTAGCTTGCCAATGACACTAAATACGTGCCTATGTACTTTGGAAATGATGTGAGTAATGTTTGATACAAAACAAACTAGTCCCAAGTCCCCAATCTAATGAAAACCTTCTATTTTGGTACACACACTTGCTGCTTGTCAAGCTCAATACTTCCAGTACACTAGGAATTATAAAAATTCCTTTTGGAGATATTAAATTAGCTTAATAAGCTAATGATGCCAAGTGTAGTCACTTAGAATGATTGAGTATACACAGAGAAATCAATTTAACAAGTGTAGCACTACCCCTGATTTTCTAGGACCTCTGAGTGATCAGTTTGATGCACGTTTCTCCCAATCGACTACATGTAATTTCTTCAAAATTGGCCTCCTTCTAGACGACTTAACGCTGATTGCAACAATCTATATAACATTTCACATGGTGGAGTATTGACTGAGATATGAGCAATAGAAAATGACTATTTTGAGTGACAATAATAGAGAGATCAACAGATATAATGAATGATCTATTGTATTATGAAACAATGTTGTACATGATCATTGGCATGATAATCAATGCCCAATGATAGATAGAGGTGTAGGCTATGAAGTGAGCCTCACTCTCTAAGATTATGATCAACTAATGCCTCAGGATTGGAGTGATCTATCCTGTGAGTTTTACAAGCCATTTTTATAGATGCTTTGCCTCCAAGTTTGAATTCAAATTCAAACTTGGATTTACCTAAACGTTCTCCTCCAAGTTAGGAGTCATTACACCAAAATGATTCGTAGCTTTTAGCTCTCCAACTTCCACGAATTTATAGACTTTACAAGATTCTTTCAAGTTATTTGACTTTTACAAATGGTAAAAGGTAGAGAGACTCATAGCAATGGTTCCCATGGAACTCTCATTATTCTTCATAAGATCTTCTCATGCCTAGCCAAGTGTGTAGGCTTGGCATTTGCACCAACACATATGTTAACAACACTTAATCTCATGTAGAATTAGGAGGAATCAAATCACAAACTGTTTGGTAGATGATTGATGAGAAAGCAAGTCGTAAAGTTTAGGATTCACTTTATGGTAAGAGTTTGAATTATAATTAAAAAATGTGACTCCAATTCTAGCTATAAAAGAAGGATCAAAATCTCCCGTGCTTATTGAGCCTCATTTGAAGATCATTTGAGGGGGCTTTTCAGTGCTTAGTGAGCTCATTCCATAGCTCCATCACTTACCCTCGCATTGTGAAACTATATATTGCTAATGTCATTGTAACTCTATGTGATTTAATACATATACATTGATCACATCTCTACTTCACTTCTTTGTCATGTACACTTAGAATAGTGAGTTTCTCTCGTCTACTTCTTAGTGTATAATTAACTCTTTTGAGTGATTTAACTTGAAATACATTTTGTACAAAGTCTATTTGTATGCTATAATTTTAGCTTATCTCTTTGCAATCTTTGATTTATTGCTCACTCGTCTGCACACTGTTAGACTCTCAAAATGTTAGGATGGTCATCTGTGTTGCTAAGCATAATTCTCTAAGTACACTTGATCATTTCTAATGAAATAACTTGTGATTGGTAGCTATCTAGTTTAGTTAGATACTCCCAAAAGGAATTTGATCACTTACTAGAAAGTAAAGAGCACTCTTCACTTTATTGAGCAGAGTTAGTGACCAAAATAGCAACTTTTGGTTCACTGTGAATATTCCAAGTCATTTGTTTTGATCCATTGATTAGAGGATCATACTCCAAAGCACTTAGGTGATTATCTATGGCTCCTATGAAGCTCAAGAGGTCTACTTTACACTCCTCAACTTGTTCTTAGCTGGTGTGAAGCAAGGGTTTGCAACACCATCTCATCTCTGGAATCTATCCACCATCTCCTCCAGCAGTGGTATTAGAGCATCAATAAGGTAAAATGGGAGAGAGATTCCCATCATTCATTGACAAATTGGATAGGTGCAATTATCTTTTATGGTCCCTAAGGATTAAGGCTTACCTCCAAGGAAGAAGCTTGTATGGATACATATCTAGAGATGAATAAATGCCAACCTTTAGAAGAAAAATCCAACCTATAAGAGAGGAGCAAGAGAGACTAGCTACATGGTGTGCAATGGATGCTCTGGCTAGGTCTTACATACTCAACCCAATATCTGATTTTGTATTACCTCAGATTAGGAATTGCAAGACCTCTTAAGAGACTTGGGAATTACTTTCTTCATACTTCTCATCAAATACAAGGGCTAGGAGGAACGAGCTTTGGATGGAGTTCACAGCCTTGAAGAAGCGACCAATGCAAAGTGTAGCTGACTATGTGACCAAGATGAAGGAGGAAGTTGATCACGTTGGGAGTGTTCGAGAAGAAATAGAAGAGGAGCAGATAGTAAGGCAGATCATAAATGGCATTAAATATAATGAAAAATGGGAGTCTTTTGCCACATCAATGGATTTATATATGGACATGCAAATACTTGACCTCAATACTCTAATGGGACAACTCTTCACGCATGAAACAGAGCTCAACAAAAATGAAGAAACTTCTAGAGGTAATCAACCTTCTATCCTTTACACTCATAAAAGTAAGAGTAAAGATAAAGGCAAAGGTAAGAAGTATGAGGAAATCTCTCAAGTGAATTTCATACATAGAGGTAGAGGTACTAGAGGAAGGGGCAAAGGAGGAAAGCAATGCAAGGGGAGACCATACAATGCTCCACCTTGAAGCATTTGTGGCTCGACCAATCACATCACATATGAATGCTTTAGGAATACAAAGAACCAAAGAGGAAGAGGCTTCCACAAAGGAGGCTATGGACAATGAAGAGGAAGGTTCAATAATGGAGGAAACAATTATCATCAAAACTACAACCAAGGCTAAAACAACTATAAAGGAGGCTTCAAAGGAAGGAGATGTTGATATCTTTGGGTAATGATGTGTGAACACACTAGGACCACCCTGGCACTTTTTTCCCTCTTTAGGAGGCTTTTTCCCCCTGGCTTGTATATATGCCTATAGCCCCATCATGCTACTTATCTTTGTACATTCTAGTGGTAATACATTCAATATTGTGTGTTGTGCTCCAAGCTTCTTCATCTTCCTTGTGTTGTTTGCATGCTTCTGTAGATGTCTAAATCCAACAATTGGTATAAGAGCAGGTGGACGCTTCATCTAGGGCATCACCAACACCCCTTCGATCACAATCTCAGAATCGCATGGAATTTGATGAGCATACTCGAGGTGATTAGGATATCAAAATAGCTTTGCTATGTGCTGCCAAAATCGTGATTTGAGCTCGTTTCAACCTTCGAATGCACTATCACAACGCTTGCATAGCCTATTTTGTCTTTTTATGCCAAAGATATATAGAGGTTTCAATTCATCAATATAAGCATCTCGAAGTCTGCTACATGTTTAGTAGAACTCATCATGCTAGTAGAACTCACAATGGGTATTTTAGTCAATGGCCATTGCGGAAAGCAGTGATGTATTCCATATGTTGGCTATTGAGGATAAGTTGGATGGTACAAATTACCCACTGTGGTCTTATATGATGCCACATGTGTTGATTGCAAAATGATTGTGGAACATTGTGCATGGTGTTGAAAAACATCCTATTACACCTGCAAATATAGGTATTGAAGTTGATGCAGATGACATTAAAGATGTTGATATTCTTCAAGCTCCTATTGGTGTTGCGGTTTTTGCTGCACCTACTGCAGAGCAAATTTTTTGGGATGGAAGAGATGCTCAGGCACATGCATTGATAGCCTTGTCTATCAAACGTGCCATTATTTCTCATAGCCACTCTTGTAGAATAGCTAAGGATGCTTGGGATACACTTACCACATTGTAATAGGCTAGGAATGAGGCTCATGTTGCTTACTCATGAAAATAGTTGGAGATTGAGCATATGAATGATGGTGATTCTATGAAGAGTTTTCTAACAAAGATCAAAGATTTGAAGGAATAGTTGGTTTTTATTAATGAAGTTATACTAGATAGCTCACTTGTGTAGAACATTCTAAATGGTCTTCCTGATTCATATTAGAGTTCTAGTTCTACTCTTCATTTGATGATGAAAGGCAATACAAATGCCTTTCATTTGAGAGCTAGTCTCTGTTCTGTTACATGAAGATCAGTCTAGGTAGAACAGGTCCATTATGCATGTTCCAAATCAAGCTTTCCTGGCTAATCAGAAGGGCAAAGGAAAATGGAGCTCATCTACTAGTAAGCAAAGATCTGCAAATGCTCCACATTCGAAGACGGAAGATAAAGATGAAAAGAAATCAGAAAAGAAAAAATTCTTTTGTAAGTACTCTAAAGGAAGCGATCATGTCATAAAGAACTATCCAAAACTGGCTGCAAAAGAGGCAAAGAAAAAAGAGGTTGGAATGGTTGTTGGAGAGGCCTTTACACCAAAAACAAAGTTTGCTAATCTTGTGCAGAATGAAGAATGGGTGGTTACTAGTGTTTGCAGTTTTGAACCATCTTCTCTTGAACAATGTATGTTTGCAGTACACTCAGATGTTTGGTACTTTGATAATGGGGCAACCAAACATATTATCTTGCAGTGCAGTTTCTTCACTTTACTCGAGCCTGCCCCTACAAGGAATACTGTCACATGTGCCAACAAATCTTCTTATCCTTTCATGGGAGTTGGTAAGATCATTTTGACTACTCATGATGGTAGTTCTTTCACTTTGCAGATGCTTTATTTGTGCCAAGGATCAAGAAAAATCTGTTATCAATTTCTGCATAAGACAAGATGGGCTTGGTTGTGAAATTTGTTGATCACAGATGTACAATTCATGATCTTTCAAATGGCGACATGATTATTGCTTCTATCATTTTATGTCATGGGTTGTATAAGCTCATATACTATGAAAAATCTATGAATGATTCAACACGTGTAGTACATGATTCTCAGGCTATGTCAGATGCAAAGCTTTGGCATACACGCTTTGGTCATCTGAATTTTGCTAGTTTGTTATGCCTATAGAAATCTGAAATGGTGTCCTCTTTGCCCAACCTTTAGGCACCTCAAAATTGCAGCTTGTACTAATTTTGTCTGTGGTCCTTTGTAGACACCTTCTTTTGGAAACTATCTTTACTTCGTGACTTTCATTGATGATTTTTCCAAGCATGCATGGGTATATCCACTCAAAGAAAAGTCTGAAGTGCTCATGAACTTCAAAAAAATTTTGGTTTTGGCTAAAAATCTGTTAGCCTGTAAAATGGGCACCCTCCGTTCTGATCGAGGGGGGGATGTATGTTTTTTGACTTTAATGCAATTCTGGCTGAACGTGGGATAAAACATCATTGTAGAGTGCCATATACACCTCAACAGAATGGAGTTGTTGAACAGAAGAACACATTACTCATGGAGATGGTGAGGTGTATGGTCAAGAGTCAGGCTTTACCACATAGTTTTTTGCTTGAGGCTGTCATGTGTGCATCATATGTACTTAACAGGTGTCCCACTAAAGCACTACAATCTATCACTCTATATGAGGCTTGGCATGGTTGCAAGCCATTTGTTGCTCATCTCCATGTTTTTGGTTATCTGGCATATGCATTAGTGCCTGAAGAACATCGCAAGAAATTGGATGATAAAGCAATAAAATGTATTTTTTTTTGGTATAGTTGTGAAAGCGAAGGCTATCGTCTGTATCGTCCACAGACTCAATGCATTTTGCTTTGCTGTGATGTTTTTTTTCGTGGAAGATTCTATTCAGCCTTTGCTTTCATGTACGAAGGAGAATTTAGTTTGCATAAGAGGCTAGGTCATATAGGTGAAAGGACATTGAAGAAAATATGCAGGGATGAGACTGTGCTTGGCATCCCAAATGTGACCAAGAAACACATGATTTATAAATGTGGAGCATGCCAACTTGGCAAATCACATAGGAAACCATTCAACAAAAGAGGATACATGTATGAAGACTACTTGGAGATTGTACACACAGATGTATGGGGTCCTATCAGAGAACCTTCAATTTGAGCATCAAGGTATTATGTCTCTTTCATAGATGACTATAGTAGATGGACAATACTTTATTTTATGACGCATAAAGATGAAGTCTTCTCTTGTTTCAAAAAGTACTTGGCATTGGTTGAGAATCAAATAGGTAGAAGCTTCAAGAGGCTTAGATCTGATGGAGGTGGTGGGTATTTCTCACATGCGTTTTATTCCTTCCTACAAGATAGAGGCATAAAGAGAGAGATTACAACAAGGTATACCCCTGAACAAAATGGAGTGGCAGAGAGAAGAAATAGGTTAATAGTAGAGGTTGCAAGGTCAATGTTAAATGAGAAAAAACTCCCCAACTATCTATGGGTAGATGTTGTTTCTGCAAGTATCTATTTAATTAATAGACTTCCATCGAAGTCTCTGGATGGGATGACACCTTACAAAGCCTCGATTGGCAGGAGACCCTCATTGGATCACTATAAAATTTTTGGGCGCATTGCCTATGCACACATTCCTTCACAGATTAGGGGAAAGCTTGATCCAAAGGTTGATAGATGTATATATATATTGGTTATGATCAAAATAAAAAAGAATATAGGTTATATAATCCCTCTAACAAAGGATTTACAATTAGTAGGGATGTGGTTTTTAATGAAAATAATTCTTGGTCTGAGGACAATTGCAAGAAAGTAAAATTACCCTATGATTTGGAGAGTGACTTTCCAAATCTGACTAAGGAAGAATCAAGTACATCCGAATAAGTCAATTCAGAAGATGAAGAGCCTTTCATCCTTGAAGAATATAAAGCTCGGAAGTTTAAGGGCAAAAAGAAGATGAAGAAATTGGAAGACATGCTAGATTCATCCAATCAAGCACTTAGAAGGTCTCAAAGGGAAAGTATGAAACCTATAAGGTATGGCTATGACACGTCACTAATCACCAAGCATTCTATATATATGGCTAAGGACTCTATGTGAGAGGAGCCTTTTTCATTTGAAGAAGCCAATAAGAAGGAAGAATGGAGAGAAGCTATGCAGATTTGAAGCATCACAAGAGAATGACACTTGGGATTTGGTTCCGACGAAACCATTTATGAAGGTAATATGATCCAAGTGGATTTACAAAGTCAAGAAGAATTCAGATGGCATAGTCAAGAGGTATAAAGCAAGACTAGTAGCAAAGGGGTTTGCTCAAACCCATGGAGTGGATTATGAGGAGACTTTCTCAATTGTGGCAAAGATGCCAACTATCAGAGTTTTGGTTGGTATTGATGCTTCAAAAAATTGGAACGTGTATCAATTAGATGTTAAAAATGCATTCCTAAATGGGTGGATCTCTAAGGAGGTTCACATGGCTCAACCACCAAGGTATGAAGACAAAGATAAACCAAATTATTGTATGCAAATTAAGGAAAACACTTTATGGTTTAGAACAAGCTCCTAGAGCATGGAACCATAGACTAGTCACATATTTTCAAGACCAAGGTTTTGTTGCTAGCAAAGTAGATTCTTCATACTCTAAAGAACTTAGGTGATTATTTGTGGTTCCTGGGAAGCTCAAGAGGTCTACTTTACACTCCCCAAAGTGTTCTTGGCTAGTGTGAAGGAGGGATTTGCAGGACCAACGCATCCTTGGAATCTATCCACCATCTCCTCCAACAATGTAGCACTCAAAATATTAGAGTTTTATGCAGCTGATTTTAGACCTTCGATAGTCTATGAAGTAAACTATAAAACTGTGAGATATTGTGACAACATCGCCGGATAGAAACATTCTCCTCACTTCTCATGAATGACAGAGAACGTCGGAGTGTTAACAAGTTTACATTGTTTTTATTTAAGAGCAGATCTAAAGTAGCACTTCTCGTAGTGATTCTACATAGACGTGAATCGCTACACCATTTTAGCACATTTTTGTATATTCATGGCTTCATTTCAACATCGAGGCTATCATTATACTACATCTAGAAAAAGGACTTATTCTACTCACAAGTTTATTTCGTAGTAGATAGATAGATATTTGCTTAAAAGTTTGGAACTTTGTATCTTGTAGTCGAGGGAAATAAGCTTCATCCGCTACACCTTTCTTAAATCAGGATCATTGGAAATTTTTGTTGAAGGAACATATGTGGATACTTTCTTCTCTGTTCTTAAAGAGCCTTGTGTACGCATGCCAAAAAAAGAAAACCAATTCATACACCACGTCCAGCTATTTTTTCTTTCTCTATAAGTACAATTCCCAGAAACTATCTTTTTATATATAAAAGATATACATTATTTACATTAGATTCAATTCATATACGCTCAACATTCATTATATACACACATATCCACATTAACAACAGACATGCATATTCAACCTGCCATACTTCTTGTACAATTTCGCGTGGGACATTGTTTTTCCTATCGGCAAGCCATTGGCGTCACGTGAAGATGTTGGTGGTCTCATTTATGAAGGTGCGAGACATTGGTTCAATGCTCGGTGGCACCCTCAAATCTATGTCGAGGCTGACCTCACTGTGCCGCTTCCATCGAAGATCAAAGTGCACTTGGGCAAAGGGGTTTTGGGAACAAGACATTAATTACAAAAACCTACCTAGCGCGTGCTTTCGTTGTGGCCAACAAGGTCACATGATTAAATATTGCCCATTGAGACAAAAAAGCGAGGAAAAACAAGAAGCATCCAGAAACGCTCAAGACAACAAAGAGACATTGAATCACCCATCAAACGAAGAGGAAGTTAAGGGTCCCCATAACCCAGAAGTCGATGCAGATGGGTTCATAGAAGTCAGAAGAAGAAGGAAAAGAAGCCCTAGGGAGACATCTAAGCAAAAACCATATGCCAAATACCCCCTCAAACAACCTGTATTGCAATCTAGAAAAGGAGATCAATGACCTTGATCACCCAGGTAGGAAGTGGTTTGAGGTGGACACCAGCAACAAAGCCCTAGAGATCCCTGGCAATAAAGAAACCTACCAGGATGGTTACACTACAAGCAAAGAAGACGGCTTTACCACTACTAATGAAGATAACATGGATAGTGAAAGTTCCATCATTGGATCGACTATTCCGAAAACGGTTTCTAGTTCTTTCGAATAGGAGGCATCCCCCAAATGGGAAACAACCTATTGAGCTACCTTGGAAAAGCCCCCACAAGAACAAATCGTTAAGTCAGGACCCCCTCTTGATGAAAAAGAAAGAGGAATCCAAGAAGAGAAAGGATAAGGCCCCCTCCCGTAAAGAGGGTAACTTATGACAATGATCATCATCTCGTTAAATGCTAGAGGGATAACCGACCCCTCAAGAGCGACCATCATAGGTCAATGGCTTCGTGACATTAGCCAAAACCGAGAATTTATCTATATTCAAGAGACTAAAATTGATGGAGCAGACCTCTAGAAATGTCTCAGACATGTCTCCTTGACCCATGTTTGGATTTCAACATTGCACCCATGGGGGTCCGGTGGGGTAGTAATCAGTATTAATTAATTCTGGTTTGAAAAGCTTATGAACTCCATCGAAGATGAGAGCCATGGATGGATTGATGCTTCTTTTGGTGCCCCCTTTCATTTTACTTTAGTCTCCATGTAGTTCCCCTAATGGAGAGATGGAGAGACTGAATACCTGGGCCTCCTTGGACTTGCTCCCCCACAACATGCTAATTTGTGGTGACTTCAATATGGTGGAGGACCCTGTAGACAGATAGAATGGCAAGGGCCGGATCATCGACATTCGGAAGAAAGAAACTTGGGACAAAACCAAACTGCACTTGGATTTGGTCAAATTCAAAGATTTGAATGGCTTTTCATGGTCAAATCTCGAAGCGTGCGAGGACCTGAGGAAAGCTAGACTGGATAGATGCTACATTGCTCAGAACGTTATTCATCAGTGGGGCCACCTTTCCTTCTCGCAATGCACTAACCTTGCCATCTCTGATCACTACTCGATTGTTATCGCTTTCCAACCTTTCACTAAATTTTGTAAGGCTCCTTCATTCCACGCTTGCATGACCTCCTTCTCTCTCCCCTCTATCCATCAAGACATTGTTGAAGTGTGGAAGGAGGTTTTCACCTCTGGCTCATCCCCAGCAAAGTGCTTGCGACGTGCAGTCGATAAGTCGCGGAAGATCATGATTAGAACCAGGAAGATGCTCAAGATTGTTCGGCGAGCACATAGAGAAGCTCTTTATCATAGACTCTCGAGACTTGAGGAGGAATTGAACAAAGGAAAAGATCAATCCCAAATAGTTCTACAAAAAATCAAAGCGTTGTTGAGATAGGCAAAAGGCATACAAAGGAAAAATTTGCAAATTTTCTTTAAGGAGTGGTGGGCGGGCAAAGCCGACAAACCCACCAAAGAGATGTGCCACATCCTTAAAAGTAAAAAAAATAGAGAATGGATCCCTCTATTGCTAGACTCAAATGGCAATGTGTGCAATATGGAAGAACATAATTTCAGGATGATTGAAGGGCACTTTACGAGCCTCCTCGGAATTTTGACCCCCCTCTTCCTCCATAGACGGGACTGTATGGCAACCATATCTAGAGTATCCTCTCATAGGATCCCACTCAACCTTCCCTCCCTGCTTGATGCCCCTATCTCGGAAGCAAAAATCATTGAAGTCATTGATGCCCTTCCTTGTGGTAAAAGCATAGGGTCAGACGGGCTCACTAATGAGTTCTTAAAGTCCTTCAAGTTGGTGGTTGCCACCCCTCTTTGTCTGGTTTGACAAGAGGCACTCAAGTTTGGCACGCTTCTGACTTGTCTCAACAATGGCATTATCAAGTTAATACACAAAAAAGTGGAAACAAATAGAATTGAGAATTGGCATCCGATTACGATGCTCCAAACAAGATATAAGATCATTGCTAAAGTCATAGCCAATAGAATTTTGAGCCATCTGAGAGCGTGGTTCAACGAGGACCAAAAAGGTTTCGTCAAAGGCAGGTCAATTTTGGAAACCACTATAGATATCTGGGAAGGTCTCGACTTCATAAAGGAGTCAAGACAAGATATGGCTTTCCTCAAGATCGACTTTGATAAAGCCTACCACAGGCTGGAATGGGACTTTATTCTGCAATCACTTAAAGATCTCGGATCTAGTTAGAAATTCACCAAGGTGATCTCGACCCTTCTAGGAAACGCATCGACTCAAATTAATGTTAATGGAAAACTTTCGAAGGTGATCAAACCTAGAAGATCGATTAGAAAAGGGTGCCCATTGGCTTCCCTTCTCTTTGGCATTGCCACGGAAGGGCTTAGGACCAAGGTTAGATAACCATGAGACTTTTTGTGGATGTTATGAATGCATTTGTCCACAATGATAGTACCAGCCTGGAGACGTTCTCGAGGTGCTTGAATACTTTCTACGAAGCCTTTAGATCCAAAAAATCAACCACTCTAAGACCGCTTTCAGAGCTATTATTGGGACCTAGCCGGACCTTCTCATTGATCATGGCTATCAAATCATTCCATAAGGCCAAATTTTCTGGCTTCTTTCTTGGGGTTTGGTATCTCGATGGAGTAGTAGTGGAACTGGGTGCTCGCTAGAGTCAAAAACAAGCTTAACTATTGGAGAGGTATGCAAATCAATCTTATTGGCCGCACAATGGCTATCAAAATGTTCTTCATATCATCGACCATCTACTTCCTTTCATTTTGGAGACCAAAAGAGAGAGTTCTGTCCAAAGTGTAAAGTATTTGCAAAAACATCCTTTGGACGGGCGACCAAAATAGCATGGGGTACCTAAAATCAAGTGGTCCATCTACACTAGCCAAGGAGATAGTGGGGGCCTTGGCATTCTAGACATTGGGTGCATGGCTAACAAACTAGCGGCAATATGGATGATTAAGGTGTGGTGCGAGGAGGGACCTCATGGGCCAAGTTGATCAGTTATCTCTCATGGGATTCGCGAATTGGAAGAATCTTGACATTCTAACCCTTTTGTTTTCCCCGATCTCGGTCTTATCGAAAGGCTCGAATTGTGTGTGCTCCCTATGGAAGAGTTGGAATAAAGTCAAAATCTTCACAAGAATATGTGAAGACTAGAAGTGGGGACTCATATTAGACAACATGACTCTATCTGGTTCCCGATCCATGGCATCCGGATCATGGAATTTTGGAACACTCAAAACGCCAAGAGGCTTTGGAACAAAGGCTTCAGAAAATGGAAACATCTCTGGAAGCAAGACACCAACCAGTGGATCAACTTTGAGGATATTGACCCTAGCATCAACATTTCCTATGAAGAATGGAACACTTTACAAAGCAGACATATCGCCTGGGACCTCACAAAAGTTTGCCTCCTCATGGGGCATGACACGCCGAGCTCGCTTGGTCTCAGATCGCACAATGGTAATTTCCTATAAAAAATCCCTAACATCAGAGAAACCATAGATTATCAGGTTAACCTTAACAAGAAGTGGTGCCTGTCGTGGACGTGGCTTCAATGGGACATGAAGTTCATGGCTATCTGGCACCCCCTCATAGAAATCAAAAAGTCTGTCCTCTTATGGAAAATTCTTCATTGGGAAATTTTGACCAACCTTAAGGCTAGCAAAATTTGTGGGATACCTCTCTGGTGCAAATGTTGCTACCTGCAAGATTACGACCACCACGTGCTTGAGAGATGACTCTCCTCCCAACCAAATGCCTCTTTATATAGATCTCTCTAGGGGACTTCCTTCTTGGGCAGGTGGATACTAAACATCCATGTGTCGGCCATGTAACTCCATGTGCACCAAGTGTTCGAGTTAACTCGAGTTAAGTCAAGTGGATGCTTCTAGAAGGCTCTAGAGCTCTTTGGGCAAAACACTCTCCCCATGTACCCCATGGGGATTGAACCCAAGATCCTTCACATACTTGAGACTTAACCACTAAGCTAAGTGGATCACTTGTTCATAAGAGCACAAGACCTCCTAGTAAGTCTAAACTCGAGATCTTTGGTCATACACATGGATGACCAAACGGTGTCCGATTTTAGATTCATCTGAACCGGTCGGACCCTTGGATCATAGACTTACTTTATTACATTCTTCCCCCCCTTGGAAAAATATTTTCTTCCTCAAAAATAGAGCTATATACATACTTTAGGCAACCCCCGAGCCTCATGTTCTAAAATCTTTTAATCAATTCAAGTCTGGGAGAGTAGGCAAAGGCTGAACTTCCTTTATTTAAAAAACCACACATGCATGTTCATATATTTAATGCTTGTACACATGCACACATATATACTCATATATGCGGTTACAAACACGTGCGCATATTCAAATGTACATTTACAAATTTATTTTCAAGAATGCACATGATCCCACACATAAGTTCGTATATTTCTAACATCCACATGCACATAATCACATCATTTGAAAGATTTTACATTTATTATTTTCATACATCATGCACGTAAATGTTTACTCTATGCAAACACATTATGATTTATAAATGTAGTTTGCAATGCAGGACAAAAGAACTAAGGTCGAGCATGCAAGGCCTTTCCATCATGGATGGTTCCCAACCATATATCATACGCATTCAATCACTTGCACATATGTTTAATATAATGATTTCATAAAAAAATGAAATAAATTTTTAAGGAGAGAGAACACGGTCCATATATGCGCATTGAATTCTCAACCCTAATTTCCCATTTATTATAGTGGGTCTAGCTCAAAAAGTGGAGTTGCTTGACAAAGAGAACCACCAGCCATGGAGGTTGAGAGTCATGAACTACCTCATGAGAAAAGGGTTATGGCCTATCATGTGTGGAGATGAAGATAAGCCCAATGTGGATCCCAAAGATCCAGAGGTCACCAATCAAGAATTGATGATATTGAAGGATTGCGAGGAAAGGAATAGCAGAGTTATCTTCTACATATCATAGGTAATCTCTAACACTGTGATTGTTCATAATCACAGTTTGATCATTCTAGAGATGTATGAAAGGCCTTAGAGAAGATATATGCCACTTACACAAGAAGCAAAAAGATGCAGCTCAAGAATGAACTCCATTCTTTGAAGAAAGATGGTGGTCAATCTATTGCTGACTACACGTTGAGGGTGAAGGATTTGAGGGAGCAGTTGACATCCATTGGCTGCAAAATAGATGAGGAAGACCTTGCGTTGATTACTCGCAATGGGTTGATAGGGGAAGACAAGTGGAAACCCCTTATTACTACCATCTTGTACAGAGATCCTCTACCAATTCTTGAGGAGTTGATCCCACACCTAGTGGAAGAAGAAGTTTCCATAGGAGACACATCCAAGAACGATGGTCACTCACAGGTCCTCTACGCTAGCAAAGGCAAAGGTAAGAGTGGAAAGAAGGGGAAATGAGGAAAAAGCAAGTAGAAGTAGTCCAAGGAAGAAGATTCAGATTGAGAAGGAGATAGCAAGGCATCGTCTTCAAGGAAGGGCAAGAATGGCAAAGGGAAGAACAACCCTCATCAAGGTAGAACTTGTTTTATGTGTGAAGGATGATAAGAAGGAGACCCTCCTAGCCATCATACATGGCTACGCTAGTGATCCTATGGACACAAAGTGGTACATAGACTCTGGATGCACTAATAACATGTCATGTATGGATGAATCTTTTATTCATACGCCAGTCCCAAGCTCAAAATCTTGTGTGGAGATAGGAGATAACATTGAGCATAGCATTACACATATGAGAGATTTGAAGCTAGGTGAAAGAAAATGTTTCAAGACTCTTAAAGATATGCTCCATGTTCCATCTACTTCCAAGAACCTTATCTTTCTAGGATAGATGGTAGAGACACATATGCAAGTTATATTTGATGCAAAAGAATGCATGATGAAGCAAGGAGGCAAGGTCATTGCCAAGGGAAGGAAAGAAGGCCGATTTTTCACACTAGATGTTGCTCCTAGACACAATAACAAATGTTATGTGATGATTGATAACAAAAGGATTGCAGAGATTGCTCTTCGGCACAAGAGGATAGGATATATCAATATTCCCAAGTTGAAAAGCATGTGCAAAGCACATTCAGTGCAAGGACTACCAAATCTTGAAGGCCAAGATCAACATAAGTTTTGTGATGCTTGTCAGCTAGGTAAGCACGCAAGAAAGCAATTTCTAACGAGTGAGTAGAGATCCTCTAAGCTCTTGGAGCTCATTCACTCAGATGTATGGGGCCTGAGGAGAGGGGCTTCATTGGGAGGATCTTGGTACTTTTTCACTTTCAATGATGACCACTCAAGCAAGGTATGGCGTTATGTTATCAAGGAAAAACAAGAAGTTTTTTTATGCTTTCAAAAGTTTAGGTCCCTTGTTGAGAAAGAATGTGATGCACACATCAAGACACAGAGGTTAGATGGAGGGGGAGAGTATTTCCCCAAGGAATTCACAAGGTACTTGCAAGACAATGGCATGAAGAGGAACTTTACATGGAGGTACACTGCTCAACAAAATGGTGTTGCAGAGAGGAAGAATAGGCATTTCGTTGAGATAGGTAGATATCTCATAAATGAAGTTATGTTACCATTCTCTTATTAGGTTGAGGTTGTGAATAGAGCTTGTTACTTGATAAACAGGGTTCCAATAGTTGGTGTGCAAAACTTGACTCCACATGAAGTCTATTATGGAAACAAACCAACCATGGAGCACCTCAAGGTATTTGGATGTGTATGCTTTGTTCATGTTCCAAGCAAAGTGAGAACAAAGTTAGACCCCAAAAGTGAGAAATGTGTGTTCATTGGCCACTCAAATGAGTGAAAAGGCTACAAGTGCTACAACCCTCTCTCAAAGAAGCTATATGAATCAAGGGATGTTGTCTTTGATGAGTGAAGGTCATGGTATGGAGTCAAAGGCAAGACAAAGTTGAATGAAGAGGATCAAGAGGAGTATGCAGAGTTTGATGTACAAATTCAACCTCAAGAGTTAATAACAACCAAGTGGACTAGAGGCTTCTACATCTAAGGTACGCTCATATGATCACTCTTACACATGATTATGAAACAATATCCCCTACTTCAAAGTATAGAAGGCTGCAAGAGATAGACTTTGACACTAGGGAAGCTCAAGAGGAGTCAGAAGAGGAAGAGTTTGAGGAGTTCAGTACTCCTAGTGTAAAGCTCAATAGACTCAAGAATAAATATCCCAAATGTCAAGTGAGGAGATGTACAAGGAGGAAAGCAGCCCCACAAAGGTATACATATAGTTCTTTCATGGCAAAGCACTATGCATACATGATGAATGTCATTGTAGATCAAGAGCCAATTTCTGATGAGGAGGCAAAGAGCAAACCAGAGTGAAGGAAGGCAATGTATAAAGAGGTCAAAGCTCTTAAGGAAAACAACACATGGGAAATAGTACCCAAGAAGGAAGGCATAAAGATAGTCCAAAACAAGTGGGTCTACAAGACCAAGAGGAGGAATGCAGATGGCAGTTGGGCAAGGTACAAAGCTAGACTAGTAACCAAAGTCTTTGCACAAACACAAAGGGGTGGATTATGAGGGGACTTTTAGCCCTCTAGCAAACAAGGCTACCATTAGAGCTCTCATATCCCTATGTGTAGCAAGGAGGTGGCATGTGTTGGAAAAAAACAATCACAAATTGATGATTACACAGAGCTTGAAGCAAGTCTATGATGAGATTGAAGTGGAACAAGACATTTGAGAAAGTGAAGGGATCTCAGAAATGAAGCTTGTATACATATGTACATTACAATTAGAAATTTTTGTAATTTGAGTATAGATAATCCTTAGGATGATAAGGAGTAATGTAATAGATGCGGGATAAGTCTAGAACCATATGTATATAAGTCAATGATGTAAAGAAATACATGAGAGAGTAGTTAGAACACAAGTGTCATAGAGATAGATGTGAAGAGAGTTATCTTAAGAAAATAGCGACGAGCATTTCGTAGATTTCTCTCACTCTAATCATGTGGATCAGAAATCCTTTTGTACACATCTAATCTGGAAGCTAATGAAGCTATGTTCAAAGTTTCATTATCTAATTCCTTTCATGTTGTGAGTATGATCAATAGGAACATGTGTATGTAAAGTCTACAGATAGATCTCTTAGAGTCATGCACTTTTTCGTGTCAATGTTTTGCTTAGATCTCAGTGCATAGTGTTAAGTTTTTGATGAATGAGCATTAAAAATCTAAGTTAGAAGGTAAGGAAGTTATGGCTAAAAGCATTTAGTAAAATGGGATCTGTGCTGTGAGAAATCAATCTTAGAAATTACCTATGTCAAAGTCGCTTGTTCAGGAAGACAGTTTCTGACATACTTTTGATCTTAAGGATCAAATTAAAGTTTTAATGATTCTTTTGAAGAACTAATGGTTGACATGATTGCGCGAAGGTAGTATGGAGACATGTGCATCATTGATTTGAAGAAATCTGAAGATATGTGCAAATAATGAAGTCAATTTCTGAAGCAAACTTTTTGAAGAAGGAATTTCTTCACTCACAAAAGTATTAGGGAAAGTTTTGATAAAGGAAGACAATATCTGTGTAAAGTTTGTTCCATAACTGATATAGAAGTGTTCTTAGATCAGTATAGATCAAACCTTTGGAGATTAAGAGGTCTCCAATAGTGGTATCAGAGCTGAAGGTGCAATACAAGTGAAGTAAAGGCATTGGAAGTCCTGAGTGTTGCAGATATTGAAGATCCTTCTAATTGAAGGTGGACAAGGATAAATTCTTAAAGATAACCTGCAGAAATACAAAACACAGAAGATCAAAGATGGGAGAAAGCTTGCAGATTTATAAGCTAGATAGGGAGAACTATCCAGCTTGGTCCATGAGGATGGAGGCACACCTCATGAGCAAAGATTTGATGGCATTCATTACAAGAGAAGGAGAAAAGCCTGAGTTTGAAGATCCTAGTGTTCCAACTAGGGAGGAACTTGCAGGTTTGAAGAATTGGATGAGAAAGGATGCTCAAGCTAGGAGCATCATTTACATGGCTGTAAATGATTATCTTCTATCTCACATCAGAGGATTAGAAAGTGCAACAGATGTGTGGAATGCTTTGGAAGAGCATTTCCAAAACACAACCAAGTCTAGGAAGTCCTCATTATGGGCAGAGTTTACAACTTTCAATAAGAAGAGTTCACAATCAATTTCTGATTATGTGGCAAGGATGAAGGATATTGCAGATAGCTTGGGAGCAGTAGATGAAGACATTGAAGAGGATAAGTTGGTAAGGCAAATACTTACAAGTCTGAGACGAGATGAGAAGTGGAAGCCTTTCATATTGTCCATAGAATTGTCACTTGATCACTTTACTCCTGACCTTAATCAATTGCTAGGACACATGCTAACTTTTGAGCAGGACATTAAAGGAGACAATGATAGGAGTGCAAGTCAAGCTATGTACTCCAAGGAAAAGAAAAAGAATGGCAAAGGGAAGCATTCAAGTGATGATGAAGGAACTTCAAGTCAAGCTAACTTTACAAAAGGAAAGATGAATTTCAGAGGTAAAGGAAGAGGAGGTAAGAACAAAGATAATACTAAAGCTTGTTGGATTTGTGGCAGAACCAATCATTTGGCAAATGAGTGTTGGTATAACAATCAAAATGGTGGAAGCAATAACCAGAGCTTCAATCAAAGAGGTAGAGGAGGTAGAAACCAAAGAGTCAACTTCAAAGGAAGAGGTGGTAGGACATCATATGCTAGAGGAGGTGGAAGAAGTTTTCGATCTCCGTCCTACAACAACAATTATTATAAATATGCATCAGATCATAAGGATGACATGACTCTCATCTTGAATGCAACTCATGAAGCAGTAGGAGAAGATCAAAGGGTGTTTTATATTGACTCAGGATGTAGCAATCATTTGAGTGGCAATATATCATTAATGATTGATATGGAAGCAAAGGTGAATGGACATACAGTTCAAATAGGTGACAACACTAAGCATAAGGTGGAAAGCATTGGATCAGTGAAGACAAAGAATGGAAGTACACTCTTGAGCAAGGTACTTTATGTTCCTACGATTCCTAAAAAATTGATAAGTGTAGGGCAAATTGTGGAGAAGGGATATGAAGTCAGATTCACAAATGATGGTGTTTATGTGCAAGATCCAAGTTATAAGAAGAGGTGTTCATGGAACAAACTCAAGGTTATGTAGATCCACAACATCCTAGCTATGTTTGTAGGTTGAAGAAGACCTTTTATGACCTTAAGCAAGCCCCAAGGGCTTGGAATCAGAGGCTAGCAGAATTCTTGAAGAGATATGGTTTCTCTCCAAGTTACGTAGATCCATCCTTGTATATGAAGAAGAAAAATGACAAGATACATTTGATATGCATATATGTAGATGATCTCCTTGTGACATGAGATGATGATGTAGGCATAAGGATCATGAAAGAAAATCTTGGAAGAGAGTTCAGCATCTCAGATTTAGGCACAAAGGACCAAGTTGCAAATGTCTTCACCAAAAGCTTGGATGTGACCAAGTTAACAAAGCTTTCAAAAGCTATGAGCTTACTTGATATGGACACGACCACCTTAAGCTTGAGGGGGAGTGTTGAAAGTGTGAATTATGCAAGCTCTAGGTGGACTTTGGGGGGGGGGAAGGTTAGATATGCTCAATGCCTTACCCTTATGTAATAACAACATTGTTCCATTACACTCTATTTTGTAAGGCCCCCATGATGAGGAGAAGACATGTGAGAGTGTTGGACATTGGTGGGTTTCTGATTTTCAGGTCAGATGAGGTCTAGAGTAGATAGTAGATGGATAGTTAGGAAATTTACTTCTAAGCCATTGGATTTGGGATTGATCGTATGTGAGTAGCAACCTTAATCAAGGGCCAGAAACAAAAGTGGATTTTGGAACTTGGGGAAGGGTATTCGTTGTGGGCTATTAGATGTAGACTTGATCCTAAGTGTGCATTAAGCAAGATCAATGGTTACAAACAAATAGTTGTTGATGCTACCTTTCTATCATTGGATTTACCCCATAGATCAATGGTGGAGATTATATTGGGCATGGATCAAGCCACCACCCTAGAACATGGGCAGGCCGACTTAGGCTTAGAGCACCTTATAAGGATGGCCCCCTCCCCATGGAAGTCATGGAAGTCTTGTAGGTCATCGAAGGCCAAGAGACATATACTCAATGAGGCTCAAGAAGAGAGTTATCCAAGGCCCAAGGACCTGAAGTGCAACTTTCCAAGCTAGGAAAATGCATAGAAGGGTGTTATATGCATAGAGGAGGAGTAAGGAGGAGCTATCAAGTCCACACCCCCTCTAGTCTCTTGTAGGTATAGACATAGTCTACTTGTAAGGGTTATAAATCTTTTTTTTTTTTTTTTTTTTTTTTTTTAAAGGAAGTTCGGCAATAGCCTACTCTCCCGGACTTGAATTAAATTAAGAAACAAAGGTACAAAAGAAGGGGACTAGTGCCCACGGGACCCCCCAAATCCCACAAAGCAGGGGAAGCTTGGTTGATTCCTAGGTTGCATTACAAAGAAGGTTGATCACCCTCTCGTCGCCCTCATGCGGGACCCACTTGGGTTTAAGCTTGTTGTTGATCAAAAGGAGGACTTGATGATGCCTGAAGGGGGGGGATTTCTTACTGTTGACAATCCTTTTGCCAAGGAGGAATAGAGATTTCTCAATCGACCACTCCCTGGGGGTGTCACCGAAGTTGAGGGCACACCGCACCCGCCAAATTTTCCACAGGACTTCCCCTCTGATTGCGTTCCAGAGAGCCGCAGAGCACCCAATCGCTTCACCCAAAAGGACTTGTTTCCAACAAAGCTGTTTCTGGACTCTGATTTTCAGTCCAACCATCTGCCAGATTCTGTAGGAGTTGGGGCAAGTAAGGAAGATGTGTGGGACATCTTCGATTGCGCGGTGGCAACGTTTGCACCACGGAGGGATCCCACAAATTTTGCTTGCCTTATGGTTAGTCCATATTCCTCGATGAAGAATTTGCCATAAGAGGACCGACTTCTTAATCTCTATAAGTGGGTGCCAGATACCCATGAATTTCATGTCCCACCGAAGCCGCGTCCAAGACAGGCACCACTTCTTGTTGAGGCTGATCTGAAGGTCAGTCGTTTCATTGGTGTTCGGGAATTTGTTCGGGAATTTGAGTAGGCTGTTTCCATTGTGCCATTTGATACCACGCACGTTCGGAGCGTCATGTCCCATGAGTAGTCGAGTTTCGTGCCGATCCCAGGCGAGGCATCTGCTTTGCAAGGTGTTCCATTCTTCGTAGGAGATGTTTATGCGAGGGTCGATATCCTCGTAGTTGATCCAACTGTTGGTGTCATGTTTCCAGAGTTGTTTCCATTTTTTGAATCCTTTGTTCCATAACTTCTTGGCATGTTGAATGTTCCACGGCTCCACACTCCGGATGCCATGAATCGGAAACCAGATAGAGTCGTTTTGTCTAATGCCGGCTGCCCACTTCCAGTCCTCACTAATTCTTGTGAAGCTTTTGACTTTATTCCAGCCCTTCCAAAGAGAGCATACGAGATTGGAGCCTTTCGGGAAGACAGGTATCGGGGAGAATAGCAGGGTCATGATGTCAAGGTTCTTCCAGTTCGGGAATCCCGTGAGGGCCAACTCATTTTTGTTTCTGAAGATCAGCTTGGCCCACGAGGCCTCCCTATTGCACCAAGCTTTAATCATCCATTTGGCTGCCAGTTTGTTAGCCATGCACCCAATGTCCAGGATGCCAAGCCCCCCGCTATCTCTAGGGCTGGTGCATATGGCCCATTTGATTTTGGGCACCCCCCTTCTGTTATGGTCACCTGTCCAAAGAAAGTTTCTGCAGATGCTATTCAGTTTGGATAGGCCTTGCTCATTCGGTCTCCAGCAAGATAGGAAATAGATGGTAGACGAGAGGAGGAACGTGTTGATTACCATCGCCCGTCCAGCGAGATTGATTTGCATACCTCTCCAGTAATTGAGCTTGTTTTCAAGTTTGGCCAGCACCCAGTTCCATCGCTGCTCCATAGAGACGCCAAACCCCAAGGGGATCCCAAGCAGCCGAATGATTTGACCCTGCGGAATGATTTGGCAGCCATGATCAATGAGAAGGCCGGGTTGATGTCCCACAATGGCCCTAAAGGCGGTCTTATTGTGGTTGATTTTGGATCCAGAGGCCTCACAAAAGGTATCAAGACACCTCCAGAAAGTCTCCAGACTGGTATTATCATTGTGAACGAACGCATTCATATCGTCGGCAAAGAGTCTCATGATGATTTGACTGTGGGCGTGAGGTAGCTGGAGGCCTTTGATATTGCCAGCCTCCACATGATGAGCCACAAGTCTGCTCAGCCCTTCAGTGGCGATGGCAAAGAGAAGGGGGGCAAGAGGGCATCCTTGTCTAATAGATCTTTTAAGATGGATCGCCTTCGAAAGTTTGCCGTTAACGTTAATTTGGGTCGTTGCATTGCCGAGCAGGGTCGCGATCATCTTGGTGAATTTCTGACTACATCCGAGGTCTTGGAGCGACTGCAAAATATAGTCCCATTCTAGCCTATCCTAGGCTTTGTCAAAGTCGATCTTGAGGAAGACCACGTCTTGATTAGACTCGTTTGCAAATTGAATACCTTCCCAAATATCCATAATGGTTTCCAGGATAGACCTGCCTTTGATGAAGCCTTTTTGGTCCTCACTTAGCCAAGATCTCAGATGGCACGATATTCTATTGGCAATGACTTTGGCAATGATCTTGTATCCTGTTTGGAGCATCGTGATTGGCCGCCAGTTCTCGATTCTGTTCTTTTCCCCCTTCTTGTGAACCAGCTTGATAATTCCATTATTTAGACAAGAAGGAAGAGCCCCAAACTTTAGCGCTTCTTGCCAAACCAACCTAAGCGGGGTGGCAACCACCAGCTTGAAGGATTTAAAGAACTCATTGGTGAGTCCGTCGGGTCCCGGGCTTTTACCGAGAGGGAGGGCATCAATGACCTCAATGATTTCTGATTCAGAGATAGGGGCATGAAGTAGGGAGTGGAGGTTGGGTGGAATCCTCCGAGGGGAAACCCTAGAAATTGCAGCCATACAGTCCCTTCTATGGGGGGAGAGGGGGTTCGAGGTTCCCAGGAGACTCGTGAAGTGCCCTTCGATGATGCCGAGATTATCTTCTTCCGAATTGCATACGTTGCCGTGTGGATCAAGCAGCAGGGGGATCGAATCTCGATTTATGCATATACATTTCAAGATATTTAAAGTGCATTCAGTAGCTTATGTATGCTTCTTACTTTTCCTAAGAGGGTGTCTTGAAACTTATTTTATGTGCACAAAAATTGGTGTATCTTTGTAACCCTAATTTTTGCATATCCTACATCTTTGCATAGTCCATCTTGTACAGAGTTGTTGATGGACCTACAAATATCCATTTTAAGTGTTATATATCTTCTTGGAAAGATTCTAAACCATACTAAGTGTGGATAAAAGAGCAAGTGATTTTGATTAGTGTAAGGTAGGTGAATCAGAGTTTTGGTACAAGGTAGTAGAAAAGGTGTATGAAGGGACCTAGGTATTGGGTTCATTTCACTTCTAGTGTGCAAATGTGTGGGATTAAATTCCATCATGAACTAATTGAAAATAATGTTACTTTGAATAATTCATTGTGTTCTTTTCCTAGCCATGATTTAGGCTTTATGATTATGTCCTCTATTTTTGAGAAAATTAAATAAAAGAAATTGAAGCTTCCAACATGTGATAAATTTTTACTTTTTTTGAAAAGGACATATTCACATAATTTTCATAACATATTTTTGAAATTTATACCTTTTTTAGGAAACATTTATGGATGGAGATCCATTTGTTGGAACTTCATGTATTCCTAAAAGAAAATTTCTTCTTCCATATGATTGGAAGAGTGCACAACTCATGAAATAGAAGACTAGAATATTTCATCTAGTGGCTTAACTTTAGGTAGTATCCCAATTCATAAAGATCACTTGTCTAGGGGTTCATCTTAATCCACAAATAGCTGGAATGCAATCTCAAGAAAATCTCTTATCCTTCTAAAAGGAAGAGTTAAGTCAAAATTTCCATGTTTTGTTAACAAGTTTCATCGTTACCAAAGATGCAAACATGGAACCAAACATCCATATATTGAACATCAAAGCTTGATTATAGCTATCTATTGAGCTTTCAAGGTTCAATTTATGTTCAATTATATTATTCTAATTTGATTTCCATCATGTTTCAAGATGAAATGAAGTGAGCGCATTTACTTCAGAGTGTGCATGGAACTAGGATAATTTTCTTCAGTTATCATCTTGCTTAGATGCATGCAAACATACACAAAAAAAGTGTTAAATCTCTTCCTGAACTTAACTTTATGATTCTCTAAGTATCTCTTAGACTTAGACTCATCATAGAGTTTAGAACTTTGCAAGTAGTCATGATTTTGTACGCATCAAGTTTACAAAAAAAGTGAATTGTTTCCCTTTCTAACATACTTAATGTAACTCATCATAAAGTATGTGATACCAAAGTATCAACTTGGGAAGAATGGACTATTTAGTTGAGTTGCAAGGTTAGCTATTATAATGTTGCAAATAACTAGTTTTCCTTCTTTCCTAATGTATATGTTCAACATTTAAAAGTAAGCTAACAACTAGGACATCACATTCATTCATATACTTAGCAAACAAAGCATGCACTTTCATATGCAAATGCATGTGCCTGTATGCAAATGCACGTGCTTGTATGCAAATGCATGTGCTTGCATGCAAATGTATGTGCATGCATGCATGTGTTGGCATCTTTTGCTTTTCATGCCCTTAACTAAATCAAGTAATCCTTCAGCTTGTAATGCATGCATGCCATGCACTCATGCACAAACATACTAACTTTTCTTCCTTTAAAATATATGAACATGCAAGTTCACAATCTTAAGTGCATCGAACTCCTTTTCAAATAAGAAGGAAGCTTGTATTGTGCATGAAAACATTATTTTGAAAGGAGAAATGCAAAAACAATCATTCATTTCTATGTATAAAGTAGAAGCAATGATTCATAGGTGCAAGCAAGTGCTTGATGAATTTACTCTGCAAAGCATAGAAAAAGATGGGGTGAGAGTAATTTCATCATGATTTTGTACTTCAATGAAATTTGTGCCTCACTATGGTGTAAGGAAAAAGGAGATAAGAAAGAGAGCTCTCACACATTCTCACTGTTGGATTTAGATGTCTGCGGAAGCATGCAAACAACACAAGGAAGAAGATGAAGCTTGGAGCAATGTACAAAGATAAGTAACCCATTAGCCATATAGGCTTATATACAAGCTGGGGTAAAAAAACCTCCTTAAGAGGGGAAACTGTGCCTCGACAGTCCTAGTGTGTTCACACACATCACTACCTAAATATATCAACAAATCCCCCCTGGGAGTGATGTGGTGAACAAGGAGTTGGAACTCATGTATAAGGAAGTGCCAAGCTATGTGGAAGTCACTCCACAAAAGGAAGTAACCCCAAAGCTTTGCGAAAAGCTTCAAATTCCTCTCGAGGCAGAGCCTTTGTGAATAGGTCTACAATGTTCTCTTGCGTGGGCACGTATGCCAAGCTGATCTCTCCAACAGAGAACCTCTCCCTAACATAGCGTTAATGCACCTCAATGTGCTTAGTGCAAGCATGGAACACAGGGTTCACTGCCAATGCGCTCTAACTGTTAGTGAAGATGGTGGTGGCAGAAGACACGTCCAAATCAGCCATAAGTTTTCTGAGCGACACACACTCAACAGTCATTGTGAAAGCTACCCTATACATAGCCTCACAACTAGAGGTGGCCAGAGTAGGCTACATCTTGCTCAGCCAAGATATGCATGAGCTACCAAGCACGAAGCAAAAACCACAGGTGGACACACGACTGTCATAGCAACTAGCCTAGTTAGAGTCAGAAAAAGCATGCAAATTTGGCGGTAGTGATCCCCCCGTGGGATAAAACAACCCAAGAATCCGGGTACCACTCAAGTAGCGAAAGATGTGCTTAAACGCCTACCAATGCTTGACACCTGGGAAATGCATAAACTTGCTCATTTGTGAGACAACAAACTGAATATCTGGCCGAGTAATGCATAAGTAAATCAAGCATCCAACAGCTTGTTGATAGAGAATAACATAAATGCATCTCTAGCATCATGAAGACTCAATTGTAAACTTGTCTCCATAGGAGTGGCAATAGGTATATAGTCTTTAAGGCCAAAATGCAACAATAATCTGTCAATATATTTCGTTTGACACAAAACCGTTCCACCATCAATGTGCATAAATTGAATGCCCAAATAGTGATGCACATGCCCCAAATCAGACATCTCAAATGAGGCATGCAAATCAGCCTTTAAATCAGCAATATGACTCTCATGAGGACTAGTGAGCAGCATGTCATCGACATAAACCACAATGATCAGAAGCACATCATTTGCATGCTTAACATATAAGGTGCTTTCGGTTGGACTCTTCTCAATACCATGTGCAATCAGATAGGCATGTATATTTTCATACCAAGCATGTTGTGCTTGTTTCAAATCATACAAAACCTTTCTTAACCTACACACCTAGTTCTCATGCCCTTTCTACACAAAGCCATGGGGCTGAAAAACATACACTTCATCATGAAAGTCACCATTCAAAAATGGAGTTTTAATGTCCAATGAATGTACATTCCAACCATGATGAGCTCCAAGTGCACAGATGCTCTCAATAGTAGTCATATGGCATGTAAATGCAAAGTTCTCATCAAAATCAATGCCCCTTTCTTGTGCATAACCCTTTGGAACAAGCGTAGCCTTATACGTGTCAACTATT
Organism: Ceratopteris richardii; assembly: GCA_020310875.1. NCBI lineage: Eukaryota > Viridiplantae > Streptophyta > Polypodiopsida > Polypodiales > Pteridaceae > Ceratopteris > Ceratopteris richardii. The sequence continues at coordinate 52,430,879 of CM035426.1, read as the reverse complement.
CCATTGGGCTTATGCTTCAGCTTGTATACCCACTTTGTGCCAATGGCCTTCTTTGTTAAGGAAACACTCACGAATTTGACGCAACAAACAAAGAGAGAAATAGAATCCTCCGGAAAATCAGTGCACAGGTGTACAGTATGCGAAGTTAATGCGCGGTGTCCGCATAACAGAGCAATTAACCGCGGCGGGCGCGTAAGGCGCGCATAACGTGAATTGAAGAATGACAGGGCAGAGGAGCGCCAAAGAAATTGTATATATATATACAGCAAGATTTGAAGAACAGAGTGGGAGTACATGCATGTATGCGAGAGACACTGATACACAGAGGAGAACGAGAGACTGAGAGAAGACGCCATAGATCGCGTATGAGTGAAGAGAGAGTTAGAAGTTCTCAGAAGACGCCATAGATCGCGTATGTACAGATGAATAACACAAGCCTGAAGTGTCGGGCCTTTTCATCTGAAGAGAGATGGTAATAAGAAACTACTCACTGTAGGAGAGTTTCTGTGACTTGAGCAAGAAGAGGCCAAGCTTACTTGTACACATCTTCTCTAATCGAAAACACATGTTCATGTGGATGTCTGCGCGCAATCTTTACTTGTGAAGAATCTGAAGCTATTTCGTGTTACGGTAGGAAGCTTAGTTTATCGTTAACTGTCACGACTCGTTACTAAACGTGCTTCAGTACCTTCTCTGTAAACGCATGTTTCGGCGTATAACAGTTTACTCAGTAAACATATTTCAGTAATTTTTCGGTTAGTTACAGTATCTCAAAAACAAGTTTTTTCGGTAGAACAACGAAGTATAACTCGTAGCAGAGTTCGAAGCTTTGTATGAGAGATAGCTCATCTTGTAGCTAGACTTCTCTACTCTAAGCTGATCACAGTTTCCGGTGGGAAGAAGATGTACACACAGTACAAAAGTTAACCGGAAAGTAGCATCTTAGAACTGTGAAGTTTTCAGAAGGAAGTTCATTCGGTGAAAGAAGCTCACACACTACTTCTCTATGTCACATAAGTTCATCTGAAGTAATTACGAGCAGAACTAAGTTTATTTCGGTAAAGTTCCAGCACGACTACGGTGTCAGTCCAGTAACAGTCGGGTGAAGTTCGGTGGAACCTGAGTCGCAGAATAACACAGTTAAAGCGACGTAAATTAGGCTGAGCTACTGTTGATTACAGAGGTATTCTGAATCACTCTAGCTTAGCATCCTATTACGGTGGCGCGGCATTTTCCGCAGGCCTGACAGAGTTCAAGCCTTGTCGCGAAACCCATCTTCAGGGCGAAAGTATTTTCCGCAACAGTAGGCGTTAAAAGCCGAAGTTTTCGCCAACATTATCCCAACATTCTTGTGAGGAGGCAAGTCACATAAAGGCCAAGTACCATTCTTCATTATAGCATCATATTCATATTGCATAGTAACCATCCAATTTTTTGAGTTTTGTGCTTCATCAAAAGAAAGAGGTTCATTCGCATCACGAAGACTAGATGTAGCCATAGCATAGCAATCTGATGCAAAAGAGGCACTATGCGAGCCTAATTGAGTACGATATGATAGAGGTGCATCTAATTTGTTGTCACACAAAGTCTGCACCTACCATTTTCGCATAGTATTTTGCCTCCTCAATATCAGCTCTCTCATCAACAAGTGCATCATGTAAATCTGCATCAGAAATGGGATGATCTACATCATCACATGAAACTTGCAAAGGTTGAGAATTTTCCTCATTAGGACACACCAGACTATCCACCTATAAAAAGAGGCAGCAAAGTATCATACATGTCTTTGCAGCTAATAGATACCTCCTTAGTACATGAAAGCAATGGCTGAATAAAATCTTCCACAAAAACAACATCATGGCTAACTAGAATGCATTTAGGATATGGATGATATAGATGATAGCATTTACCTTCAGATTTGTACCAAAAAAAATACATTTTACTACTTTATCATCCAATTTTGTGCGATGTTGTTCAAGCACTAATGCATATGCCAAACAACCAAAAACACATAGATGAGCAACAAATGGCTTATGATCATGCCAAGCCTCATATGCATTGATAGATTGTAGCACTTTAGGGGGACATCTATTAAGTACATATGCTACACACATGACAGCCTCAAGCTAGAAACTATGTGGTAAAGCTCGACTCTTGACCATACACCTTGCCATTTCCATGAGTGACCTATTTTTCCGTTCCACAACTCCATTCCGTTGAGCTATATACGACACTCTAGAGTGGTGTTTTATCCCACGTTCCGCCAGAAATGCATTAAAATCAGAAGACATATACTCCCCTCCTTGATCAGAATAGAGATGCCCATTTTACATGATGATAGATTTTTAGCCAAAACCAAAAACTGTTTGAAGCATATAAACACTTCGGACTTTGCTTTCAATGCATATACCCATGCATGCCTAGAAAACTCATCAATGTAAGTCACGAAGTAGAGATAGTTTCCAAAAGAGGGTTTTTGCATAGGACCACATACATCATTGTGAACAAGTTGCAATTTTTGTGTAGCTCAAACAGAAGCATCCTTTCAGAATGAGGAATGCTGCATTTTTCCCCAAATACATCCTTCATAAAAATGCTTTCTGGGTGCCTCAAGTTTGGGCAAAGAGGACACCATTTCAAATTTCTGCAAGCATAGCACAATTCAAATGACCAAAGCATGCATACCAAAGTTTTGCATCTGACATAGCTTGAGAATCATGTACTGCATATGATGAAGCATTTACAAATCTTTCATAGTTTATGAGCTTATACAGCCCATGACATAAAATGCTAGAAGCAGTAATAAGATCACCATTTGATAGAACATGAACTGTACATCTATCATCGATAAATTTCACAACCAAGCCAATCTTGGTTAATACAGAACCTGATAACAGAGTTTTCTTGATCCTTCACAGAATAAAGCATCTAACAAAGTCAAAGAACTACCATCAGTAGAAGTTAAAATGATTTTGCCAACTCCCATGACAAGATAAGGGGCGTTGTTGGCACATGTGAGAGTATTTCGTGTAGGGGTAGGCTCGAGTGAATTGAAGAAATTACATTGCAAGGTAATATGTTTGGTTGCCCCACTATCAAAATACCAAACATCTGAGTCTACTGCAGACATGCACTGCTCTACAAACAATAGTAAATGCCCATTCTTCTTCTTTCACAAGATTAGCAGACTATTTTTGGAGTAGAGGCCTCTACAACAACCATTTAGGCCTCTTTCTTCTTTGCCTCTTAGCAGCTAGTTTTGGATAGCTCTTAATGACTTGATCATTTGCTTTATAGTATTTACAAAACAATTTCTTCTTTTCGGATTTCTTCTCATCTTTGTGTTCCTTCTTCGATTGTGCACAATTAGTAGATTTCTGCTTACTAGCTGAAGAGCTCCATTTTCCTTTGCCCTTCTGACTTGCCATGAAAGTTTGATCTACAACACGCATAATAGACCTATTCTACCTAGACTGATCTTCCTGCAATAGAATAGAAACAAAATCTTCAAATGAAAAGGCATTTGGATTTCCATTCATCATCAAACAAAGAGTAGAGGCAAAACTCCGATATGAATCAGGAAGACCATTCAAAACGATATGCACAATTGATCTATCTAGTATAATTTAACCAACAAAGACCAACTGTTCTTTCAAATCCTTGATCTTTGTCAAAAAACTATCAAGAGAATCACCTTCATTCATGTGCTCACTCTCCAATTGTTTCTCGGAGGTAAGCAACACAAGCCTCATTCCTAGCCTGGTACAATGTGGTAAGTGTATCCCAAGCATCCTTAGTTGTTCTGCAAGAGGGAATGTGAGGAATAAGGGCACGTTTGACACACAAAGCTATCAATGCATGTGCCTAAGCATCTTTGCCATCCCAACAAATTTGCTCTGTAGTAGGTGCAACAAAAACACAGCATGAACAGGAATCTACAGAATATCACCATCTTTGACACCATCTCCATTAGTCCAAGTACCTATATTTGCAGTACTTGTATTCGGAGGTGTAACAGGATGTCTTTCCAGACCTTGCATAATGTTACACAGTCCTTTTGTAACCAATACATATCGCATCATATAAGCCCATAACGTGTAGTTGGTACCATCCAACTTATCCTCAACAACCAACATACAAAATACATCATTGCTTTTAGCCATGGTCGATGACTAAAATACCTTGATGCAAAAAAATGATTGCTAGCAAACCAAAAAAAGTATATACCTTTGGAACAAAAAGACAAAATACCCTGCACAAGCACTATGATAGTGCGTTCGCAAGCAGAAACAAGCTCAAATCACAATTTGGGCACCACAGAGTGTTTTGATCTTTGAAACACCCTTAGTATGCTCACAAAAATTTGTGTGTTTCTGAGACTATGACTAGAGAGGTGTCGACGAGGCCCTAGATGAAGTGGTGACCTTCTCTGATACTAATTGTTGGAGTTAGATGTGTACGGAAGCATGCGAACAACACAAGGAAGAAGATGAAGCTTGGAGCACACACACAATACTGAATGTATTACTACCATAATGTAAAAAGAAAAGTAACCTATTAGGGCTATAGGCATATATACAAGCCATGGGTAAAAGCCTCCTAAAGAGGGAAAAAAGTGCCCCGACAGTCCTAGTGGGTTCACACACATAACTACCCAAATATATCAACACTCACACATAAAAATAGGAGCACATATAAATTGAGGCAAGGAAGAATAATCTTCTTCTTCTATTACATAAAGAGAATATAAAAGAATCACATAATACAACAATACATTTAGTGCAATATATAGAGTACAATACATAAGAAAAATCCTAGTGTCGGCAAATGAGTGAGCTAGCAAGAAATAGATGTGCCATCACTCTTGGTAGATAAATCTAGTAAATCTCAATCAATTGCCTGTGACATATATTGGCATGACCACTATACATGGAAGAGAAATGAAAAAGTGATATGTTTCATCCTCGATCATCACATGTTGATATTGATATCTCCAAACTCCCCCTCAAGCTCAATGTCATGTCTTGTAATCCAAGCATCTTCTAAAACTGTTTCAGCTTCTCTCCTCCAAAATCTTTTGTAAAAATATCACCAATCTACTCATCTATTCTCACATAAACAAGATCAATTTCACATGCTTATACCTTTTCTCTAATGAAGTGGTATTGTACTTTTATATGCTTTCTTCAAGAATGAAAAACAAGATTTCATGATAATTGGTGTCTGCTAAGATTATCACAATAGATGATAATAGGATTGTGTAGTTCCATGCCTAAATCAACAAGTATCATCTCTAGCCAAAATGCTTCACATGCTAGCATTGCAACACCTCTATACTCAGCCTTTATACTCGACAAGGCAATAATGGGTTTTCTTCTTACTAGTCCATGTAACAATTACACTTTGAAGCTAGAATAGAAAGCCACTACTAGATCTTCTATGTGGAATACTACCTATGCAATCTACATTGGTGTATCCATGAACTTGTAATTCTACACAAACTTGATAAAACAATGTGTAATCCAAAGTAGCACTCACATATCATAGAGTGTGTTTAAAAGCATCTAAATATGATTTCCTAGGAACTTGCAAAAATTGACTTTGAAGTCTTATAGTGTAGATTAGATCAGGTCTTGTAATTGTGAGATATATCAAACATCCCATAATTTTCCTCTACATAGTAGCATTTTCCAATGCTTCACTTGAAGTAGTATTCAACTTCAAAATCTGATCTAATGGCATAGAAATTAGCTTACAATGAGCCATATCATACCTTTGCAATATACTCAAGGTATATTGCCTTTGTGACATCCGCATACCTATTTTTGTATGTATAAACTCAATGCAAAAAAATAGCATAGTATACCAAGATCTTTGATGTAAAATTCTTGCATAAGGAGTTTCTTTACCTCTTCAATGCTTTCTTCATTATCACCACATTCAATTAATTCATAAACATAAATAGCCACAATCAGGATGCCATCGTTGCCCTTCCTTGCATATAATGAGTTATCTACATCACATACAAAATCCAATGGTGGTTAAATAATATGAAATCCTTGCATGCCAAGTACGAGGGGCTTGTTTAATCCCATACAAAGCATTTTGCAACCTGCAAACATATTCAAGGTGCTTCAAACCCTCATATCCTTGTGGTTGGTCCATGTATACTTCTTATTGTAACTCACCATGTAAGAAGGTAGTCTTCACATCCATCCTTTTGCAAAAGGATGCAAAATCCATCCTTTTGTTGTAGCCAATGCAATAAGTGCTCTAACAGTAGCCAATTTAGCTATAGGGTTGAACTTTTCTTTAGATTCAATTCCATATGTGTGTGCATATCCTTTGGTAATGATCATACTTTATACATGCTTATGCTACCATCAGCATCCTACGTCACCCCCACTTGCAACATATGGGTTTTTTTCCTTGTGGCAATGGAAGCAGCTTCCATGTTTCATTTTCATGAAGTGAAGCCATGTCCTCTTCCATAGCTTTCTCCCTATCTTCATTTCCAACTACATCTTCAAAACAAGAAGTTTCGACATCTTTTATCACCTTGGTCATGTAAGCACAATGATGAGCCATGTAGTATCATATGTTAATCACTGCACTGAATAACACATCCTTCAAAATCTTCTTGGTCTTGGGTCAATTCTCCTTACTCTATCATTTGCATATGCCTTTATTACTCTTGGATTCTTCATAGAGGGCAATCCGAGTTCCTCATCAAGGCTCTTTTGTGAACCACTTGGTTTTCCTTCAATTTCTTCAAAACTTGTACATGTTCTATTACCAACAGAAACCTTATCTTTAACTTTAGTGGATGTAGCCAATGCTTTTCCTAGACAGATATTTCCACACAGTGTTCCACTCCGTGGGTTTGAGTTTGAACTATTGCTTGGTGACACATCAGGTCCACTTAGAACTTGAGACTCTACACTTGATTCTCAACACTTTCCATTGTCATTTGAGTCAAGATTAAATCCTTCTTTTGTATCTACATAAAAAGTTGACATTTCTTTCTACTACTTGAATAGAATAGAATAAACAAAAACACTTTTCAGATACTCAAGATATGATCAGTAAGCTCCAAATCTAGTGCTTAAGTATTCATTGGAAAGGTACAGTTGTCTAGTTTATGTGTACAAATTTTGCAAGTCATTTGGTTCATTACATTTAGAGAAATGTAAGTTTTCCAGTCTGGAGATCATTCTCTACACATCCTTGAAAAATTGGGATGACACTAGATTAGTGTTAAGGTGTTTACTCCTTCATTGGATCATAGAAGTTAGGGATTTTATGCATTTTAGAAAGCCAACCCTATGTATGAAACTCTCTTAAGAGGATTTTCTCCAATTGTAACTATGTTTGCTCCTCTTAGTGTCTGAAGTCACAACTTCCATCCATTCTTGGAAGGTTTTTGTGAGATAATCAAGGTGCAAGTTATCTGTTTTGCATCAACTTGTTCTTGTTGATGTTTCAAAGTATCTATTCGGCTTTATTGCACTAACCACAAGCCTAGAAGGCCTACTTTACATATACAAAGATCTAGGGCTCGTCCTATGTTGGTTTGTTGGACCAACATCACCACTTGAAAACTCAACTTTCCAAGCCTCTCCAAGCTCCTCCAACTTCTTTCATCATACTCCTCTTCAAAGGTCTACTCTATTGGGATCTCAATTGTTTATTTAGCTTCAAGTAGCTCTTCGAGTGATGCACGTCTTTCATATTTGAGAATATTTGTTTGGATTTCCCTTATTTGACTTTGTAGGTAGTGCTAATTATTGTTGTTGTTGGAGCTGGCTAACTTCCTTCGTGAGATCGTTATGTGCTTCAAACAATGTTACATAATCTTTTAGAATAATACAAATGCTTTAAGGAGGAACAACTTGGAACTTGGATGGATTTATCAATACCATGTTGTATTTTTTATGGTTGCTTCCAAGCTCTCTTGCTTTCGTTGTTTTAGTCTTGTGTTCTCCTTTTGCATAGTAGCTAAATGTCATCTTGGCAATGCCATACTACATGTCAACTTAGCATTGCACTCGATTTGGACTCGTAGATTTCCTTCAATGACTTGGAATGCTTCATGATCCATGTTTTGTACCTTTGCATCTAGCTCATTAAATGATAGTTGTAAAGTTTTGAACTCATCTTGTAGAAAATCATTGCTAGCTACCGAGTTGGAAATCCTTGCTTGAAGATGTGGGGATTGATCTTGAATTGTTGTGTTTCATTGTAACAGTAGTTGGTACTATATCTTCATTTTTGGCATAGTTGATCATTGATGATATTGTTGAGTGGACTGTTGAAGTATCTATAGTGGATGCAATTTGAAGTGTGAAAGATGTAGGGGAGGATAGGAAGGGGAATGGGAATAGTGAATGTTGTGGCCAAAGATGATATGAGAGGAGGTGATGTTGGTGGAGTGGGGATTGGGGTTGGCAGAATTGTGGGGGTTGGGGGAGGTGTAGTGAATGGTGTTGGAACGTCCATAGTTTTAGATGTGCTTGTGAATGAGGTGGCCACCACAAATACTAGGATTGTGCATGCAGTGCTTAACCAAAATTTAGAAGATGTGGAAGGTTCAGGTGGTGAATACATAGGACCTTGCTACATATAAAAGCACAGAGTGTCTACCAATAAGAGGATCGATCTAGTTGCACGTGGAATGAGGAGGAAAATATGAAGGAAAGTGGAAAGGGAAACAATCTTATGGGGTTTGTGAGAGTCAAGATATTGTTGGTTGAGTGGCAAGGTAAGATACAATTATGGGAGGATGACCTATTACAGGTTTGGATAGGAAATCTATAGTTGCAAAGGTGCTAGTATGGTATAATGGGTTATAAATGGAGGCAAAAAGTTTTAAATGAGAGAGGGCATCCAAAATGTAAAATATAGGAAGGTAGTTATTATTTGAGTGACAAGTCTACCTCGTTGGCAAAGATTGGAGTTCTTCCCTATACTCTAGATATTGTGATTAGAATGAGTTTTTTTTTTTGTTCTAGGGGGTGAGTTAGGGGGATTATGGAAGATCCTCAAATTTGAATAACTCGTTCAGTTGTGGTTGTCAATTGAGGTCAAGGGTCTTAAGGGGTGATTGAATGGGAAGGGGTGAAACTGAGGAATTTGTATAATGGTTTCATCAATGAGATCTATGATTTGTATGGAGGTTAGTGGTTTAGAGCTAGAGGTGATGTGTGTGGGATAGGGGAATATTTTCTTGTTTTGGCCAAGGCTAGGGGAATTTGTATATACTTATCGGATCTCTGCCTTGTGTGGAGGTGTCCTTCATCATATTGTACCCATGGCCATTGTAAGACATTATGAATCACTTCTATGACATTGATTGTTTTCGAACATCCTTGTAGGGATGCCATGAATTGCTGGAAAACTTCCTCTACTTCTAATAAGTTGTTTGTAATATGAGGACCTTGGTGTACGTTGGCACTCCTTCTTCTTATTATTCTTCTTAGTCATCCCTTTTGTGCCTTTTTTCTTTGCCTCCTCGAGTAGCATGTTGCTTTTCTTCATCTGTGGGAGATCGCATGATGTACACTCTTCATAGTTGTTCGTAATCTCAGGTCCCTATTGTATGATGGTGCTCCCTCTTCTTCTTCTTCTTCTTCTTCTTCTTCTTCTTCTTCTGCCTTTTTTTTCCTTTTCTTCTGCTTTTTCTTCTTATTCATCCCTTTTGTGCCTTTGTTCTTTGCATCATCAAGTAGCATGTTACTCTTCTTCTAAGTGAGAAAAGCACTCTTTAGTTTGTTGTCATTTGTGAGTCCTTCCTATTGGTTGGAGAGTGAAATTTGTTTTATAGATATCCACCTCCAAATAATTGAACTCCTTGAGGAATCTATTTGAAATCAAATGTGTCCAAGTCCTCTAAGCTTTAGGTGATTGGAAACTCAAATTTAGTTGGGTTGAAAAATCTATATCAAGTAATAACATCTCATGAGATCTAGCTTTGGCAACTGATCACTGAAGTGCTCTGATAACCTTGCACATTGCTAAATGGCCTCTAGCTCCTATGTGTTTTGGTGTTTCTCAAAATCTCCAGAAAAGTATTGGAATTCTCTCCATATGTTGTTAATCTCACACTTGGACTCCCAAATATGTAAGTGGATGAACTACTTCATTGAAACAATATGAGTATGCATTCACTTGTTATGTATGTCCAAAACATGGATCCTGAATTTGTATGTGCCTCAAGTGTTTGTACTCTGCTTCTCTCTTGGTGGGATTCTCCCATATGGGTAAGTTGTTGATGTCTATGGGTTGTGAACTTGTTCCAGCTTCAACCACGACATAATACTAAGTGTTATGCTCCTCATAGAAGTAGTATAACAAGAAAAACACATTAGTATTGTCTAAGAAATGTGGTGAGACCTTGTTCCCTTCAAAATACCAACATGTCTCCTTGTGTCTATTTTTAAGTGATGTGTAAATGAGGTTTTTGTGATGACATGAAGATGTAATTTAGTGCAAAGACTAGATGCATACTCAGGTGAATGCATGAGCTTGACATGCTCCTAGTAATGTACAAGTATATGACAAGGTTGGTTGTGGTGGTATATTACACGACTTGGCTTTCATGAGTTTGCTCATGGGAATAAAAGATTCAGGTTTGGATTTGTATATTGTTCTTGATGATGAATTAACTTAAGCATGTGACATTTTAGGTACCCATTCCCAAATTGCTCTAGTAATATCATTATATGATGAATCCATTGCAACAATGTTCTATTCATATTTTTGAGGGGTTGGGATAGACAACAAATGACTATAACCTAAGCGCTTATGTGATGAGATATGGGCTCTCAAGAAGGTCTTAGAAACCCATATCCCTACACTATCATGATCAGCATTTATTGAACACTTTGGTACCGAAATGTGGAGTCCTCTAGGAGATGATGTCTTCATTGTCCTACAACTCCTCTCTAAGAATTCTTCGTCTACTTCACATATGGTAATTTGGATGCAGATGGAGCGATTGATGATTCAACCTTTTGCACACAAATCTGCTTCATTCCTTGTGTAGCTTTTTGTCTCCATAACTATTTTGGTATCCTTGTTTCATGAGTCTAGAGCTGTTTCCTTGTGCATCTCTTTGTTGAAGCCATCGATACCATGTTTGGCTTTGAATAGAAGGGAGTCCCACTTGCTCTTGAGCTTTTCCTTCAAAGTTTGAACTCTTCTACAACACAGAGCCTGGGACACATGCAACATCATTTACTTCGAGATACATCTTAGAAGAACTAAGAGCCTATGTGGGATCAAGACTACTGACCACGTTATCTTTTAATTCTATCATGAGACATTGTTCGTCTACCCATACCTAAAGAAGTTGAATTTGAAGGTTTAGATTGATTGCATAATCATAGATCTAATCTTAACCCAAGATGGGAGATTTAGTGAGATCTTTATCATTGCATACTAGTAGTTTGATTTTCAGGTGGACCTCTTGTATTGAGATGGGAATTTCCACCTCATACATGCAAGGGGTTTCCACACCTCCTAGAGTGTCTCATTGGATATGTTTAGAAGGAGATGTGTTACCAAGGGGTTTCCTCACCTCTTGATACATTAGCAAGGGGTTTCCATACCTCATGCATGAAAGGGGTTTCTACACCTCTTGGTCATTTTTAAATTTATGTCCTGATAGAAATATTGTGATTGGTAGTTGCTCTTGAATAAATTAGAGCTCTAATTGTCTTCAATGTTGTGCCTTGCCCTAGGTAAACAGAAATAAAGGTTGCTCTATCAATGATGAAAGGAGAGGTGGAAAATAGACATGTGATATCTATGGGAAACTTAATGGGGAAGATCATTATTGTTCCTTGGCTATTTTAAGCCGTATCTTCTTAATTTCATTCTCTTAATGTTTTCTAAAGCCTCAATTTGAGCTTCTTCACATATCCTTTTCTCTTCTTCTTTTCATTTCTTAGTGTCGTTGAGACATATTGGCATATCTTCTATCAACTTATCTTGATAGAGCTTGGCTTAAAATTTGCTAATGTAGTTTGATAACACATCTTCTTCTAGAGTGCCTCATTGGTGTGAAGAGATGGATAGGTATGTGCTTGAAGATGAAGAGGTGTTACAAAGTCCTTGATCTACACCAGCCAAATGAACTCCAAGAGTATATGGTCCGACCTTTTAGCTTGCTAATGGATGTGTTAGACCACCTATGTACCTTGGAAGATCTCTCACAAAAAGATAGATCAACACAGATAAGTTGGAGTTAGCTCAGAGGTGAAGAGCTTGCTATTTTTGGTTCATACACCTGTCCAGTGTTTTGCATAATTCTCTGAGCACAGCATCAATTAGCTTAATTCCTCTTGGGGAAGTCTAGTTAACTTAACAATCTAACTTTCAAAAGTAATCGCATCAAAAATAATGAACCACACACTGAGAATGATGTTTAGCAAGTGATGCCATCATCCCGATCTTCACGGGCTGCTATAGTTTGAGACCAGTGAGCAGAAAAACACACATGACTCCAGATTTAAGAATCCAGTGATTATGAACATTTGCATGCCTATACTAGACAGTAAGCTGAATCCAACAAGCTTTAAATCATTGAATTTGGATAAGTACACACTGAGAAACAACTCTGACAAGATGAGTAAAAAAGTCGGGTACCTGAGAGAGAAGTGAAAATGACAAACAGGGTTGACTTCAACTGAAAATAACTGAAGATTGCAATACCCAAATGAAATGAAATTTGATAATCATATATTAGAATTACAGAGCTAAATTTGCCAAGTTAAATCACTGAAAAGGATGCACCAAGCTCAGAGAAACCATCTCTGCAATCTGACTGAGAAAACTGAGAGATATGGCAGTGAGTAGTACACTTCACAAGAACATGGAAATATGAACTCAAATGATCATGAAAATGAAAGTATATTGCTTGTACAATACAATGGACTTATTGATACATATGTGTGCCTTGTAATCACAACTTGATATGGCATAAAGCTCAGCTCTTGGAGGTCTTCACATAGGTCTCTCTAATCACGACTAAAGCTGCCATCTATTTATAGTTGAGTTTGGGAGGCTAACTTCCCTCAATCACTCTCCAATCAATTAGTGATTGACTTGATTCTCTACCTACCACAAATCACGAATTTGTGGCTCCTCTTTCCCTTTTTGATCAAAAGTGGACTCAACCACTTAAGATTCTCTCACTTTTACATTAAGTAAACTCTTCAATAGTTACAAGAGGTAGTTCACAAGTGAAATTTGCATAGTCTTCGTTTTAAAGCTTCTTCTATGACTTTGTGGGACTCAAGCCAATACTTAGGCTTGTCATAGACTTGCTCCAACAATTGGATATCTCCAATACTTGATACTAGATTGATTATCATGGGTCCATAGCCTCATTTCTCTAACTTCTAGGCATGCTGCTTCAGAGTGTATATCAAGACTAAATTGCCAATTTTGAAGCCTTTTTCTTTTGTCTATGCATCAAAGTAAGCCTTTTGCCACTTCTTAGCTCCATATATTCCTACTACTATTCTCAATCTAATTTCTTGTAAGCATTCTAGATCCAAGATCCTTGATGATAGCTCATGCCTTTCTAGTGATGCTCATGTGCAACCTTAAGGATGGGTATCAAAAAATCTAATGGAAGCACAACATTTTGTCCAAAAACCATACAAAAAGCGGTAGCATTGAGTACCATTTTATAGGCAATTTGATACACCCAAACAACATGATGAAGTTGTTTGTATCAACCACAACATTTATTGTTGGCACGCTTGGTCAATACATTATAAAGGATCATATTTGTACTTTGTGCTTGTCCGTTTGATTGTGGATGATAGGGTGCTGATATCTTGTGAATGACCATGAGATCTTGTAAAAGATATTCACTGGGGCCTCATTCAAAAAGTGGGTTTCAAGATACCTAACCCATTCTTTTGGAAATCCATATCTTGTGAATACATTCTCATACAAAACTTGTGATGTCATTTGTGGATCATTCTTCCTATTAACCTATACATCTACACATTTGGTATATTCCACATGGAAATTCTTAATTTGGGGATTAATAGGTCTTACAAAGTCTATTCTTGGCTTTGAGAATGCACATCCTCCCATCACAGGTCTCAATTGCATCTCATCTTCGTAGATCGATATTGAGTTCTCTAACATGTGTCATACCTCTTAACATAGGTATGTGCATCCATATGAAGGGTATCCAACCAAAGATTTGAAACTAAAATTTCCTTGATCACTCAATTGGGTGCAAAGTTCCCTCCTAAAACCCTGTGATTTGTAGTTTCTAAGATCTTCAAGTACTTCTCTCATGGACACATAGTCTCAAGTATCTGTCTCATTAATCTTATATAGATTATGTCCAATGAGTGTGTAGTTTTTAACCTCTTGCTCTAGACTACTTTTTGTGCTAGATTCATCTCTTGAGGTAATGTCTTCATCCTTTGAAAGTCAACTAATGAATTCCTCCAATCAAGTATAAGGAACACTATATATAATGTTACTTGTTCAACTAGAGGCCCCTAATACACGTCAAAAAATCCTTGAGGAACCTTTAGATATCTACTTCCATTGTAGGCCAATATACACCTAATCTTTTAAGAGTCTACATTGAGCTTTTATTTTGTGATTTGTGTTTCCCATTGCACCTACATGTGCTAATTGCAACCACTTATCATGTTCTTCCTCATCCACACAAGAAGCTAAGATCCCTTGATCCATTTGCTTGTATATACTCCCAAACAGTATTTGATATCTTTCTGACTGCACCATTTATTCATATTTCATTCTTACTATTTGGTTTTTGGGTCCAAATGCAGAAATAAAAACTCATTGTTTAGCCAAGTTTAGAACTACTTCCAAAGCTGAAAAAGTAAGCATCAAGAATTTCATATAATACTTCTTCCGATGATTCCTCTAAAGTAATTCCAAAAATATGATCCTCCATAAGGTGATTCTCACCCTTCCTCATGACTACTTAAAAATAATGCTCTATTAATAAGAGAAACCATCTCACTAGTTTGCCTTTGTTGCAAGTTTTCTTCACCAAATAAAGTTATACTTGATGGTCTGTAAAGAATTCAAACTTATTTGAAAGCAAACAGTCTATCATGATAGATAGTGTCTATCTTGAAAGACCAAATAGGGGATTTATGCAACTACGAGTGGTGTTTTGGAATGCTCATGGGTTGTGCTCTATCATTCCTATGATGAAAACACAAAATAGAGACTTTTTCTTCCTATTGGGATAGATAGAAATGATCATCTTGGGATGCCATAGAGTTCTATCATATCTAAGGATGTTGTTGGAGTTGATGATGGAGGTTATTCCTACACAGAACACTCAAAAACACACAAACAAAAATGCACACAATCAATCTCTCTCTTGCTTTCCCTCACAAGTGAAATGAGGGAAATGAAGTGAAAGAGGGGAATATAACCAAAAAACTAAAATTATTGGCGATGAAGAAGATGTAAGGAGTGAAAATAGGATATTTTATAAATGATAATGGAGATTAAAAAAGTAAAAAAAAATTGAAAATATATCTACTTACCCTTGAGTCCAATGTCAAGGGATTATGTCTTACCATCCGGTGCTCATCCTCGAATCGAGCTCCCTAGCATCAACACCAAATTTGATGTCACTCTAGCATAGTGGGAGTACCACCATGGACAAGATCCACTTCATAAATGTCAATCTATGGAGACGTGAGCATGTTATGCTACCATCGGTGAGAGGAATACCCAAGCGTGTGAGTGACAAGCGCACTAACATGCACACACACACATGTGCATTCATAGTAGAACAAAGAGTTTGCACAATGGAATCTTTCATTCAGAGCTCTTCATACAAAGTTTCATAAAAAATTCAACCTCAAAAGTGAGCTCTCTAGATCCTTTTATAATGTTTCACTAGCTTTGGCCTAGGTCAGACCTAGTGTCCAACCTAGTTAAAAAATATGTCCCTATAATTTGTGGGCTCAAAGGAGCTCCAAAAATATGAGAATTGATATGTGGGACCTTCCAATAATCCTCAAGCTCAAGAATCTTTGGTTCTCAAAAAACGGAGTTGAAACTACCAAAAAACATATATTTATAATCATGTGTAGTGATGAAAATACATTTGAAAAGTTTATAGGCCTATTTTCTACGAGATCTGCATTGAGTCCCTTGCCTATTCAGCCCTCCATTTGAGCCTTGCCTTTCTTGTTGGCCTTCTTTCTTAAGACTCCCTTGTCTGCTTAAGCTTCCTTGGCCACTTCTATCACTAACACTAGTAACCCTAACTCATGGTCTTAGGAATCCCACAACCCTAGTCTCAACATCTCTAATGAACAAAGTAACCAATATTCTAGTTCAAAATTATTATCTAACAATAGAGCAATAGGAGTTCAAAAAAAAAATCCTTTAATAATGATTCAGACAACATCTATCTCTACACTTATAACAAATTTCACAAATGTACCCTTATGTACAAGTACCACATGGAAACCTAACCCACCTTGACTTTGTAACAATGCCAACCACAATGCCCATGGAGATTATGCCAACACCACAATCAAACATACCACTATTCGCCATAGGCAAACAAGGTTCTATAGTTCCACCAAACAATCCCATTTCTCAAGGCTTGGGGCAACGTCAAAAGTCACACTAACTATGTCCAAAAGTGGCATGCATGGCTCAATCACGGAAGGAAGAATAAGATTTGGGAATCTTGAGCTTTAGAAAGGGAAGGAGCATGTGCTCTTGCTGCACTATGTAGTAGAAGGCGATTCATAAAATTATCGTAACAACTTTTGTTTTTCAAACGAGCCTTTTCAAAAGTAGGCTATTTGGTTTTTTTGGCTTTTTATCGTAAAGAGGAAGATTTGGAAGAAGCCAATTTTTTGGCTCCTCTTATGCAAAGGGAATAGGCTTGTAGAGAATAGCAATTGAAGATTAGTAGCCAAACTCTGCCATTCGTAAATGTGCTAGTGTTCGGCTTATTAAAAAAAAATGGAAAGAAAGTTGCTACATTTTTTATCAAATGAAGGTTGTTTGAACTTTATTGAGGAAACATGATGGTGTTGATTTGTAGTTTTATCCAAAAGGGCCATTTTTCTTGAAGAGAAGGAAGGCAAGGATGACGTGAAAAAAAAAGCCAAGAACGGGGATGGATTCGAGAAAAAAAAGTGTTGGCTTGTTGTTGTAGGGGGAGAAGGGTGTGCTTCATCATTTTTAGGGGGAGAAGGGCTCTAGCTATGTGGAGGACAAGATCGAGAAGGAAGGGTGCTCATTACATGCGTTGGGAGGAGGACAAGAGGAAGATGGGGATTGATTTGCTTGAAAGCTCATTTTGTTGATCTCCTATCAGTTTCTCTCATGCCTCCACTCATAGCAAGAATTTCTGTTGGTTCATGCGTGAAGGATGCGTTACTTCTACAGGTCAATTGGAGGAGCTCGTGCATATGTCGACAACAAAGAAGGAAAGAGAAGCAGCCTACCATGCAATGACCAAAGACCTTTTTCCCAAGATTTCAATGTGTAAAGAAGTTTCAATTTCTTTCTTCTGATGTTCATGCACGAATAAAGATGTATTACGTTTTTCTCTAATGTAATTACCTTGGTTATTCTTTGATGCTGTATAGATGAACGTAGTTGATTCCGTATACACCTATGGACACATTTTAATATCTCATAAGCAATCCAGAAGATGATGATAAGCCAACTTATATCCATATTTGTTTCATATTGTTGTTCCTACACTAGAAAAAATTGCTAAGGCCATGATGATTGATCATATGATGTTCCTCCGTTTCTAAAGGAGAACTGAAAACGACTATAGCAAAACATTTAAGAGGTGAAAAAGAGGAGAGTAAAAGTATTACATGCGGAGGAAGTGCTGGTCCAAAACAAGAGACTTGAAGAATCATAAGTTGGTAGATTCTACAAACCATTGGATTTTATCCCTTTTTTTCTTTCCAGAGTACAATGAATTTGGAAAGACACACACACCCAACCTCATAAGGTAGAGGCACCCATCTTGGGGAACTCAAAGGCATCTAGCCCCGGGTGGGACTTGAACCCTAGCCATCTTCCAAGGAGTACAAGGCACATCCGTTAAACCATGCCTACTGGATGATTTTATCCCAAATTTGCACATGTACTGTTACGTTTGACTATCTCTACAAGGAAGCGAGTTATATAAAAGACTCTCAGATCGAATGTCTCTTCTAAAGGCATGATCATCGCATGGGAAAAGGTGGATGGAGAAAGTCAAATATTGGGAAACTACATGTACATTTTGTATAGGATGATATAATTTTTAAGGAGAAGAGTTGATTCCTGGTATTCCTTTCATGAAGATATAGAGAGTGCGTAACATAGGAGATCATCCATGGCTTCCAGCCACAGAGGTAATTTATGCAGCTGCCTGAAGGTGGGCTACCTTGGAAAGAAGAAGTGAATATTGCATTTGACTTTGTGGCACCGAATTCCCTTGGTGGATATGTCTCTTATGGGAAGTTACATGCCCCCATATGATGGAAGGGATGGAAGTGTAAAAGGCATCTGATGAGGATGAACCTGTTGTTATTCCTGGGAAGCCTACCACCAACATGGTCAATCGAATTCCTCATTAAATGAGAAAATCAGGAAGCTAAAACACTCTCAAATTGTGTGTGTGCCGGAGAGGGTGATCGTAAAGGAGGATATCAATGAGAAGACAGATTCGCAAGGTTGTTGTCCTTATGAGCTCGTATCTAAAAAAGACAATGTGTAGATGTTGGACTTGATGAGCTTGAAGCTTCCTGCTATTTGCAATTTTGTAGAAGGATTAGTGCAGCACACTCTCAAACTCTGTGTGTGTGTGTGTTGGAGAGGGCAATCCTAAAGGAGGATATCAATGAGAAGACATATGTGCAAGGTTCCATGAATAAGTGTCCTTATGAGTTCTTACAGGAAAAAGGGAACGTGTAGATGTCAGACTTCATGAAGGATTAGCGCAGCACATATGGGTTGAAGATGAATATGCATCGGTTTATCTCTTTAGAACTATATTCTTCACTTTACATTTGTTATGAATTTATGTCTCTGCTCTTTATTTAAAAGCTTTTGGTTAGCTCAAAAGCCTTGTGGAGGAACATATGCTTTATAAACCATATTTGTACATAGAGAGCAGCTTGTTGTTGTATGTTCGAGTCAGGTATGAATCATTGGAATCATAATATCTAGACAAACCGAGACATAATTTGTTTGTTGATTTGCATGTTTCTGAAAGAAACTCGTTTCCATAACAATTAAACCAATACATATAAGTCTTCCCGCCATAAAAACTACCTCATATTCAGAAGTTAGTTGTCACAATCTTATACACATGAAAGAAATTGGAATCAATTCACTGATCTATCAAAGCCATTATTTTGATCGAGAATTGGGACTTATAAAAAGAAGACAAATGATGGCATACTTCCATGTATAGAAGAATAGCTTGTCAAAAGATCTGACCCTTGACATCCGAAATTGATTTTTTTACTTTGCAATGTTTTAAGCTAAGGTCATAAAAATCAAAGGGGTATTTTTTATAGTCGAATTTTGACTAACAGATGCATGTAGATGACATTTAAATGAATATAAACTCTCCCCTTTTATGTGTGGTATTATGCACTCTGAATTTTCTTGAAATATCTTCACTCTCCTTTCCAAGAAAAGCATGACATACTTGGTTAGCCCGATGTGAAAGGAGGTGGTGAGTGAATCCTAGATCCAAAAAATTGATGAATTGAACTGGTGACATGAAATCTAGCACAATAAAAATGGGCAAACTTCTAGCTCAATTCCTATGTTGTGGAGAAAAGGATAGATGACTTAGAGCTATCCAATCTCTTGGTGAAGCATTTTCCAAGTGATGCAGGTTTTTCAAAGGAATTTGAACTTAAGGGGAAATACGTAGGTGTTGGTTTGACACCGATGACGGACCATGAGTCATGCAAAAACTATGTATCCAAATTTGATATGCCTGAACAATGTGTTCGAATAAAACAAATGACATGGATTCAATACAAAGCATCATGAGAGGATGCAGATAAAGTGACTCTAAAATCCTTTCTAAGGTGTTCAAGGACCAATCAATTGTGGAGATTCCAAGGGAGTTTGAAGAATAGCTTGAGGATCTGTCTAGACATGAAAAGAGACGTTTAAGACACAAAAGTGTGTCACTGCTTCTTCAAGCAATAGAGGCTAAAGCCTAGGAGGAATTAATTCCACTTCTACACGACATGGATTTCGAATTGAGACTAAAAAAGGATTGGAAGCTCATCTAAGATGCTCTAAGAAAATATGTCAAGAAGTAGCAAACAATATTAAAAATCGTAATCATTGGAAACCAGATCTTGATGTAGATGATAAAAATATAAAGACTGCATGCATTTCAATGACCATGGGTAATATCCAAGGTCATAAAGAATTAAAGACCTGAGTTGTGCATGACAAAGATATGCATGGAGTGCACATTATTGAAATTCAAGCTTTAACCTTAATACATAAGTGAACCATTTGATGGATGCCACTGGTAGCTACATGAAGCAAGACACCAAGCACAAGAAATTAACTTCAACTTTGAAGTTGAAATTCCCCCACAAGAGCCATAGATCATCAATCACATTTAGTTATGTAGAAAGCGGATAATTTAAGAAAAGTGATTCCTAGCTTAGAGGGAGTCTTTTCAAATCTATATGAACTCACAATGTACTTTGAATTGTATACCACCCATGTATGTGTGTTCTTCTAGATTTTGGGAAGCAATCTAGTAGGCCCCTAGACTAAGCAATCCACCTTCTTGCTTGATTGAGTGATTTCAGTAGATTTTATGTAGCCATAGCTAACACATAGAATTATATGCGTATGATTAAGACTATTGTGAGTGTTGAGTAGAGTTGATTTTTCAAATGAGACTCATTTCTTGTAATATTTAATTTGTTACAAAGATACTATTGTCTTCTAAAGTTGGCTCAAAGCTTGTGTTAAATCTCTGCATATTTTGAGAGAACTAGGTCCAGAAGTGAGTAGTGCTCCTTTTTTGCATGCCTCTCTAAGGCTATAACTTGTCTCTATTGTAGGCATTGATTCGCCTAGTATGAATAACCATATTGAGTGAAATATTTTGCACTCTCAAGATCTCCAAGTATAGTTTATGTATAGAGAAGCTCTTTGTTCAATCTTAAAGAGTTTAGAGAATAGATTCTTTGAGTGAAAACTGGTTTTGTGAGTGTGCATGTGAGACCACCTATGCTTCTAGGCTCAATTGGGAGATTGTTTCTTCTCCCATAACTGGTATCAAATGTCTTCTACATACAAAAGAATTCAAGGAGAAAAAGCCCTTGAAGGATATTGAAAAAAGAGAGTTATTGGATCAAGATCAAAAGTACTGACCAAGCAAAGGGAAGTCTACTAGTGATGAAGGAGAGCATCAATCTCATGGACTGAACACTTTTGAAGTACAAAGCTAAAAGTTATTGTTATTTCTCACTTCCTCTACATCAAAAGGATCTAAAAGAGTGTATTATAGGACAACATCTCAGAATATAGCACTCAAATCAAGAATTTGGACAAGAATAATTATCAGACATTGAAGTTTAGAAT
The DNA here is from genome assembly GCA_020310875.1 of Ceratopteris richardii. Taxonomy (NCBI): domain Eukaryota; kingdom Viridiplantae; phylum Streptophyta; class Polypodiopsida; order Polypodiales; family Pteridaceae; genus Ceratopteris; species Ceratopteris richardii. Next base: position 52,409,249 of record CM035426.1, on the reverse strand, counting down.
ATCTAGTTATGTCATTGGGAAAGTTTTATGGGATCTCATTAGTGGCACAAATGTTAGGCCTAGATTAGGAGAGAATCCAACTCCTAATAAATAAAGAAATTTTAGAGAGTGGAATAGAGAGATAGATGATTCATCTTCATCTTATCTCAACATATTAGCAATTCCATGATAAGGCATATACAACATCTAAAAACTTACATCAAGGTATAGAAAACCCTAGAAAGGCTTTACTCCACTTCAATGAAAGATAGGAAGATTCAATTGGAAAATCAACTAAATAACTTGAGGAAAACCTTAAGTAGCAGTACAAATAGCTACATTTTTAACATCAAAGAGGTCATTCAGGCATTGGGTTAGATAGGTTGTCACATAGATTATCATGAACCAACTGTGTACACCTTGAATGGGCTTAGGGATGATGAGAACTGGAAAGATTTTACAACATCTCTATATGTCAAAGATAATCTTTTTGACTTTGAGTAGGTGGCGTTCATGGTCATTGAGGAGATGCATATTGGAGGCTCAAAGTCAAAATCAAAGGAAGCCCAAGCATTCTATGTTGGTAAAGGCAGAGGAAGAGGGAGGAACCAAGTCAAAGAAAGAGGTAGACAAGGAAGAGATTCAAATGGTGATTATGATCAAGGCCAAGGAAGCAAATACTATTCATCAAGAGGTAGAGGCAAGTGTACAGGTAGAGGAGGAAGGTTCAACTAGTGTAGAGACAACCAAAGCTTAGAGGGTTTCTTCATTTGTGGAAAGTATGACCATCATGCAAGGGATTTCTATCGAAGGGAGAAGAAAAATTCAACGACAAATCTCAAGGTAATTATGCATCTACCTGAAATTAAAATGAGAATTGCTAGCAATGATGTAGGTGAGTGACTACAAGACACAGGAGTAAAGCACATGGTACAGTGATAGTGGATGTAGCATCCACATGAGTTGCAACAAGGAGCTCTTCTCAAACATGCTAGTACCATCAATCCAAGTGCATGTGGAAACATGTGATTATACTCCTCATATTGTTACACATATATTTGATGTTATGTTTGATAATTCTCACAAAGTCAAGTGCTCAAAAGATGTTCTTCATGTTCCCACGTTCACAAAGAATTTAGTCTCTATGGGGAAAATGGTTGAGAGAGGTTTGGAGGTTAAGTTCAACCACAAAGGATTCTTTGTAGAAATCTTTTTAAATGGCTACAGATTGATAGCCAAAGGTAGGAAGGAGGGAAGATTTTTCACTTTGGATGTGAAGCCTAACTTCAACCACACAACCTACTTCACATTTGGAAACGAGAAGGTAGAGTAATTGGTTCTATGGCACAAAACATATGGACCTATCAATACTCAAAAATTGAAGGATCTAGAGATGAAGAGGTTATATCTAATTTCTATAATGAAAACCTTAAGAATTTTTTTAAAACTTGTCATAGGAGAAAGGAGACTAGGCTACCATTCAAGAAGATAAATTATGTGAGCTGTCATCTACTTGATCTCATCCATATAGATGTTTGGGGGCCCAGAAAAGGAGAATTTTATTGGAGTTAATAGTTACTTTGTAACTTTCATTGATGATTGCACAAGGATGATTGGATCTATTGTATAAAGCAGAAATCATATGTCTTTTATTACTTCATGAAGCTCAAAGCTATGATTGAAAGAGAGTTTGATAGGTATATCAAGTGTTTAAGTTTAGATTTAGGGGGGAATGCTTCTCCGATGAGTTCTCTGACTTCTTAGAGAGTAATGGCATGAAGAGACAAATCACGTGTAGGTACACACGACAACAAAATGGTGTCGCAAAGAAGAAGAATAGTTACATTGCACAATGTGTTAGGGACATCCTAAAGGATATAGGTATTACCCAATTTCTATTACGTTGATGCAACAACCACAACTATATACATCATGAACATGGATCCTACATTAGGTGTACATGCTATCACATCTTATAAATCTGTGTATAATAGGAAGATAGATATTTCACACTTGCAAATATTTGGTTGCACATGTTATGTATTGGTTCCAAGTGATGATAAATTAGAAAGGTTTATCTTCATATGGTATACAGGTGAGAAAAAAGTTTATAGGTGTTACAACCCCACAACAAAGGAGCTAAAGGTATCAAGGGATGTCAATTTGATGAACTTTTACCTTAGAATGCTACAAAATGTATCTATGTAGGGTAATGAAGATGAAGATAAGAGAACTTTAAGGGATGAACCAAAGATCATGGTTCTTAATGGACCAAAGGAATCGAGTTTTCAACAGTGTGATGTTGAGAGAATATAGATATGTGTTTTTTTGGAACTACAAGGAGCTAAAAGGAGTAGATAGGCACATCTCTTCCCATAGGATCCTCATTACTGTAGAGGCCAACCTAACAAAGCAAAAAACCTTACAATGATAATGATACTTATGCAGCCATGATAAAGAAAGAAATAGATCGAGTGATAGAAGTCGGATTCATCTATGAAATTAAGCATTCACAATGGATATCCCCCATTGCCCAATAATAATGGGAAGTTTTGTGTGTGTGTGAGTGCATGCATTAACTTGAAAAAAGGTTGGTATCACCATTGTATGAGATAATAATCTACTTCTAATCATTAAACACCTATTAGAATGAGTAGCGGGCAAGGAGCTGTACAACTTCCTTGATATTTTTTTTTGGTTACAATCAAGTAACCATCACCTAAGAGGATCCACATGAGATGGGTTTTTCCATTGAATGGGGAATATTTTGATTTTGTTAAATGATGTTTGGGCTCACCAATGCACTAGCTATATTCAAAAGGCTGATGTTTCATGCATATAAGGAGGTCTTGAGGAGGAACATAGAGGTTTATATGGATGAATTGTGCATGCACTCCACCATAAGACAAATACACATCATTGAGCTCAAACAAATATTCGATAACTATAAAGAATAGCAAGTATGCTTGAACCCACAAAAATGTGTTTTTATGGTCAGGCAAGGCAAGATTTTAGGCCACATCCTGTCAAGGAATGGGATCTCAACAAATGAGGATAAGGTGATAGCACTAGTGGGGGTATCTAGACCCAAAATGATCAAGGAAGTATAGGATTTTATGGGTCAATGTAAATACTATTGACATTTTATCCACATGTACATGATAATTACAAAGCCTCTGCAAAACATTTTCTCTTAATAATAGCACTCAATTTAGAAGTAGTCGTGAGGAAGTGTAAGTCTCACCTTAGGGAGGATCATCTTTCTAGAATTACTTTAGGAGAATCATTGCAAGGAGTATCAAAAGATCCTATTGATGTTTATTTGTTCAACTTGGAAGTGGCTCGAAATTGGTCTAAACAATTAGTGCCAATTCTCACATTTGGACCCAAAAACCCAATATTAAGAACAAAAGATGAAGAAATTATCAAGTAACTGAGATATTATACAAGCGAATGGATCAAGGGATCTTAAAATGTTGTATGGACAAGAAAGAGCATGATAAGTGTTTTAAATTAGCACATGCAGATGCACTAAGGAAACAAAATTCAAAACATAAAACCCTACAAAATTTGATAATATTAGGTGTAATTTATCCAAGAACTTTTGGACATATGTTCCAAAAATCAAATGAGATCTACTTTCATTAGCTTCTAAAACTGATCAAGGTAATGAAGTATCTGTGAGTAAGAAAGGAGCTAAGATTATGGATAGTAACAACAATGTTATTTAAACTCACATAATGAGGAATATCGTGGATGAGGAATTTGATCTTATAGCAACTACAAGTGTGGACACAATTAAGTTATGGCATGAGAGATTATCCCATATCAGATACCGTATAGGAAAGGAGACACATCATAAGGCCAAGCGGCCATGTTGGGTGAAGTAGCTCTATGATTTTGCGAACCCCATCCCACAATCACTAGAACAAGTTGTAGATGGACCATGATAGGAATAGAGATGGGCAAGCAGCCATATTGCAAATACATCTCTAATGGCTGGTTTCATTCAAGGACGAGCAAAGGAATTAGCCAATGTGCAAGAGGCACTCGATGATCTGAATTGGAGGGTTGCCATGCAAATGGAATAGAACAATATGATGAAGAATGGAACTTGGGAGGTCATGGATTTCCCCCCTAAGAGTAAATTCGATGGAGTTACGTGGGTATCCAAGCTAAAATACAAGTCTCATGGTACTTTGAAAAATTAAAAAGCAAGACGTTTCACAAGGCTACTCAAAAGTTGAAGGGATTGACTTTTGTGGGTCATTTGCCCCAACTGCAAGGATGACTACTATGCGAGTACTACTACTTGTGGTTGCCACTCTATCACATGGATGTCAAATCAACATGCCTAAACGGATACCCCAAGGAGAAGGTATATGTGTCTCAATCACTAGTGTTTGATGCTTTCCATTTAGAGAAAAGGGTATGTAAGCTAAAGAAGGCATTTATATGGATAGATAAGTCTTCCTTGGATTTAGGTGTCAAAAGATGTGTTTTTGACGCTAATTTGTATGTTCTATAGAGAAGGGATAATAATTATGCTTGTAATCTATGTAGATGAACTTGTTATTACAAGAAATGATGATTTTCTTCTTCAACAAACAAAAGATGCCGTGCTAGAATTTGAAATGACTGACTTGGGATTAATGCACCCTTTCTTAGACATTGAATTTTGGAAGGAACAAAGGAATATTTTTATCTTTCAACAAAAGTAAGCAAGACATAAGCCTTTGACATGGAGGATTGAGAGGATACTCCTACACTTATTGAGGTCAGCACAAAATTATCTAACGAAGATACTTGACCTCTAGTGGATATTGGAAGATAGAGGAAACTAGTTGGAAGTCTCATCTACTTGTGCAATAGCATATCAGATATCTATTATGTTATTGGAGTAGTAAGGAAGTTCTCTAATAAGCCTTGCCAACTCATTGCAAGGCAAGCATGTGGAGACTCAAGTATGTGCAAGGAACCATTGATTCTAGTATTCTCCATGAAGAAGGATTATCTCTAGTTGAAGATTGTGATTTAGATAGGAGAGGAGATATTGATAGTAGAAAATTAGTTATTGGATATTGCTTTTCTTTAGGATCTAGGATTTTCTCTTGGATGAGTAAGACGCAATTGATGATTACATTATCTTCTATAGAAGCTGAGTTTAAAGCAATATGTGTTGCAACATGTGAAGCAATATGATTTAAGTGGACCCTATGACACATAAGAATACAAGGAAAAGAGGCGAGAAGATTGAAATATGCCAACCAAAGTTGCATGACCATCTCCAAGAATCTTGTTTTCCATGCACATACCAAGCACATATAAATTCACTATCACTATGTGGGTGACTTGATTGAGGATGGGTTCTTGGAGATAAGCTATTGTCCAACATAAGAAAATGGTTGAGACATATTCACCAACAATATCTAGAGAGAGAAATTTCCTCGACACTTTCCAAAGCTTGGGATTGGACCAAGGAGGTAGTTCATCGGAGGGTGGACATTGAGGGGGTATGTTAGATATACACAATACTCCAACCTCAAGAGACTCAAATTATCCATGGTGCTCTAAGTTGCAAGGCCCCCATTCAATGTACATTTTGAGAACAAGTTTTGTTTTGGACCTTGAGAAATAGAAACACCATTATATGCCCAAAGTACACATATTTATCCATCATGAAACTTTAATCATCAAAACCTATATAAAATATAATAGTCATCAACGTGCAATATCCTTCGGTAATTTCTTTAAGGTTAATAAAAACGGAGAGTTTACATTTCGTATAAATATAATTTATGACATTCTCCCGAAGTATTAATCTGAACTATAATTTACGATTTTCTCCTAAAGTATTAAGACTATTTTGATAAATTAGCAAGGTCCATGTGCTTGACGGATTGAACGATGAAATTCCATCCTAGTCTATTGTAGCCTTTCTCAAAGTTAATCTCTGGAACAAATGAGTTTTGGCCAGACTCTTTCACATACTCCATCTCTCAATAGATATTGTTCATAGGTTCCAAGATCGATGAAATGTTTTTCTTTCTTTCACAAGCCAATTTTAAATTGAATTTATAATGTGGTTGATGAGGGATTTCAAAAAACCTTGTACCAAACCCAGATCATTGTCGTTAGTTTGGAGTTGTCGAAGTAATTTATGTTTTCCTCCTTATAGTTGAGATTGATTTCACCAACAATGAAGGCTATAGACACATCACTCTCATTTGCACTCAAGCATTTGATCCCTATCTTGTTGATCATCTTGGGAGGAAACTCGTTGACCTATGTTTTCTTCAAAATATTGTAGGATTCTCTTTTAATGGTTTGTTTTCCTTCCATACCCACCACTCTTATAAGAGGAGGTGCAACATGTTTCCTTTCATTTCATCCTTAAGTTCTGACTTGCACCTAATTTTGATGAGTCTTGGTTGGAGCTCAGCATTCCCTTTTTTCATGTTTTTATTCAAGAGGGGTAAGCCTCTTTTTGAGTCTACATGTTCTTTATTTTATTATTCTTTGTACATTTCTACGTACTTTTTGTAGGATCTAATGAGTAAACTTGATTTCTATGATCTAACAACATGATAAGGAGGACTTCACTTGGAAGGCCTATTGTCAAGCATTCTCAATTTGATTCCATGCGAAAGAAAATGACAAGTGAGTGTGGAACCAAGGACTTGTTAAAATTCAAGCTTCAATCTTAATGCATCAAGGGATCCCCTTACAATAGCCATAACTCATCGATCACACTTAGGTGTGATAAAGCGTATAATTTAAGAAAAGTGATTCCTAGCTTATAGGGAATTTTTTCAAATCTATATGAGCACACATTTTACTTTAAATTATGTATCTCCCATTTGTGTGAGCTCCATGAGGGCTTGAATAATCGACTAGATCCCTTGCTTAGCAATCCCCCCTACTTTGCCTGAGTGACTTCACTCATCTTGGTGAAGCTATATCTAGCTCATAGAATTTTGTGTGTATGATTTAGATTATTATAAGTATTAAGCAAGGTCCTCTTATCTTACTACACTCATTCTGTAATCTTTGGGTTTTTTAGAAAGATATTTTTGTCTCGTAATTTTTTTTCAAAGTTCTTGTGGAATCTATGCATATTATGAGAGAACCAATTGTACAATTGAGTAGTGGTGTATCTATGTATGCGTAGTGAAGGCCATAACTTGTCTATCCGAGATGCATTGGTTCTCACAATAGGAGTAACCATTTTGAGTGAAATAACGTGCATTGGCAAGGGAGGTCTCAATATATATTTTACATTTACAAAATCTATTGGGCTTTGTCCTCAAGTGTTCAGAGAACCCATAGTTTGAGTGAACAATTATTTTAGAGAGTGTGAGTGTGAGGCTAGCTACACTTCAAGGTTGCATACAAAAGTTGAAAAATCTCCCATAAATGGTATCATAGCTTTTTGACATACAAAAGCATTCAAGGAGGAGGAGCAAAGGCCATTTGGAGGTCTTTGAAGGAAGAACAACTGCTAAATCAAGTTCAAGAGCACACGCCAAGGAAAGAAGTGTCTACTGCTTTAGAAGGAGAACATCAATCTCATATGTTTTGTACTTGTGAAATATAGGGGGAAAAACTTTTGTTATTTCCCATCTCTCTTGCATTAACGGGATCTAAGAGAGTGTATTAGAATTTGAGTTGTCAGAGTATAACACTCAAATCGAGAAGTTGGACAAGAATAGTTATTAGCCATGGAGATTTAGAATATCTAACTATCTCATGGGGAAATAATTATCTGATTCCATTAATGATACAGATGTTAGACCTAGATTAGGAGATAATCCAAGTCTTGATTATTTGAGGAATTTTAGAGCATAGAATGAGAAAGATAAGAGATTCATCTTCATATTTGCTCAACACATGAGCAATGCCATGATAGGGAATATACAAGATCTAGACACATCCATCAAGGTATTAGAAACCCTAGAAAGTCTTTACTCCACTTCAAGCAAAGTTAGAAAGAATAAATTGAAGAATGATCTCAAAAACTTGAGGAAAATAGTGCATTATGAATGAATACATTTTGAAAATCAAAGAGCTCAGTGATGAATGTTCCATAGGTTGTTAATTAGATGATGATAACCTAATTGCATAAAACTTGAATGCTTGGGGATGATGAGAAGTGGATGGATTTTACAACATCTTTGTATGCCAGAGATACTCTTCTCAAATTTGAGCAGTTGGTGGCCTTGATGGTCACTATGAAGATTAACATTGGAGGATCAAAGACAAAGGGCAATGAAGCCCAAGCTTTCTATGCATGTAAAAGTAGAGGAAGAGGAAGAGGAAGTAACCAATGTAGAGGAAGAGGTAGACAAGGGCAAGGATCAAATGGTGATCTTGATCAAGACCAAGGAATCAAATAATCTTGATCAAGAAGGACAAGCAAGTTCATAAAACATATTTTTTGTTTTTCACTAATTTACTTTTTGTAGTATGTCATTTCAAGGTATTGCAGAGGACACAAAAAAGATTCATGTCACAAATTTGAAAAAGAAGACGTTCGGAAGCTATTATTGGTTTACACATGTGCATTTAGTTAATTGGAGTCTCATAATCACATTATTATTGATATTTTCAGCTTGATTATGACATTTATTGCTTAGTTTCTTGTCATATACGTGATGGGAGTTGTTTGGAATCCTTGTAAATGTAGTCTGAATATGGGTTCCTCATATTACTGTCTAGAGTTTGCATTAAAATGTAGAAGGTCCACTATTGTTGTTGCTTATGTACCTTCTACATTTCTGAATGCGAATTCTAGACAATAATATGAGGAACCCATATTCAGACTACATTTATAAGGACTTCACACAATTCCCATCACATATATGATAGTGTGTGTGTGTGTGTGTGTATATATATATATATATATATATATATATATATATATATATATATATATATATATATATATATATATATATATATATATATATATATATATATATATATATATATATATATCAACAGAGTTGTTCTTTTATCTGAAAAGAATACAATTCTTACTCTTTTGACAAAAAAATATGCATAGATCAAGAATCATCTATCGAGGCAATAATTTCTTCTTTTTCCATAATCATTTATGAGAAGGATGATGTTCATGGCATAATGACTTGTCTTGGAGTAATTCTCCTTTTGAAAAAATTATTCTTGTTACACAAGAGAACTATACAAAGTGATGTTATGATAATCCACGAGCTGTAAGAAATATTCATGTAAGAATAAAATGTATTCATGAAGTTTTTTGGTTTTTATTCCTCATAATGTTAAAAATAAATTGGTGTTTCATTTCAATGTTTTATTTAAAATTTTTTAGCTTCTTTTGTTTTCTTAGGAATTTGAAACTATAGTATAACATGGAGTAATCGGGATTTTACTATTTGTTTTTAATTTGAGCAAGGGATTTCACCTTTTTAACTTTCATAGAATAGAAAGAAATTGCAATATCCTTCTTTGATAGAATAATGGTGTTAATCTAGAAACACTATTAAGAAAATAAAAGAAGTCGGCAAAGAAATATGTATTTTCAACATCAATTTATACTTACCTAAACCTTACTCCTCAAAAGCCCCAGAATTGCATGCCATTCTTTTCCCATGACATGATTCTATGGCTACACCAGACTAATCAAGAAAGAAAATAGGATTTTCACAATTATTTTCTAGGTTTTCCTTTATGCCTATAACTCTATTTGTTCATCTTCATCTTCTCCTCGTTTTAAACCCCAAGATTTTCAAAGCGCACACCACATATTATGCATGGAAAATTATGATATAGGGCAGCCTTGAAGGTGAGCTCTACACATTTGTAAACTTCAGTTTTGGAAAAATGCCCTTGACGTACAAAAATGAATGAAGAAAAAACGTCATAATAACCATTTTCTTACTATACTAAATGACAGTTGCACTTTGAGGACATAAGCAGATAGATGATAGAGAACGGAGTAGAAACATCCAAAATGTTTTCAATTGTTATAAGTAAAAACCCAACTATCTCTGTCCTAATTCGTTGTCACAATTCATCATTCATGTTACTGTTGAGACTATTGAAGTATGTAGAGTGCATGAAATTTGATGTGTGGAAGATCTGAGGGGGGATAGGAAGCAGAATGGGAAAAGTGAATACAGTGGAGAAAGCTTCTCTGAGTGGAAGTGATGTCGGAGGAGGAATGAACGGAGATGGTGGAAATGTGGGGGTTGAGGGAGGTGCAATGAGTGGTGGTGAAATGTCCACAAGGTCACACGTGCTTGTGAGTGAGGTGGCCACCACAAATACTAGGAGTGTGTGTGCATTGCTTGACCAAAATGGAGAAGATATGGAAGGTTCGGGTGGTAAATACATAGGACCTTGTTGCATATAAGAAGCAACAAGTGTGTCCCAATAGGAGGGTTGAGTTGCTTGCATTTGGAACGAGGAGGAAACGATTGAAGTGAGTGGAGAGGGAAAGAATATTGTTGGGTGTGTGATAGTCAAGAGAGTGTTGGTTGAGTGGGAGGCTAAGGTGCAATGGTGGAAGGATGACATATTACAAGTTTGGATATGAAATCTCTGGTTGTAGAGGTGCTAGTATGGTAAAATGGGTTATAAATGGAGGAGAAAAGTTTTGAATTAGAGAGGTGGCTATGAAATCTAGAACTAGGGAAGTGATTGATTGTTTGAGTGACAAGTCATAAATCAATGGCAGAGATGGGAGTGGTTGCCTATCCTTTAGATATTGTGATTAGAATGAGCTAGTTGTTCTTGGGATGAGTTAGGGGAGTATGGAAGATAGGTTTTGCAATTTGATTGGCTCGTTTAGTTGTGGTTGTCAGATAAGGTTCAAGGGTCTTAAGGGGTCATGGAATCGGATGGAGTGAAACTAGGATTTTGCATAGTGGCTTCATTAGTGAGATGTATGGTTTGTATTGGGCTTAGTGTTATGGAGGTGAAGGTGTGGTGATAAGGGAAGTTTTCCTTATTTCAACCAAGGTTAGGAGAAGCTATATATTCTTACCCGATCATTGCCTTGTGTGGAGGCATCCTTCATCATATTGTACCCATGGTCATTGTAACATATGATCAATCCGTTCCATGATGCCCATTGTTTTCGAATGTGCTTGTAGGGATGCCATGAATGGTTGGTCAAGTTCTCTTGCTTCCAATAATTTTTTCATAAGCCTATAAATTCTTCTTTTTGAAAGGCCACTCCATGCCTAGACACTCTTCATGGTTGCTTGTAATCTCAGGGCTCCCATGTATGCCAATGCTCGTCCTCCTTCTTCTTGTTGTTGTTGTTCTTCTTCTTCTTCCATTTTGTGCCTTTGTTTGTCATGTGTTCGAGTAGCATGTTTGTTGAGAATTAAGCTCAACATGTGATGATCTAGGATGACATGTATCAATTTTTCATTATTCTAACATGTATAGTGGTCACTCTAGTATATGTCAAGGATACTTCATGAGCTTTACCAGATTTATCTATCACGAGTGATGGCATTGTTTCTTGCCAACCCACTCATTCGTGGAAATTAGGATTTTCTTTATGTAAACTTCTTTATATATTTCACTAGTATTTGTGTATTAGGTCATTCTTGTATATTCCTGTATACCTAAGTCACAAAGTCTTAGGGACTTGTGTCAAAGAGACTAAATCTCATTTGCCCCACGTGCGTATAGTGGTGGATTGACACACGCTTAATTATCAATCCGAAGAACCACTAGAACCAAGTGTATGAGGACATGTGCGCACATGATGGAAAGTCAAGTGGTTCAGCTAAAAGGCATGAGAAAAGACTAAACTACCTCTCTGACTCACTCAATCTTTGGAAGTATATGCTGCGATACCACTTACAGCAATAAATACAAATTCGAATATTTCTCCTAGCTATGAACTTCGAATATGGCCAATACCAGGTTTATTTCAAAGTTCTTGACAAGACGCATCTATTGGTGGTATTTTCACTCAAATCTCACAACCGCTCTTCCAGTTATCGCCAAAATAGTCAATGTCAGGAAACACCTTCACTCACTCCACAACTCGTATTTGCTCATGCACACACACCAGAGTAGCTCAAAAGTGATGGGGAGGGCTAGACAATAGTCTTACACACACATTTCAAGCTTCACACACACACAAAAGATCATAGGGAAAATGAAAATCTGTAGGAACGAAGCGAATTTGAAATTTCAGCTCTCCTTCTTCACAATGGCAAAAAGTCTTTACAAAGATTCACCAAGTGACTTATATACATGTGCCCTAAAATGGTCCTTTCACACAAGAGACCGGCACTTTATTGACTAATCTCTAACTTCCTACTATTTTACAAGAAATATATTACAATGATTTGGGCTTATGAGGTCCTGTTTTGAAATCTTCTTTGTCATCCTTTGGGACCTGCTTCATTTATTTTCATTGCATGCATCTTGTGGAGGGAAAAGCATCTAGAATTCTCAGATAATTGGTTATCTTATCCAATGAAGAATTCTTTGTATACTGTCTCCCTTCCCTACTTGTTTTGCTTCACCGCCTGCACCTAGTGGATGAGGAAGCTGTGTGCAACCTCCCATGAAATGTTGTGGTTATTATCTTTTTTTGTTTCCAATCCTCAGGACCTGGTTCTTTGGTGTTGTCGCCTGATGCGTGCCCCTGCGGGGCTTTGGGCAGAGGATTGTTCTTTTCTTTATGATCTTTTGTGCTTCACTAAGCAATTTTATTCTTTGATCTTCGTCTTCTTCTCTTTTTGCTCGATTCCCCTTCCACACGTCCCTCCTCCTGAACTCTGTCGTCCTAGACAGGATTTTTGTGGCGACGTGAGTACGTTTGTATGCCTTTTTGCTCTCTCTGATTAAGCAAATTGGCTTTGACATAACATCAATTCTTTCCATTGGCATGACTTTACCCCATCATCTGGTGCCTGTCTATGATCTGCAAAGAAACTTAACTTGTAGGCCACCAGTCTTGCATTAAGATTAGAAGACATTTTGGCAAAACCCTCTTAATCCATCTCAAAAAATCCTATAAAACATGCCTCTTCAAACTTTGCATGTAAGTACTTGACAAAAACACGAGTCTTGAGTATATGGCCATTAATATTAAGAGGCTAGGTATGGTTGACCAATCAAGGACGATGGCATCTGATCCCTTGTTAATGCTGTTGAAATTCAGAAATGTATATTGCGCATGCTGAAATACCTTTATTACTGTTAGTAACATGCTCAAAATTTTATTACTCATTTTGATCCCTAGATCTGGTACAGCTATGTATCGAGCAATCCAAACTTCTATGGTTTTAACCATGTACTCTTCGGTTGGTAAGTAATTACGAGGTGGACTTGGTAGTAATGGATAGTTGAGCCGTTGATTATTTATGCTTCCCTAGCACTGTCCTTCACAAAATTGCATCCAGGAGTGTCGTCTGCGTACTGGGCAAAAAGATGGATTTACTTGAAGTACATATGGTGATGATTCCCAGTGTACCCGGAGTGTAGGATTCTTCTCCAAAAGTTTTCTCCTCCAAATAGGATCCGCTTTGTCAAATTCCTCCTGTGTGTAAGTAAATGTTTGCATGTTGAATTGAAGGTTGCTATCTGGCTCTTTATTTGTTGTGGTCCTTATGTAGTGGTGTGTTTTTTCTTTCAGTAATCCATATGGTACATTGAAAGGTTTCAATACTTGTTCCAGATTTTGTCTTTCAATCTTCACTTCTTTCATGACTTTGACTACTTGATCTTCAAAAGCTTCAATAAGTTGGAACACCAGTAGTGCCCGCTCATGTCAGCTTAGTTCTGCAATATCCCGAGTATGTAGTTCAATGTTGGTCTCGATTTCCTCCCTTACCAGTGAATGATGTAGGGGGGGGGGGGAAGAGGACGTACCTCAGTCTCCTCAGTAGCCGCTGTGGAGTGTGGAACTAGTGGCGTCCCCTACTTGACCTGCTGTACTAGTTGACCTTATTTCTTTATTAATTCATCCTTCTCTTTAATTTCTGTGGCTTTCATAATCATTTCCTTGTTTTTGAGGAGCTCCTCTCATATGGCAGCAAGTTGATTAACATCTTCATTGCATTGTACTATATATCAATTTTTTGCTACCTTCCACTTCTTTCTTAGTTTCGCGGTGTCCTCCATATACCTTTTCTCCCACTCTGCTATGATGGCTTTCTCCTGCTTTAGCTCATCTTCATACTTTTTGCTATTCGCTCCTCCAATACTTTTGTGTTTTTCTCTGTTACTTCGATAGCTTCTATTGGTTGGTCGCACAATAGAGCTTGCATCAGTTCTTTATTCCTAGTCCTTAAATTATCAGCCTCCTCCATGTACACTTTGATTTGCGATTCAAGGATAGCTCCTTTGGCCACTCAGCCTCTAAATTAGGGACTATGGACATGGACTTGTCCTAGGTATTCAGTAATTCTTTCTCATTATCCCTCTCTTTTAGTTTCTAGTCCTTGGTTTTAAGATAGTCCTTGTATTGATCCTCAGATATTCTCGTCTCCTTGAGGGCTAGGATAGTCTTCTCTAGGGTGGCTTGAGCTACCTCTATGAGTTTTCTACATATTGATAGCCTCTCCTTTTCTAACTCCCCTTGTGGGTAAAGCTTTTCATGTTGCTCTACCTTAGGTCCATTCTTGATTCTAGCTTGGTAAGCTTTCAACCACATGTCTAAATCGTCTGGTTTTGGGTCTGCTAGAATTGATCCTGGCTTTGCTGGCTCTAGTGTTTGTGTTGTAATGGGAATTTCTACTTGAATTTTGGGTTCTTTAGGTTTCTTATTGGCTTGTGTGTTCTTCTTGTCTTCCTTATGTTTATTTTTTGTCCACTTTTGCTTGATTTTTTCTCTCCTATCCTTCCACTTTTGGCTTTTTGTCATTTGGGTAGTCTCATGTGGGTCTTCTAAATCTTCCACTACTTGTATTCTGGGTTCTAGGGTTTTACTCTTTTCTTGTTCTGAGTCTACTCGTTTTCTTTCTTAACCTTTCATTTGTGCTCATGTGATGGCCTTTAATGGTAAAGTGTACTCTTTGTCATTTCCTGACAATTCAATTACTTCGATCACATTAATGGGTGCAGTGTCATGAGTCATATTGGGATTTTTGGGGCAATCTCTAAAGAGATGTTCCTTTCCACAATCGCTACAATACCCTTCCCATGTCCTAGGGGTAGAGGGTTGTATGGCTGAGTGCATTCTCTGATAAAGTGATCTCCTCCGCATCTATAGCATGGTCGTTTTGGTATGGGCAGTCTGATGGGTGGTCTTACAGGTACTGGTGCCTTGGGCACTGTGTACATTAGTGTTTCCACCTCAGGTCCATAGACATTGTCATAGCCCTCATACGCATAGTATTGCGGGTAGTAAGCCTACTCGTACTCCATCATATTGAAGTCATAGGGCTAGTAATCCCCTTGGAGTTGCTTGTAGCCTGAGGTTGTTGATTTTGTGATGGCTAATGGTGATGCTAGCACTATGGCTTTCTCCAAATTTTCCTCTGGTTGAGCATATTTGACTGATACTACATGTTGAGGAAGTGGCAGTTGCTGTCCTAACACTAGCTGAGGTCATGTATATTGTCCTTGCTCATATGGTCTAGGTGCTCCTTGTGGTCCTAGATAGGGGTTGTATCTGGGAATCTCCCTTCCTAGCTCTCTAGGTGGGTATCCATATGGCCTATATTGAGGTTGATTTAGAGGTCATGCGTGTCTGTTAAATGGACAATTCTCAATGGTATGATTCGTGTATTTTTGTTCTATATGGCAATACAGAGCAGTTCCTTGATGCGGCTGCCTACTATAAGGATAAGCATGAGGAAAGCCCATTCCTCCTCTTATGCACATGTGAGTTGGATGGTCTCTTCCACATAAGCTGCATCTTCATAACATGGGTACTCTTAGTAATGGATGCTGGTAGTTCTGCTGTCCATGGACTCCTAACTTCTTGGCTACCAGCTCTGCTAACTCTTCTACGTTACTGGAGTTAGATGTCTCTATACTTCTTGTGTCTTCTGATTTCGTAGGACTCGGTGTACTCTTGAGATCATCCGCTAGGTTATCCTCTAGGTCAATACAATCTTGAAGACACTCACTCAATGTCTGCAGCCTCTTAACATAGACCAAAGTTCTTAGAGTTCCGTTTGTCAGACTGTCTAAAAATAGTGATATCATCTTTTGCTGTCTGGGTCTTTCTGCTACTTGCCATCTATCGACATATTGATTGAATCTTCAGGGTGTTGTTTTCATGGTTTCATTGGGGTTTTGTTTGAAGCTATGGATTAATGATGAAGAATTGTGTTTAATCCCTCTCTTAGTGAATTCCCCTATGAATTCTTGAAAGAATTGCTCAATATCTCCAAATTGCTTGGGATCTAATGGCTGGAACCAAGTCAAGGCCGTTGTTGTGACAGTGAGTCCAAAGGACTCATACTGCACAAAGAAATCATCCACTTGTTCAGCCCATAAAACTTGTTTAAATTCAGCTATGTGATCGTAAGGTTCTCTCATCCCGTCATAATGGTTTCTCATACACTTAGCCACATGAATCGGTCTTAATCTTCTTATGGGCTCTGGTTGTCTATGCATTACAGGAATTGCTGCTCTGATTGGAGGCATTCCAGGCTGCATTCCTAGAGGTGGTCTTGGTCTCACTAGTGGCCGATGTTGGTTGCGTAGTCTTGGGTGAGTTTGATTGTGTGATTGAAGCCTCGGTGTTGCGAATTGCACATGGGTTCGGTTTGGAATGCTCCAATGGCTTGTCTGTCCGGACATTGTATGTTCTGACTCTTGTTGTGTCGCGAAGGGATTTTGAGAGGTGGTTGCCAGCTCTCGCTGAGGGAATACAGGTAACCCCATATACTTCAACTGAGCTCTATCAATGGCATGAATTGGCCAATACCTTCTTTGGTTCTTGTCTAGGTATGTGACTCTAGACTCATCTTCAGGATCTTTTAATTCATAGAAAGTCACCGGTCTTTCTTCTTGTCCTCATGTGGGTGAGTCAGTTTGTAGCAATAATTCTGATCCATGGATCAAGTAGACCTCTAATAAGTAATCATCTTGAGGTATCAAGTCCCCTCTCAAGACTCGAGTCACTACTGATTTACCTCTGGGTGTAGTTACTAGCTCTTCTGGATCTGGTCTTCCTGATTTTCCTTGTCCTTCTATTCCTCCTCTCTCATTGATCCGATCTGGGTGTTTTGTTACCACATAGATTTGACCTAACTTGTCCATGAACACTCCTCCTTCATATTTGACTATCGGTCTTGGCACTATTGTACAATCAGTGGAAGTTACCATCTTGGCTACTGATCTAATTAAACCATCTAGTAAGATGGGAATCTCTTGGGAATTAGTGGACACATATTGCAGAGATGTACGGTATTCCCCCTCTTCTATGGACATGAAGTTTCTCCTGGGGACAAAACCTTGCATGTCTTCTGAAGCCATTGGTATCTCTTCCTCTGAGTCACTAGAAGTGGGAGAATAGATAGAACGATGGCTTGCTTGAGTTGCACTTTCCACTGACAAGATAATACATCTCTGGCTACTTAGCACCCATCCTGATCTCAAGTTCATCCACCCTCCTGGGGCTATTTTGGCTCCTAACTATCCCCTAATTGGCTCCTCAATTGCCTCAAATTTTCCCTTAAAAAAGACTCAAAATGTTTTGGGTGATACCACTCTAGGGATACTGCGCTAGACGATACCACTCCTAGGATACTGCACTAGGCGATACCAATCTGGCCATGATACGATACCAAGCTTGAGACGATACGATACCTCTGCTGGTGACGCTATGATACTTGGGATAGTCGACAATACAATACCAAAATCCTTGCGATAGGATACCACTACATGTGGCGATACGATACCAGTGCATTACACTATACGATACTAGATGGTTCAGGCGATACGATACCACCTGAATGCACGATACGATTTTGCGTGCACGATACGATACTAAGAACCCTCGCAATATGATACCACTACATGTGGCGATACAATACCAAAACCTTCCACGATAGGATACTGGAGTTTTGAATGATAGGATACTAAAATTTGTCACGATACGATACTAGGAGGTTCAACGATACGATACTAGTGTTGTGGGGGATACGATACCGCTCCATCGATGATACAATACCAGTGGACTGTGATATGATACCATTCACAGATCGCGATTGTGATACCAACTTAAGGATGCGATACCAAAAATGGTATTGCAATACCTCAACTGATATGCGATGATATGATACTTGGCGAGTATCGCGATACTAGGGAATTTTGGTATCACGATACCAAAACTCAACCGACCGCGATACTACAGTCAAAATTGCTCAAGTCAAAAAAATGTTTGCACCCCTTAAGCTTATATCTCACTCCTCTTCACTCCTAACCATCTGTCTCACTCAAAGAACCTCTTTAATCTCTCTGTCCCATCCCGTGATACTCAAAACGTCTTTAATCACGTGCAAATGCATTTTCAAAGTACTTTTGATGATGAAATCTTAATATAGCTTACCTTTGGGATATCTTGCTCAAGTCTTGGGCTCGCAAGGTAGCTTTTTGAGCTTGTAAAGCACGATAGTGCTCAAGCGATACTAGTCGCTGTCCAGACACGATACCAGTTCCAGAGCAAGTATCAAATGAACTAAATTTTTTGGTTTTTATAGTTTATAATGCTTGAAGCCTATTCTACACTAATTTGGGCAAATTTGTTTTGGGATTTTTCTTGGTGATTTCAACTTACTCCTAATCCTCCTCTTTCCTTAACCTAACCCTAAATCTTCCTTCTCTCCCTCACTCCTAACCCTAAACCTAAAAACTCATTACACACACCCCAAGGATATAAAGTAACAAGTGATGAAGTGTCTGACTACTTGGCAATGAACAAATTCACTCCTACAAGTACGAGTCCTTCACTCTAGAGCTATAACCATCACAAAGGCACCTTGGTTGAATTTGAATCCCCAGCAACGATGCCAAAAATGTGTGTACCTAAGTCAAGAAGTCTTAGGGACTTGTGTCAAGGAGACTAAATGTCATCTGCCCCACAAGTGCGTATAGCGGTGGATTGACACATGCTTAAATATCAATGCGAAGAACCACTAGAACCAAGTGTATGAGGACGTATGCGCACATGATGGAAAGTGAAGTGGTTCAGCTAAAAGGCATGAGAAAAGACTAAACTACCTCTTCAACTCACTCAATCTCTAGAAGTGTCTGTCACAATACCACTTACAGCAGTAAATACAAATTTGAATGTTTCTCCCAGGTCTGAACTTTGAATATGGCAAATAGCAGGTTCATTTCAGAGCTCTCAACAAGACACATCTATTGGTGGTATTTTCACTCGAATCTGACAATCGCTTTTCCGGTTATGGCCAAAACAGTAAATAGCACAAAACACCTTCACTCACTCCACAACTTGTATTTGCTCACACACACACTACACTAGCTCAAAAGTGATGGGGAGGGATAGACAATAGTCCTACACACACATTCCAAGCTTCACACAAACAGAAAAGATCATAGAGAAGATGAAAATCTGCAGGAACAAAGCAAATTCGAAATGTCAGCTCTCCTTCTTCACAATGGCAAAAAGTCTTTACAAAGAGTCACCAAGTGACTTATATACATGTGCCCTAAAAATGGTCCTTTCACACAAGAGACCAACACTTTATTGACTAATCTCTAACTTCCTACTATTTTATAAGAAATATATTACAATGATTTGGGCTTATGCATCTAGAGGACTCCTCTAGTGCAATTACATAGCTTTCGAGGGGATTTTCTAGGATTTTGAAGAAGAAATTTATGCCCATTCATTTGAAAACTTTGGGGCTCCTGTTTTGTGCCTCTTTTCTCTACAAGAATTCCTTTTTATGTAATAGAAGAAGAATAAAATCATTCTTCCTTGTCTCAATGAATATGTGTGCTTCTCTTTAAGTGTGAGAGTGTGTGAATGAGCTCTCTTCCTTATCTCCTTCCTTGTGATGTTGTATCAAAGCTAGTGTGGCTGTAGAGAGCTTGTGGAGAATGCGGATAGTGAAGACTACACAAGAAGGCATGGAGAAAGCACAATTCACAAAACCATCATCTTGACCTCCATTTTGAGCATATAAGGTGGATCCCACAAAAAATCACATCCATTTGCAAAACTATTACTTTTGTTTTGCTTGGCAGCACTCAAATATTCCAAATCTAGAATTTCAAGTTATTTTGTATATTGTTGATACACAAAAACTATGTTTTTCTAAGATTGAACTATCACATCAGTGTGATAGTATTCAAGTAGATGTACTACTTCTAGTTTTTTGTAGTGTTGCAAATTGTTGCAGAAATGGCAACTGTGGATTGAACGAGTTAGCTTATGAGGGATAAGCAAGACAAGAACAACTTCCATGCTTGGAGATTCAAAATGAAGAATTTCTTGATGTGAAAAGGCTACTAGAATTACATCAAAGGAGAGAACAAAAACACTCTATGTTACTAGAGAGGAATCAAAATGCGGAATAGTTAAGAGCATATGAAGAATGAAATCAAGGAGCATAAAAAGGTAATGAATTGAATCTCTATTAGCATAAAGGATAGCATGATTGGACACATATAGAATGCCTAGACTTTGAAAGAGGCTTGGATTTGTTTGGTCACATTGTATGATACCAATACAAAGGCACAAAAATTACAAGTCAAGAGTGAGGTGCATATACTAGAGAAAAAAGGCATGTCAGTAAGTGACTAGACCCTAAAAATTAAAAGCATATGTGAGTCACTTGCATCTATTGGCATGAATATAGATAATGATGATAAGGTGGAAGTGTGCCTTCATGGTTTAGGAGTTGCATATAAGTAGTTTACAACTTCTATTCAGACTATGGAAAATATTCTAAATTTTGTTGATCTGATATCCATGATGATTATTGAAGAAAAGAATCTTGGTGAGGACTCAAAATCCAAAGGAAAACCTACTTATGAGAAGGTATTCTACTCTCAAAGAGGAGGAGGGAAAGGTAGAGGTTTCAAAAGTGGAAGTGGAAATAATAACCAAGAGGAAGTGGGGTCCCAAAGAGGCCGCAAAAATATGCAAAGAAATGATTCATATAATGATAGCAAAGGATGTTGCAATTGTGGTAAACCTGGACACTTTGAATGTGATTAAAGGTTGAAGAATCAAAATAATAGAAGGCAGCAAAATTACTATGCATCCACAAGTGCATATGATTCTCAGAAGATGTTCATGGTCCAACATAATATGATGAATACGATGTCTGCTAATGTTTCAAAATCAAATGGTAATGTCTAATATGTTGATTCAGGTGCTTCAAATTACATGACTAGTCATGTGGAATGGTTTAGTAGTTTGCAAAAATTACCAGTTCCTAGATATGTTGAAACAAGCAATGACACATCACATATTATTGAACATACAAGAAATGTAGCACTCTCTATGTAGGATGGGAAGGTAAAAAATCTCGTTGATGTGTTGCATGTTCCAAATATATCAAAGAATTATGTCTCTATTGGACAAATGGTTGACCAAGGATTACAAGTCAAGTTTAATGCTAATGGGTTATATATAGAACAATACAAACAAAATTGAAGATTGATTGCCAAAGGAAACAAAGTGAGCAGTATGTTCTATTGGTGCAAATTACTCCAATCCTACATACTTGGACCATTAGTACTCACTTCACATAATCATTTAAAGTCACATATGACTTTTCCCTTGTAAAAGGCATTTATTTTTATCCTTGTAAAAGTGCATAGCACTTACTCTCATGTGGAGTTAGGAGGAATCAAATCATGAATCACTTGGTAGGTGTTTGATGAGAAAGAAAATCCTAAAGTTTAGGATTCACTTTATGGTAAGAGTTTGAATTTGAATTCAAACAATGGCTTCAACTCTAAACTATAAAAATGGATCAAAATCTTGTGGGATGTAGAGCCCAACTTGGAGATCATTTGAGGGGGATCTAAAGTGTTTAGTGATCTCATTCTATAGCTCCATGACTACCCTCCCATTGTGCAATTATATATTGCCAGTGTCTTTGTAACTCTATGTGATTTACTACATATACGTTGATCACATCTCTACTTCATTTCTCTACTATGTTCATCTCATAATTGTGAACTTCTCAGACTTGGCTCTCAGTGCATATGTGATCATTTAATGTTATTTAAAGTGCTATATATTCAGGATATTGTCAACTTTATTGCTACAAAATTTTGTTGTCATTGCTTCACTCAATCACGAGATATCTTTGACACTTTGCTAACTAGTTTGCATACTATGGTAGCTTAAAAATGTCCGGACGGTCATCTAACTTGCTAAGCATAATTCTCAGTGCACACGATCATTTTTAGTGAAATGACTTGTGATTGGTAGTTATCCAAGTCAATTAGATACTTCAAAAAGGAATTTGATCAATTGCTAGTAGGTTGAGAGCACTGTTCATTTTACTCAGTATTTGTAGAGACAAAAAAAGCAAGTCTTAGCTCATAGTTGAATCTCCTACTCATCTATTTTGATCCATTGATTAGAGGATCATACTCCAAAGCACTTAGGTGATTATTTTTGGTTCTGAGGAAGATGAAGGAGTCTATTCTACACTCCTCAACTTGTTCTTGGTTGGTGTGAAGTAGGGATTTGTAGCACCACTTCTTTCTTTGGAATCTGTCCACCATCTCCTTCAATAGTGATATCAGAGCAACAACAAGAAAAAGGGGAGATGGATTTCCATCATTCATTGAAAAATTGGACAAGGGCAATTATCTAGCATGGTGCGTAAGGATGCAAGCCTACCTTCAAGGAAGAAGTTTGTAGGGATACATCTCTAAAGATG
Source organism: Ceratopteris richardii (assembly GCA_020310875.1). NCBI lineage: Eukaryota > Viridiplantae > Streptophyta > Polypodiopsida > Polypodiales > Pteridaceae > Ceratopteris > Ceratopteris richardii. Next base: position 52,386,426 of record CM035426.1, on the reverse strand, counting down.
AAGAAATGTCAATATTCAGAAGCAAACATCAACCTACAAGAGGAGCAAGAAAGACCAGCTAAATGGTGTGCAAAGGATGCTCTAGCGAGGTCTTATATACTTAACTCAATTTTTTATTTCTTATTACCTCATATTAGGAATTGTAAAACCTCCCAAGAGCTTGGGAAGTACTCTCTTCATACTTCTCATCAAATACAAGAGCTAGGAAGAACTAACTTTGGATGGAATTCACAACCTCAAAGAAGCAACCAAAGCAAAGTGTACCTCACTATCTGACCATGATGAAGGATGTAGTTGACCAACTTGGGAGTATAGGAGAATAAATAGAAGAGGAGAAGATAGTAAGGCAGATCATAAATGGCATCAAGGTTCATCACAAATGGGAGTCTTTCACCATAGCAATGGACCTATATATGCACATGCAAATACCCGATATCAACACATTGATGGGGCAACTCTTCACACATGAGACAAAGCTCAATAATAATGGAGATAACTCTAGAGGTAATCAATCTTCTACCCTTTACACAAAAAGAAATAAGAGTAAAGATAAAGGCAAAGGTAAAAAGGAATGAAGAAGAGCCAAGTACCCCTCAAGTGAACTTCACAAGTAGAGGAAGAGGTACTAGAGGAAGGGGTAGAGGAGAAAAGCAAGGCAGGGGGAGATCATAGAACTCCTCACCTTGCAATATATATGGCTTGAACAATCATACCATACATGAGTGCTTCAAGAATACAAAGAATCAGAGAGGAAGAGGCTTCCACAGAGGAGGCTATGGAAAATCTAGAGGCTGGTACAATAAAGGAGGAAGTAATTAGCATCATAATTACAATGAAGGCTACAACAACAACTATCAAGGAGGCTCTAGAGGTAGAAGAGACTACAACAACTATATAAAAGACCAAGAGGATTCCCTATCGATCATGAACATGACCTCCAATCAAGGTAAAGATGATGAGCATCTGTTCTATATTGATTCTGGTGTTCCAATCATGTGGTTGGAAAAGTGGCATTGTTATCTGATCTTGAAGAACCTAAAGGTAAGCATGAAGTCCAGACAGGTGATGACACTAGGCACTCTGTTAAAAAGATTGGAAATGTTAAAGCATTTGATGGTAACATGAACCTCTTAAGTAAGGTAGTATATGTACCAACCATAACAAAAAACCTAGTTGAGAAGGGCTTACAGGTTAGATTCACAAGGCATGGAGCATATGTGGAGGACCCTCAAAAAGGTTTCAAGAGGATTGCAAAAGGTGAGAAATTTGGTAGAGTCTTACATTTGAAGTTGAAGATACCAAAAATATTGCTCTATTCAATTACACAGATAAAACTTTATTTGAATTAGAGATATTGCATAAGGGACTAGGTCATATACGAGAAAGGACACTAAAGCAAATATGCAAGGATGAGAGTGTTATTGGCATTCCAAATGTGTCCAAGCAACATAGGATTTAGAAATGTGGAGCATGCCAATTTGGCAAATCACACAGGCAACCATTCAACAGAAAGGGAGACATGCATGAAGACTAATTGGAGCTTGTGCACACAGATGTGTGGGGTCCTTGCAGAGAGCCATCAATCTCATGATCAAGGTACTATGTTTCATTCATAGATGACTATAGTAGATGGACAATACTTTACTTTATGAAGCATAAAGATGAAGTCTTCACTTGTTTCAAGAAGTATTTGGCATTGGTTGAGAATCAAATAGGTACAAGCTTGAAGAGGGTCAGATCTGATGGAGGTGGTGAGTATTTCTCACATGAATTTGGCTCCTTCTTACAGGAAAGAGGCATAAAGAGAGAGTTGACAACAAGATACACTCTTGGACAAAATGTAGTGGTAGAGAAGAAATAGACTAATAGTAGAGGCTGCAAGATCAATGTTGAATGAAAAGAAACTTCCAAACTACTTATGGGTAGAGGTTGTTTCCACAGCCACATACTTAATTAATATGCTTCCATCCAAGTCCTTGGATGGAATGACATCTTATGAGGCATGGAATGGCGGGAGACCTTCCCTAGAACATTGTAAAATCTTTGGGTGCATTACTTATGCACACATACCCTCACATATTAGATGAAAGCTTGACCCAAAAGCTGAAAGGTGTATATTCATTGGCTATGACCAAAATCAGAAAGAATATAGGTTGTATAATCCCACTAACAAAGGATTTGTAGTTAGTAGGGATGTGGTGTTTGATGAAAATAACTCCTGGATTGAAGATCATTGCAGGAAAATAAAGCTACCCTATGACTTGGACAGTGATTTTCCAACTCTTACTCAAGAAGAATCACAAGTATCAAAAGAAATCAAGTCAAAAGATGAACAGATTGACTTCAAAGCTTGGAATTCTAAGGGCAAGATAAAATTCAAACAACTAGATGACATTCGAGATTCATCCAATCAAGCACTTAGAAGATCTCAAAGGGAGAGTTAAAAACCCATAAGGTATGGCTATGACAAATCATTAGTCATCAAGTATACTATATACATCGCTAAATATTCTATCTCAAAAGAGCCTTCTTCATTTGAAGAAGCCAATAAGAAGGAAGAATGGAGAGAAGCTATGTTGGAGGAAATTGGAGCGCTTCAATATTTTCTTGCCCATGTATTTGTTTCTCATTCCTATGAGTACATTAATAAATAGATGAATGGTTGAAGAAGAAGCATTGACTAGATCAATTTCAAGTCTCACTAGAAATATATATTCAAACCAACCTAGAGTTAGAGTTTCAGATCGAGCTAGGAATATACTTTAGATCAATCTACCATTTATATTTTCTTGTCCACTTATTTGTTTCCCATGTGTATAAATATTCTAGTAGATAGAGAAATGATTTAAACAGAAGCATCTTCTAGAATAGTTTTAAACGGAGGTGAATATTCTACTAGATAAGGAGATAATTGATGGTTTTATCTCCAAATATTTGCTTCCTTTTCCAAAAACCCATGTAAGAACTTGTGTATATATATGTATGTGAGTAAACTTATGATTTGTTTTGATAAAAAAATTAAGAGTTAAGCAGAATAAGACCAAGGATTGGGAGCTTGGCAGTTGGCAACCACCAATGTAAATAATTAAATGAGGTGATGTCTTTCAATTTGTTTGTATTTGTCTACATATCGCAAGGTTTTTTGATTTGATGCACTAAAGTTCTTTCATGAGAGACCTTCATTCACTGATCCTTTGAGGTACCTTAGTACCCTTTTGGTTGCAAAAAGATGAGGTACTCTTGGTGCTTGCAAAAATTGAGATAACACTCCAACTATATGTGCAATATCTGGTCTTGGCATAGTAGCATACAAGCTAGAGCCAATTATTGACCTATACACGTGACATACTTCACTTCTTCACATTCATGAGAACTTAGTTTAAAATTTACCTCTAATGGATTTGAAACGGGCTTGCAATCACACAAGACAAATTTCTTCAAAAGATCTAGAATGTATTTCCTTTGCATCAAGTAAATACCTTCCTCTTTATATAGTACTTCAATCCCAAGGAAGTACCTTAAAATCCCTAAATCTGAAGTTTTAAACTCTCATCCAAGCTTCCTTTCTATGTCCTTCATGTTGGCTTCATCATCCCCTGTAATGATCAAATCATCAGCATATATACAAATGAAAACAATTTGCTACCTTCCTTCTTCACAAAGAATGATGGGTCTACTTGACTGATTGTATCCACAATTTACCAAGTACTCCACAAGTCTTTGGTTCCAAGCTCTTGGGGCTTGCTTGAGTCCATAAAGAGCCTTCTTTATGTTGGAAAACAATGTCACATCTGTCCAAAATCCATTTAGGGCAAAAACCCTAATTTTGGTACTGTCATTTTTTGCACAAAAATGGTTAAAATTTTTATGAGTCTATCTTGTAGAGCTTGAAGAGAGCTTTCCAATGGTATATGACATTCAGTCATCAAAGATCATATTTGGAAGAAAACCCTAACCCTAATTTTCTATTGATTTAGGGTTTTGACCTCATATGATAGCTCTCGCCATGAGGATCATAAAAAATGTTGTCAGATCATTCATCACGTAGTGAGAAGTGTGAAAAAGCAGGTCAAGAAGTTATTTTTAAAGTTTGCTAAAAGCAACTTTAAAAATAAAGAAAACTCACTTACAATAATGCAAAAGAAATTTAAAAAGCGATGAGATTAAAATAAAGCGCTTTTTAGTGAGTTTTCTGCATGAGACACTCAAGGCTATATAAAGAAGTGTTTGGGTCACTTTTAAGACATGCTACACCAATTTGCAATGCCAGCCTCGGTCCCTCATTAGAGGTGGTGCTCTAGCACACATGGGGCAGCCATGGTGCACTCTAGGAACATGTTGAGGAGTAGCTATGGAGTACTTCTTGGAGCAGAGTGTGCTCACACTCTTGCTTATGGAGAGGATTTGCCCATCAGCAACTTGGTTGTGTGGATCGGCCATCCACATGATGTATTTGAAGATTGCCTTCTACATGAAGATTTCGGGTTACTTCAAAGACACTGGATGGTGGTTAACATAAGATTTGCATCTTATGTTAAGAATTCAGGTACATATTCTCTTTATGCACACATCTACTACTTGGAGTTTATGGAGGCAGTGTCATCCATATCAAGAGGAGTCCTATTTGGCATACCTAAAGGAGAATCAGTACATGCATGCTTTATGCATATTTGGATGAGGTGTTAGAGAAGGTAGTTCATATGAGTTTCAAGATTTCTGACAGCAAACTTGTTAGCATTCTTTGCCAATTTTGTAAGTATGTGATCTTTTCACACACATATCTGATTTAGGGTCTTCCATAGCCTAAGTTCAAATGAGGGTTTGCTGATTATCAGTTTTAGACTGGTCCTTCCTCTTTCTGTCACTCATATTCACTCTTCTACAACCTATTAAGTTACACATCTCATATATATTCAGATTTCTATCAATACATATGAATATGTTTATTACATTTGTATATTCACTCATTTTTTGTTCACATAGAGTGGTTGAGATTTTGACTCCCACATTGTAAATTGACTTTTGTATATATGATAGTGTGAGTTAGCAGTGGCTTACATAACACTTTACACATGTTGTCTAATCTCTCTCTATCTTTGTCTCATCATTTGTATGATTAAGTGTGGTATGTTCATGTTTTGTCAATATTGGAAGATTGCTGGAATCTGTGTTGTAGATGCTAGACCTATGGAACCATGGACCTGTGGTATTAGTTAGGGGCCTACTAAATTTCCAACATTGGGTATCAGAGCATCCAGGCTCTTAGACATCCAGGTTCACAGGTTTCCAGAATTCTAGGTTTACAACATATGATTTAAGGGCATCTTCTAATATTTGACATTTGACATACACAATTAGATGAGTAGAGATTTGAGAATTAGACAATTCAGTCACATGATTATTTATCAGTGTGGAGTATGAAGTTGATGATCTATTAGCAGCGGAATACTTTTGGAAGAGTATGAAAATACTTTACAGAAAGTATTGTTTGAAGACCGAGACTTGATGAAGAGAAGGCTACTTCAAATTCAAGGGAAAACAATGGTTTGGAGAAGATGAAGGAATCAAATCAACATCAAATCATAGGTATCAGTTTCTACTATCAGATTATCATTTGCAGGTCATATCTTAGAAGAGCAGTTATGAAGAGATTTGAAGGATTCAAGGAGTGCTTTTATACACTTTCATTATTTGAAAGTGAAAGGCTACATCAAAACAGGTATCTAGAGGGTTTTCTAGAGAGTTTTGAGAGATCTCTTTCACAACAAGAAAGCTCATCTAAGAAAACAAATGTGGAGAGCATCAGTTTTGTTTTTAGCCAATTTTGTGTTGTAAGTTGGTTGGATATCAGTCACATTTGAAGCAGAGTCTTTCAGAGATATGAGGAGATGGTAAAACATGATTTCTATGTTCACTTCCATTTATATACCATATTTGTTTTGTCTCTTACTCTTAATTTAGAGGAAGAGAAAAAATCATTCAAAGAAGTTAAGAATGCTTGCTACTTCAAGATAAAAAGAACAAAAGGTATGGAAGAGAAGTTTGAAGATGTTGACATCATCAGGTGGAAGAAAGATGCAGAAGAAGAAAGTCCAACATTTCCAAGGGGTAATTAAGACTTCCTTTTCTCTTATATTTTCCATAAATTTTCCTACTTTTAACCTCTACACCCAAAGACAAGTCTACAAGAACATCTTGTGTGAAGAAGAAGCAGTTTGGTGTTTTGCATGATACTTGATCATAGTAGATTTTGACAAAGAATTGCATTGAGTGAAAGAAAGGCAGCTTACATGTTTTGACTCATGTGTATGAGTCAGTTGAAGATATTAAGCAGGCAGCTATATATTCCCTCGAAGAATTCTTGGAGTGTCAATTCAAAGCTACTTATATATGACAAGTTGCAAGGATTCTTCTTGACCTAACTCTTGAGGTAAAAGAGTTTTCTGTGGCACATGTTGGAGACTTGGGTTGAGGTTTTGTGTTTGGAAAAGTTACCTCATATTCAGTATTTTCAAAAAACTTTACAAAATTCATTTTTTGATGTACTAGTCAGTTGAAGAATCTACTTTCTATTATTGTCTTTTTTTTTGGGATACATGCTTGTATTCAAAAAGGTGTTCCATCAGATCCTATCAGTTGATTGAGAAGTGGAGTTAGTCAACAGAAATTCAAGCTGATACTATCACATTTCACACGGGTAGAATATGAAGATATGAAGTGTCAACTTGCAACTTTTGGAGTTCTCAAGGTGAGAACTTGTCCACTTATATTTCAAGTAGGAATTGCAGATTCTTGGGAAGGATTTGATTGAAGAAAAGTTTTATAACTTTATGTGAGAAGCATGGATACTTAGAGACATTCAGGTAATAAATCAAACATTCAGTCATGAAGGTTTGATAAGAGCAGATTCCATATAGGTATTTTGTTGGAGAGATCATAGATCTAGTATGATCTTGTATGATCTTGATAAATCTAGATAGATCTTGAAGATCTTGAGTATTTATGAGTCAGATATCTATCCGTTGTTTAAAAATTCTGAGCATTAGAAGAAGTAAGGCAAAGATTCAGATGCTATCCAATTTGTGTTGCAGAGAAATAGAAGAAGATACTTGTTATTTTGCAGAAGGTTATGAATCCTGAATTGCTTTCAGCAAGGTTTGTATTTGATCAGCTAACCTTATTCTAGATTTTGGGAAGCTGAGAAATGACAAGGAAAGCTATTGGCATGTGCACAATGCTAATAAACAGGGTTCAGAAGTTTTGTTTCAGACACACGTATTAATGTTATGAAAAATGAGATTTATGAAGGAAGACGTTCCAAATTTCATAAAGTCTAATATATTTGAAGAATTTTTTATACTAGTGTTAAATCATCCAGGGGGTGATGAAACATGAAGACTTACTTCTTAACCATATGTGCAAGAATGCAGATTCATACCTATAAGTATTCCAGGTATTCCTATATTTCCTTTGTTAGTTTCTCTTTATGTTCCAGCTTTGAAAGAAGAAGGAAAAAGGAGAATGTCTAGAGAAAGTTCCTGTTAGGTGTTCCTGTTTAGGAGAAGGTTCCAGAGTTCTATTGAAATTTGATATTTCAGAGAGGTATGTTTTTCAAAAGTGCGCACATATATGTTTACACCAGATTTTGAAGGAAAGAGGTATGAAGGGTTTACAGATTGAACAAGGATGAAGACATGATGACATTATAGATTTTTTGGTGAGACTCATGAGTTGAGTTGAGTTGACTTGACTTGACTTGACTTGACTTGAGTACAGCCAAAGATGATTCAACAGTGTTCATAATACACTAAGTTGTGAGTTGTCAATCACAAGTCCTAGGATTCAGTTCTTGATTATGTTTAGTATATTTACATGACATAGTAGTACATTGAGAAACCTTTTGTAAGGTAAATGCAAGTATGAGGATCCTAGTGTATGTTTTTAGGTTTGAGAAGACAGGAGATAGTAGGTTCAAAGCCAATACTTGCTACGTTTGTTGTCAAGCAAATGATTTCTTGATGAGAACACTATTGGATATCTAGTTTGCATATTTTCTCAGGTATTATGGTTCATATTCAACAATTTAGTTTTGAAGAAGCCGAATTTATGGGATGACACCATTGATACGTTCGAAAAAAAATTGGATTATGGGAGTGTGGTATATATATATATATATATATATATATATATATATATATATATATATATATATATATATATATATATATATATATATGTATGTATGTATGTATATGTTTATGTATATATATATATATATATATATATATATATATATATATATATATATATATATATATATATATAGATATATATATATATATATATATATATATATATATATATATATATATATATATATATATATATATATATATGTATGTATGTATGTATATGTTTATGTATATATATATATATATATATATATATATATATATATATATATATATATATACATGTATATAGATATATATATATATACATATACACACACACACACACACACATATATATATATATATATATATATATATATATATATATATATATATATATATATATATATATATATATATATGTATATACCTTTTGAAGAAAAGGTTTGAAGGTCAATTCGGGAGTACAAGTTGGAAGCTTATGATAGTTTGGAGATGAATGAAGCTTCTTATCCAGTTCAGCTTGTACCAATATGACATTGCAAGGGGGATTGTTGGAAAACAATGTCACATTAGTCCAAAATCCATTTAGGGCAGAAACCCTAATTTTGGTACTTAGTCATTTTTGGCATAAAAATGGGTAAAAGTTTTATGAGCCTACCTTGTAGAGCTTGATGAGAGATTTCCAATGGTATATGACATTCAGTGATGAGAGATCAGATTTGGAAGAAAACTCTAGCCTTAATTTTTTGCTAATTTAGGGTTTTGACCTCATATGATAGCTCTCGGCATAAGGAGGATAAAAATGTTCGCAGATCATTCATCAAGTAGTCAGAAGTGTGAAAAAGCAGGTCAAGAAGTTATTTTTTAAGTTAGCTAAAAGCAACTTTAAAAATAAAGCAAACTCACTTAAAATAAAGCAAAAGCAATTTAAAAAGCGCTGAGATTAAACTAAAGTGCTTTTTAGTGAGTTTTTTGCATGAGACACTCAAGGCTATATAAAGAAGTGTTTGGGTCACTTTTAAGAAATCCTACACCAATTTGCAATACTAGCTTTGGTCCCTCATTAGAGGTGGTGCTCTAGCACACATGGGGCAGCCATGGTGCACTCTAGGAGCATGTTGAGGAGCAGTTATGGAGTACTTCTTGGAGAAGAGTGTGCTCACACTCTTGCTTATGGAGAGGACTTTCCCATCAGCAACTTGGTGGTGTGGATCGGCCATCCACATGATGTATTTGAAGATTATCTTCTACATGAAGATTTCGGGTTACTTCGAAGACATTGGATGGTGGTTAATAGAAGATTTGCATCTTATGTTAGGAATTCAGGTACATATTCTCTTTATGCACATATGTACTCCTTGGAGTTTCTGGAGGTAGTGGCATCCATATTAAGAGGAGCCCTATTCGGCATATCTAAAGGAGAATCAGTACATGCATGCTTTATGCATATTTGGATGAGGTGTTAGAGAAGGTAGTTTATATGAGTTTGAGGATTTCTGACAGCAAACTTGTTAGTAATTCATTTAGGGTCTTCCATAGCCTAAGTTCAGATGAGGGTTTGCTGGTTATTAGTTTTAGACTGATCCTTCCTCTTTCTGTCACTCATATTCACTCTTCTACAATCTATTAGGTTACACATCTAATATATATTCAGATTTATGTCCGTACATCTGAATATGTTTATTACATTTGTATATTCACTCATTTTTTGTTTACATAGAGTGGTTGAGATTTTGACTCCCACATTGTAAATTGACATTTGTATACATGATAGTGTGAGTAAGCAGTGGCTTACATAACACTTTACACATGTTGTCTAATCTCTCTCTATCTTTGTTTCATTATTTTTATGATTAAGGGTGGTATGTTCATGTTTTCTCAATATTGGAAGATTGTTGGAATCTGTGTTATAGATGCTGGACCTATGGAACCATGGACTTGTGGTATTTGTTATGGGCCTACTAGATTTCCAACACTTTAGCCTACATACATGATGTGGAAACCTCTCATCTTCAAATCCTTGGGGCTGCTCCATTAACACTACCTCTTCAAGCTCTCCATTTAGGAAAGCATTCTTCATATCCAACTAGTACAATTTCCCACCTTTTGAGGTTGAAACTGCAATCAAACTCTTGATGGTGGACATCTTCGCTACTGGAGTGAATGTTTCCTCAAAGTCTATGCCATAGGTTTGAGCAAAACCTTTGGCAACTAGCCTTGTGTTATACCTAGAGATGCTCCCATCTGCATGCCTCTTTACCTTGTACACCCATTTGTTGCCAATGACTTGCATGTCCTTTGTTCTTGGCACCAATGACCAAGTATCATTTTCTTCAAGTGCTTTGACTTCCTCTTCCATGGCTTCAATCCATTCCCAATGCTTATTTGCTTCTTCAAAAAAGTTAGGTTCTTCACACACTATAACTTTACTCATGTAGGCATAGTGTCTTACAATGAATGAATCATAAGTTAACCTTTGAACAGGGTATTTAACCCTATTTGATGACCTTACCTAACCATTAGGTGGTAGGAATCACCTCCTCCTTGGTTTAGATCCTTTAAATCCCAAAGTTCCTAATTTTTTCATATCTTCATCACTTGTGGATTCCATAAATCTACCCATTGATGGTCTTTGTCATTTGCCTTTTCCTTTCCTTTGCTACTTCCTTCACTTGAATGAGCTTCATTCCTTGTCCTTCCATGTCAAACTTATGTAGTACTCTCCTCTGATGGTCTGCTTGAAGTGGTTGGACCACTCATCTCCATGCTTTGTTGTTGCTCTTTGAACTTCTTCTTGGCTTTATATGCATCATCAACCTGTAACACATCTTTGCTACCATACCAAGGCAGAAACACATCAAATATTACATCCCTAGACACCTTAAGCTCTTTGCTGCAAGGATTATAGCATCTTACACCCTTTTTCTTTGAAGAATATCGAAGAAATATACACCTATCTACCTTTGGGTCTCACTTGTGTCTGAATTCTTGAGGTATGTGAACATAACACACACAACCAAATACTTTGAGATGTGAAAGGTTGGGTTTCTTACCACACCAAGCTTCATAAGGTGTAACTCCATGTACTCTTGACGTTGCGAACATTCATTTCATTAAAAATTGCTCTAGCCAATTTTGTTGTGTATCTATTCTTCCTCTTTGCCACCCCATTTTGTTGAGGTGTATACGTGTAAGTGAATTGCCTTTTGATGCCATACTCATGTAGAAAATCTGAAAATTCATTTGAAAAATACTCTCATACATCTGTGCGTATGAGATTCAACACTTCATTGCTTACATGTGCTCCCTTCTTGAATGGCAATCTACGTTGTTTCCTGAATTGACAAGCATGGCACAAATGTTGCATATTCTAAGATGTAAGGTCAGGTAGACCACTCACCAAGCCCTTCCTTTGCATGTCTTGCATCCTTTGTAAGTTTATGTGCCCAATTCCTTTATGCCATAAGTCAAATTCTACAATCTATTTGTTTCCAATTGACAAGTAGAGAGTGTGAGGGGTTGATGGCTTTACCATCATGGTAAAGAGTCTTCCTTTCTTCTTTCCTTTTTCTATGAGCTTGTAGTCCTGCATGGAGTCTTCAACAAAGCATGCGTGATCATTCAGTCTCTCCTCATAACCTCTTTCAACCATTTGACCTATTGAAACCAAGTTCTTTGTGATGGTTTGCACATGCAACACATCCTTCAATACCTTGGAGCTTTGAGCTCCATTCAATGCAACATCTCCCACATGTGTAATCTTATGCTCAGTGTCATCCCCTCTCTCTAGATGTTCTTGAGTGATAGGTGAGTGTTTATTAAAGAAAAAATCTTTATTGCAACTCATATGGCTGCTACAACCACTATCAATGTACCATGTAAAATCTAAATTGACTCTTTCACTTGACCCATACATCATAAGCAAGTTCTCATTTTTTGAATTTCTTGAAGTGCTAGCATAATTACCTTGGTTCCTTTTGTATCATTGATTGCCTCCTCCTTTGGACCAACAATCTCTTGCATAATGGCCCAATTTTCCGGAAGTGTAGCATTCTCCATTGGATGCTTCTCTTCCATGTGATCTCCCTCCTCTTCCTCTACTCCTTCCTCTTCCTCTACTCCTTCCTCTTCCTCTACTCCTTCCTCGTCCTCTTCATCCATAGCTTTGGTTGGAGCCTTCTTGGTTGCCTGAGCTTGAGCTTGACCTTCCTCTCCCTCTGCCTTGGGAGTTTTGTCCACCTCTTTTGCCTTTGCCTCTACTTGCATAGGAAACTTGAACATGGCTACCCTTTGATTGTGAACCTCCTTGGTTCATCTCCTTAGTCGCCATCAATGTGACAAATTGATCACATTTTGGTAGGAAATCCCTCACATAAACTGATTTGTTGAATGCTTTCTACTTTTCATCCTCTCTCAAGCCATAGAGAGTGTGCGCAACAAGAACATCATCTTTGATTGGGCTCCCAATCGAGCCCAGGGCATCTGCAAGCTCCTTAACCTTCAAACTGTAGTTATTTATGTTATTATTTGGTGCTTTCCTAAGATTATTTAGCTTATTCTTGAGTTGAATCGTCCTTGCCTTGGTTGATGAAGAGTACAATCTCTGCAAGGTCTCCCAAACCTTCTTGGATGTGTCCAATTCTTGTATATGCCCTATCATGCTATTGGTTATGTGTTGGGATAGAATGATTATGACTCTCCTATACCTTTCTATCCATTCAACAAGTACCTTGACCTACCCTTGAAGTGGTGGATCATGTACATGAGGCATTGGCTCCATGCCGCTCACTAATTTTCTCAAGTGTTTCTATGCTTTAGAAGGTGTGGATATTACTTTTTGATAGCTTCTCTCTTGGGAACCTTCAACTGGTTGAGATGTCGATCGACATAGCCCCCTTTCGATGTCTTCTTCCTTTGATAAGTCCTCCTTGTACTTCCATGAGTTGTCTTGATCCCTTCAAGTCTTCAATATGATAACCACGAATGTCTCCAAGCCTCAAACTGGCTTTGATACTACTGATGGGGGATGACTCTAACACCCCAATGCAACAATGGAAGTTGGCTGCCCTCCACTAGGTCCACAAGGAGTGATATATGCTCACTGTTATGAAACTCTACACCACTATAAAGAGTTAAAATAAAATTTTACAAACTTACAATAGACTATTAGAGCTATGCAACAAGATTTAAATAATCCAAAATAAATATTCCAACTAGGAGAAGCACTCTCTGCAAAATAGGCTACATGTCTGCAACACTCTCTGCCTATGTGCAGAGATATACCTTCACAAAGTTGGCGATTTTGCACAACTCACTTAATCAAATAACTTCAACTTTGGAAAATTTCAAGGCACTATATGAGAGACCTAATAAAGCTCAAAATCAATGAAAATGAGTGCAATGAGAGAGAAAATGATGTTGTGCAATATGGTACAATCAGATTTGGAAAAGCCTAACTACACCTCTAGATAGAGAGGAGTGAAATCATGAGAAAATGAGGTAAGCAAGCAAGGGGGATGCACTAGAGTTTATGACTTCATAAACTAAGTGGGAAACTCATGGAATGCATACGACACAAGAAACAAAGTTGGGATGATGGTTATATAGAGTTTTACTTTTTTTACAATCTAGGTAACCACCCACCAATCAGTGTAGGTGCGCTTTTTGGTGGCTAATCTGATGAGGTTTGAATTCGATTGAGTTTGGTGGAGCTTCTAACTTCATCCCATGACTTTGGGTCCTGCTGTTTGATTGGTCCACTTGAAAAACTTGTGGTTGAGCCCTTTTGCATGATTGAGACTTGCTTTTCAATAGGATGTTCCTCTATGGGTAAGTTGTTGATGTCCATGGGTGGTGAAGTTGTTCCAACTTCAGCCATGGTTCTCATAGATCTAATATAATAAGAAGAACACATTAGAATCATCTAAGAAACTTGGTGAAACCTCATTCCCTTTAGAATACCAACATGTGTCCCTATCTCCTTGTGTGCTTATGTAAGTGAGGGTTTTGTGGTGACATGAGGATGTGATTTAGTGCAAAGTCTAGATGCATACTCAGACCAATGCATGAGCTCGATATTCTCCTAGTAATGTACAAGTAGGTTACAAGGTTTTCTATGGTGGCATATTACATGGCTTGACTTTCATGAACTTCCTTATGGGTTTAAAAGGTTTGTGTTTTGATTTGTATATTGTTCTTAATGATGAATTAACTCAGGCATATGAATTTTTAGGTACCTATTTCCAAATTGGTCTAGGAATAGAATTATCTGATAACTCTATTACAACAATGTTCTATGAATATTTTTGAGGGGTTAGGATAGATAGAAAATGAGTAGAACCTAAGATCTTATGTGATGTGATATGAGCTCTCAAGTAGCTCTTAAGAACACAAATTTGTACATTATCATGATCAACCTTTATTCACTCCTTTGGTACCCAAATTTGGAGTAATCTAGGAGATGAATGTTTTTGTTGTTCTATAGCTCGTCTCCATGAATTCTTTGTCTACTTTTGGATGATAATTTGGATCGCGATGGAGCCATTGATGTCTCGCCCTTTTGCACCCAAATCTACTTCTTTCCTGGTGTAGCTTTGTGTCTCCGTGACTCTTTTGGCCCCTTTGATTCACAAGTCTAGGGCTATTTCCTTGCACATCTCTCTGTTAGATCTGATGATACCACCCTTGGCTATGAAATAGAAGGGATCCCACTTGCTTGCCCTTCAAAGTTTGAATTCTTGTGTACTTGGGACACAAACAACATCATTTTATTCAAGATAGTCTTTGAAGAACTAAGGGCCTATGTGTGATCCAAATAAGCGAGCACATTATTGTCTAATTATATCATGAGACATTGTTCTTGTACCCAAACTTGAAGAAGTCGACTTCAAAGGTTTAGGTTGACTTCATGATCATAGATCTAGTCTTGACCCAAGATGAAAGATTTAGTGAGATCTTCATTATGGCATACTAGTACTTTGATTGTCATGTGGACCTTTTGTATTGAGATGGGAATTTCAAGCTCACGTGTGCAAGGGGTTTCCACACCTCCTATTCTTATAAGCTAAGCCTCAGTAGGATTCATTTGTAAATTAATTTCCTTAGAGCAAGAATACGATATTGCACTAATAGCTATCCTAGAATCAATCAGAGCTCTAATTTCCTTGAATGTTGTGCCTTGTCCTAGCTCAACCAAAATAAAGGGTCATTTATCAATGATGATAGGAGAGGTGGCACATATCCATTTGATACTGATGGCATGAGAGTGGGGAAGATCAGTATTTTTTCTCAGTTGGTCTAACCCTTGTCTCCTTAATTTCATTCTCTTGATGTGTTCTAAAGTCTTAGCCTGAGCTTCTTCATGTATGCTTCTCTCTTCTTCTTTTTGTTTCTTAGCCTCATTGCAATGTATAAGCATATCTTCTATCAAAGGATCTTGATAGATCTTGACTCCACATGTGCTAATGTAGTTCGTAACACATATCCTATTGGAACAAAACAATCACAAACTGATGATTACAAAGAGCTTCAAGCATGTCAATGATCAGATTGAAGTGAAAGAAGTCATTTGAGAAAGTGAAGAGATCTCAGAAGTGAAGATTGTATACATATGTACATTACAGATGGAAATTCTTGTACTATGAGTGTAGATGATCCTTAGGATGGTAAGGAGTAATGTAATAGACATGGGATAAGTCTAGAATCATATGTATATAAGTCAATAATGTAAAGAAATACATGAGAGAGAGTCATTAGAATCCAAGTGTCATTAAGATAGATGTGTAGAGAGTCATCTTCACGAGTTAGCGTCGGGTCTTTCTCTGATTTCTCTCAGCCTGATCATGTGAATCAGGAAATCCTTTGTACACATCTAATCTTGAAGCTAACGACGCTATGCTCAAATTTTCATGGATTAATTCCTTTCATGCTTTGAGTATCATCAATAGGAACATGTGTATGTAAAGTCTGCAAGTAGACCTCTCAGAGTCACACACTTTTTTGTGTCAATGTTTTGCTTAGATCTCAGTGCATAGTGTAAAGTTTTTGATGAGTGATCATTCAAAATTTAAGTTAGAAGGTAAGGAAGCTATGGTTAAAAGCATTTAGCAAAACGAGATCTGTGTTGTGAGAAATCAACCTTAGAAGTTTCCTATGTCAAAGTCGTCTGTTCAGGAAGACAGTTTCTAACATACTTCTGATATTAAGGATCAAATTAAAGTTTTAATTATTCTTTTGAAGGACTAATGGTTGGTATGATTACACAAAGGTAGTGTGGAGATATGTGCATCATTGGTTTGAAGAAATCTGAAGATATGTGCAGGTAATGAAGTCAATCATTGAAGCAGACTGTTGAAGAATGAAGATTTTCACTCAGAGAAGTGATAGTTGAAAGTTTTGGTAAATGAAGATAACATTTGTGTAAACTTTGGTCCATAACTGATATAGAGGTGATCTTAAATCAGTATATATCAAACCTTTGGAGATTTAGAGGTCTCCAACAGTGGTATCAGAGTTGAAGGTGCAATACAAGTGAAGAAAAGGCATTGGAATTCCCAACTATTGCAAATATTGAAGCTCCTTCTAATTGAAAGTGGAAAAAGCCAAATTTTTGAAGATAACCTGCAGAAGTACAAAGTACGAGTTCAAAGGATCAAGAAGGATTAAAGCTTCATATCAAAGGTACATTCTATTTTCATAAATCATAGTAATTGCAGACACAGAAGATCAAAGATGGGAGAAAGCTTGCAGATTGATAAGCTAGATAGGGAGAACTATCCAGCTTGGTCCATGCGGATGGAGGCACACCTCATGAGCAAAGATTTGATGGCATTCATTACAGGAGAAGAAGAAAAGCCTGAGTTTGAAGATCCTAGTGTTCCAACTAGGGAGGAACTTGCAGGTTTGAAGAATTGGATGAGAAAGGATGCTGAAGCTAGGAGCATCATTTACATGGCTGTAAATGATTATCTTCTACCTCCCATCAGAGGATTAGAAAGTGCAACAGATGTGTGGAATGCTTTGGAAGATCATTTCCAAAACACAACCAAGTCAAGGAAGTCCTCATTATGGGCAGAATTCACAACTTTCAAGAAGAAGAGTTCACAATCAATTTCTGATTATGTGGCAAGGATGAAGGATATTGCAGATAGCTTGGGAGCAGAAGATGAAGACATTGAAGAGGATAAGTTGGTAAGGCAAATACTTACAGGTCTGAGAGGAGATGAGAAGTGGAAGCCTTTCATATTTTCCATAGAATTGTCACTAGATCACTTTACTCCTGATCTTAATCAATTGCTAGGACACATGCTAACTTTTGAGCAGGACATTAAGGGAGACAATGATAGGAGTGCAAGTCAAGCTATGTACTGCAAGGAAAAGAAAAAGAATGGCAAAGGGAAGCAGTCAACTAATGATGAAGGAACTTCAAGTCAAGATAACTTTACAAAAGGAAAGATGAACTTCAGAGGTAAAGGAAGAGGAGGTAAGAACAAAGATAATATTAAAGCTTGTTGGATTTGTGGCAGAACCAATCATTTGGCAAATGATTGTTGGTATAACAATTAAAATGGTGGAAGTAATAACCAGAGCTTCAATCAAAGAAGTAGGGGAGGTAGAAACCAAAGAGGCAACTTCAGAGGAGGAGGTGGTAGGACATCATATGCTAGAGGAGGTGGAAGAAGTTTTCAATCTCAGTCCTACAACGAACATTATTATAATTATGCATCAGATTAGAAGGATGACATGACTCTCATCTTGAATGCAACTCATGAAGCAGTAGGAGAAGACCAAAGGGTGTTCTATATTGACTTAGGATGTAGCAATCATCTGAGTGGCAATATATCATTGATGACTGATATGGAAGCAAAGGTGAATGGACATACAGTTCAAACAGGAGATAACACCAAGCATAAAGTGGAGAGCATTGGTTCAGTGGAGACAAAGAGTGGGAATGCACTCTTAAGCAAGGTACTTTATGTTCCTAATATTCCTAAAAACTTGATAAGTGTAGGAGAAATTGTGGAGAAGGGATATGAAGTCAGATTCACAAATTATGGTGTTTATGTGCAAGATCCAAACCAGGGATATAGAAATATCATTGCAGGTAAAAAGGAAGGAAGGCTGTTTACTCTCAAAGTTCAAGGTAATATGGGACATGCTTTATTTACTTATCAAAGTCAAAAGATGTCTGAGTTAGACCTATGGCATAAAAGGCTTGGTCATTTCAATGAGAGAGCCATAAAGGAAATGTCAAAGAATTATGTGGTGCTTGGTTTGCCAAATGTTGAAGGTCAACACATGGTGTACAAGTGTGAAGCTTGTCAATTAGGTAAAGCACACAAAAGTTCATACAATAAATCAGGGTACAAGTATTCAAATATGCTTGAATTGGTTCATACAGATGTGTGGGGTCCTTCAAGGGACTATAGCATAAATGGATCCAAATATTATGTGTTGTTTGTTGATGATGCAACCAGATGGATTACTTTATATGTAACCAAGGACAAATTAGAAGTGTTCAAGACATTCAAGCATTATCATGCTTATGTAGAAAGGATTATAGGACAAAAGCTCAAGAGGTTGAGATCAGATGGAGGGGGAGAGTATTTCTCTAAAGAGTTATTTGGATGTTTAGCATATGCTTATGTTCCTTCACAATTGAGACATAATCTAGAACCCAAAGCATAGAATTATGTGTTTATTAGGTATGATGATATATAGATGGGTTACAGATTGTGGAGTCCATCCACAAAGAAATTTCTTGTTACCAAAGATGTTACATTTGATGAGAAAAGTACATGGTATACAGGGTCAACAAATCATTATGCAGATGTTAAAGAAATACAAAAGAAAGGGAAGACAAAAGTAACTGTGTATGAAGAAGATATTGATGATGTTGATTATAAAAGTAAATTAGAAGACAATGTTGAAGATGGGCCAAGATTTGATCCAGAATCAAATGTGCCTGAGACTTCAAGAAGTGCAGAGGTCAGAAGATCCTTAAGAGAAAGAAAAGAACCTATGAGGTATAGCTATGATACATCTTTCCTAACAATAAAAGATTATGCTTACATTGTGAAGATAGAAGAGGATCCAATCACATATGAAGAAGCTAAAGGTAAACAGAATTGGGAGAAGGCAGTGCAAGAAGAGTATGATGCTCTACTTGAAAATGAAACATGGGAATTGGTGCCAAGACAAAAGAATCAGAAGGTCATTGGATGTAAGTGGGTGTATAAAACAAAAAGGTTTGCAGATGGAAAAGTGTCTAGATACAAGGCTAGACTTGTGGTTAAAGGTTATGCCCAAACTTATGGGGTAGATTATGATGAAACCTTTAGTCTTGTTGCTAAGATGTCTACAATTAGATCATTGATTGCTATTTCTACTTGTAAAGGATGGAAGTTATCACAATTAGATGTGAAGAATGCATTTTTGAATGGATACATTGTAGATGAAGTGTACATGGAATAACTAGAAGGTTTCATGGATTCAATTGGATCAGATTATGTGTGTAAGCTCAAGAGAGCTTTGTATGGTTTGAAGCAGGCCCCAAGAGCATGGAGTTACAGGCTTGTTAAGTTCTTGAATGAATGTGGATTTCAAGCATCAAAGGCAGATAGTAGCTTGCTAGTGAAGGCAAGTGAAAATGGATACATATACATGTGTATTTATGTTGATGATATTATTGTCACACGTAGAGATGCGCAAGGAATCAAGGAGCTTAAGAAACAAATAGAGGAGTTTAAGATAAGTGATTTGGGAAACTTATCTTATTTCTTAGGAATGCAGATTGTGTATACTCAACATGGAGTATATGTTACACAAGAAAGATACTTGAAGAATCTTCTGGTCGAGTTCAACATGGAAGATTGCAAGCTTTCAACCACACCATTGGAGGTAAATCATAAATTGAGCACATATGGAGGTGAAGAGTTTAATGACATGAAGAAATATCAGAGTTTGGTAGGTAGCTTAATCTATGCTACCTTGGCAAGGCTAGGCCTATCATATGCAGTAGGTGTGTTATCACAATTTATGCATTGTCCAAAGAAGACTCATTGGATTGCAGCTCAAAGGGTACTTAGATATATCAAAGGAACCCTAAGTGAAGGTTTGTATTATGGATTTACTTCTGATACAGGAATCAAAGTGTTTAGTGATGCAGATTGGGCAGGTGATTCAGATGATAGAAGGTCTACTCATGGGTATCTTTGTTATATTGGAGATAAACTAATTTCTTGGAGCTCAAAGAAGCAACATACAGTTGCTTTGTCATCCATAGAAGCTGAGTATAAAGGAATGGTAGAGGCTGCAAAAGAAGTGATAGGGTTAAAGACCTTGTTGAAGAGTTTTGGAACTGATCAGAGTACCCCAATTATTTTTGGAGACAATATGAGTTCATTGTATTTGGTAGCTAACACTAAAACACATCGAGGGTATACCGAAGCTCCTACTGAGGAAATTGAACGGGCGTAATTTTGCCGCGACCTCGGTGTTGGGATCGGTATAACTCTGGTATAGTCATCGGTATAAATGTTGGTATAAACGTCGATATATGTGCCAGTATGAGCATCGGTATGAGCGTTGGTATTACCGGCGTTTATACCGATGCTCATACCGACACCTGTTCTGGGCATACCGACGCATATACCGATGACTATACTAGGTGTACCAACGCCTATACCGATGACCATATCTGGACAAATTTTTTTTGGGCAGAGTGTGTTGTCTATTGCTACATCATGACATTGTTTAGCAAAAGACAATACACTCTGCCCAACTCTAAACCGAGTACATGTGTTATGTACTCTAATGACAACCAAAACATGATTTTATATGAGGAAAAATGAACCATGATCATGTACAAAAAGTTTTATATCCCATAAATGAAAGATGTACAAGAGTGTGACAAAGCACTTCCATATAGGAATCGAATACAAAATTATGGTACATCATTGCCACATAGGAGTGTAATACAAAATTGTGGCAATGTGAAAAAGAACTTTTATATAAGAATCAAATACAAAATTATAGTACATCATTGCCACATAGGAGTGTAATACAAAATTGTGGTAAAGCATATATGTAAGGGGATCAAAAGATTTACACCTGCAATCCTGCAACAAAGCATGTGTAAAATGAGACAAATTGACATGATATTTATAAACAACAACTAAAAATATGAAACCAAGCTATAAGTTTACCTAATCATAGAATATTCTCCCATGAAATGATTGCACCTTGTCCCTCTAAATCTTGCAACAGTGCAGTCAATCCATGACAATATCCGAAAGATTCTTCGGTTTGCGTCGGAGGACGACCCACTGCCAACTCCTATAATAAATATGCAAAATATTACATGAACATACATGATGTGCTGAACATAAACAAATTGAATAATTAACATGATACTTACAAATTGGTAGCACATACTATCATATCCGCCGCTACCTAAATGCGACGTTCCAACCGTATCCAAACGTGTGGTCATCGCATCTCTCTGTTGATGATATCGATCAGGAGTATGTTGCTGCTCATCCTGAATCGATTCCCACTCTTCAAAATCTAACCACACAGGCTTCAGTAAGCTTGCTCTAAAAGCATCGCGAGCTTCAGACCGTCGATGAGACATCACCTCACGTGCTTTATGCTGAATCCACTCCGAACTCACGATAGGATTCCCAAGTGCTGGCCCGAACTCTTCATATATCGTTTGTGTGATATTGTTTTTAGAATCCCTATCCTCTTCGCTCCATTTTAGCATTACAGAATGTCCAGATTCTATGGATCAAAGTTGTCGAATGTGCTGATGCATTGACTTCGCGGCTGCATCCATGACTGGAGCTCCATTACGTATGTGATATATTTTGGAGTCGTCATGCTTATGCACTCCCCAAGGTGTACGTGGAGATCCCATTTGATCCAATTTGAAGATCCCATCTGATCCAATGTGTGTATGCATATGCATTTGTGTATGCATAGGCATATGTGTATGCATATGCATATTGTTGGGAAAGATGGATGGATGCTCCAAGAGACTGAGTAGGTACTGCTAAGCCTGCTTTGTACCAGCCCTCTTTTCCTTCAGAATTCATAAGTAGACCTTCTTATCTTTCCAATAACACCAAAAAATGGCCTATGTACTTTGGAAGTGATGTGTGTAATGATTGAACCAAAACAGATAACTTTGAAGTTCACAAACTCAAGAAAACCTTCTATTTTTGTCTTGACACCTGCTGGATGTTTTACTCAGTGTGACCAACACAGTAGAAATTGATAAACTTCCTTATAGGGGTATTTAATTAGCATATTAAGCTACCATTTGCAAGTGGAATGATGTAAAAAGATAAACTATGCTAAGAGAAATCAATTTAGCAAGCTTAGCTATACCCCCGACTTTTTAGGACTATAGCAGAAAATGACCAGAGTTAACCTCGACGCCGATTTCTCTGAAATGGCTAAATAGAATTACTTCAAACTTTGACACTATGTAGATGACTTTGAGCTGAATCCAACAAGCTTTGAATCACTTGATTTGGTGCAGAATTGACTGAGATTTTGATTTGGTGCAGAATTGACTGAGATATGCCCTTGACAAGTTGAGAGACTTTTGAGAAGACTAACAGAGAACTCAGAGATGCATGATGTAAATGTATCTATTAATTAGCACTTGTATACAATCCCATTGGCATGAGTAACATAGCCTAATGGTGTAGAGAGGTGTAGGCTATAGTATAGTCCTCACACACAGTCAAAATCAGTAGAATTAGGCTCGGGAATGATCTCTCATACCCGCGACTTTTCATGTTCTCTTTTTATATGTAATGAACAAAGATTTGAATTCAAATTCAAATTTTGGCTCCCTATGATCAAGCTCCTAAATGCTTGGAGATACTCCTTCAATCAAATGAGCTACTTTTCCATGACTCACTTTGGTAAGTGATTACAAAAGATTCCAAGTCAATTTGACTTTTACAATGAGGTAAAGTGGTAATTAGCCACTAGCATATGTTCCTATGCTTCTTCATGTATGTGTAGACTTTAATGTATCCTTTGAGCCAAATCTGTAGGCTTGCAATTTACACCAACAGCTCCCCCTCAAGCCAAACATTTTGGCTTAAGTCTTCATCTTCAATCTTCAAGTATATCCTACAATCCAATCATGGATTTGAACCTACAAAGTTTTGTTCCATCCAAAGCTTTAGTCAACAAATCTGCACATTGCATGTTGGTTGATACATAGGTAAGTTGAATGTCCTTGCTTATCAATTTCTCTCTCACATAATGGTAATGAACCTCTATGTGTTTGGTCCTAGCATGATAGATAGGATTAGCTGCAAGGTGAAGAGAACTTGTATTATCCCCAAAGATAATTGGTGACCAAGTAAACAAACCCAATTCTGTATACAAAAGCTTAATCCAAATTGCTTCTTGTGTGGCATTAGCCGGTCCTCTATACTCTGCCTCTGTGGAAGACAAAGCAACAGTAGGTTGCTTCTTTGAAGACCATGAAACTGGTTTGTCACCTGCAAAGGAAATATATCCAGAAGTGCTCCTCCTATCATCCTTGCATCCTGCCCAATCTGCATCTGAATAAATTTTGATATCAATATCTGAAGTGTAAGGAAAATATAAACCATGGTTCTGTGTACCCTTGAGATACTTCAAGATTCTCTTGGCAGCCTCTAAGTGAGGTATCCTTGGCTTGTGCATAAATTGACTTAGCACACTAACTCCATATGCAATATCAATTCTTGTAAGAGTAGCATAGTTCAAGCTACCCACCATACTTTGATAACCTGTAATGCCTTTGACTTCATCACATTCATGGGCAGTTAGCTTTAGGTTTACCTCCATTGGAGTGCTTACTACTTTAGCATCCTCCAATTGAAACTTCTTCAACATATCCTGTACATACTTTTTCTAAGTAATGTATATCCCTGAATTAGTGTAAACTAATTCAAGCCCTAGAAAATACTTCAATAAACCAAGATCATTGATCTTGAACTCCTTCATCATCTGGCTTTTGATATACCTGATTCCATTGACATCATTACGTGTAATGATGATGTCATCAACATAAACACAGAGATATATTACCTCTCAATTACTTATCTTAATGAACAGAGAAGTGTCAGCCTTGCTCATGACAAATCCTTGGTCTTGGAGGTATGTAGTTAACCTGTAATTCCATGCCCTAGATGCCTGCTTCAATCCATATAAAGCCTTTTTTGATTTGCAAACATAGGTTACCTTCTTAGGGTCCTCATAGTCAGGAGATTGTGACATATAAACTTCTTCTTAAATCCATCCATTCAAGAAGGCATTCTTGTCATCCAATTGGTACATGTTCCAATTCTTCGATGCAGGCACAATTACCAACACTCTGATTATTGGCATCTTGGCCACAGGAGAAAATGTCTCTTCATAGTCAATGCCTTGGGTTTGTGCAAAACCCTTGGCTACCGATCTAGCTTTGTACCTATTAATTGTTCCATCTGAATTTCTTTTCAACTTATAGATCCATCTGGATCCTATTACCTTTATAGAATCCTTCCTGGGTACTAACTCCCATGTGTCACTCTCTTTGAGTGCTTCAATCTCCTCATCCATAGCTTCTTTCCATTCTGATTTGGTTATTGCTTCTTCATATGAACCTGGTTCTTCATTTGACAAATCTTTGGGAAGATAAACTGACTGTTTAGTAACAAGAGATGTATCATACCCATATCTGATAGGTTTCTTGCTTTCTCTTTGAGATCTTCTGATTGGTTGAGTTGAAGATTCAGGTATATCTTCAAGCTTCTTCAACTTCATTTTTCCCTTGGACTTCCATGCCTTGAATTCTTCAAGGTTGATAGTATCTTCATCATCTGAACTTGAGGCTTCATTTTGAACAGGTTCCTCCTTTGCAAGTTTTGGAAATTCCTCTTCCAAGTCACTTCAAACTTTGACACTATGTAGATGACTTTGAGCTGAATCCAACAAGCTTTGAATAACTTGATTTGGTGCAGAATTGACCGAGATATACCCTTGACAAGTTGATAGACTTTTGAGTAGACTAACAGAGAACTCAGAGATGAATGATGTAAATGTATCTATTAATTAACACTTCTATAGAATCCCATTGGCATGCGTAACATAGCCTAATGGTGTAGAGAGGTGTAGGCTATAGTATAGTCCTCAAACACACTCAAAATCAGTAGAATGAGGCTCAGGAATGATCTCTCATACCCGCAACTTTTCATTTTCTCTTTTTATATGTAATGAACAAAGATTTGAATTCAAATACAAATTTTGGCTCCCTATGATCAAGCTCCTAAATGCTTGGAGATATTCCTTCAATCAAATGAGCTACTTTTCCACGACTCACTTTGGTAGGTGATTACAAAAGACTCCAAGTCAATTTGACTTTTACAATGAGGTAAAGTGGTAATTAGCCACTAGCATATGTTCCTATGTGTAGACTTTAATGTATCCTTTGAGCCAAATGTGTAGGCTTGCAATTTACACCAACACATATGTGTGTATGCATATGCATATGCATGTATGTGTGTATGCATATGCATGCTTGTATGCATTTGCATGTATGTGTGTATGCATATGCATGCTTGTATGTGTGTATGCATATGCATGTGTGTATGCATATGCATGTGTGTATCCATATGCATGCTTGTATGCATATGCATGTATGTGTGTATGCATATGCATGCTTGTGTGTATGCATATGCATGCTTGTTTGTATGCATATGCATTTGTGTGTATGCATATGCATTGTGTATGTGTGTATGTGTATATGCATATGAATGTATGTATGCATATGCATGTGTGTATGCATATGCATGTGTGTATGCATATGCGTTTGTGTGTATGCATATGCATTGTGTATGTGTGTGTATGTGTGTATGCATATGCATTGTGTATGTGTGTTTATGTGTGCATGTGTGCATGTGTGCATGTGTGTATGTTTGTATGCATATGCATGCTTGTATGTGTGTATGCATATGCATGTGTGTATGCATATGCATGCTTGTATGCATATGCATGTATGTGTGTATGCATATGCATGCTTGTATGCATATGCATCATTGTGTGTATGCATATGCATGCTTGTTTGTATGCATATGCATTTGTGTGTATGCATATGCATTGTGTATGTGTGTGTATGTGTGTATGTGTATGCATATGCATGTGTGTATGCATATGCATTTGTGTGTATGCATATGCATTGTGTATGTGTGTGTATGTGTGTATGTGTGTATGCATATGCATGTGTGTATGCATATGCATTTGTGTGTATGCATATGCATTTGTGTGTATGCATACGCATTTATGCGTATGCATATGCATTGTGTATGTGTGTATCTGTGTATGCATATGCATTTATGTGTATGCATATGCATTTGTGTGTATGCATATGCATTTGTGTGTATGCATATGCATTTGTGTATGCATATGCATATGTGTATGCATATGCATATGCATTGTGTATGTGTGTATGTGTGTATGGGTATGCATTGTGTATGTGTGTGTATGTGTGTACGCATATGCATGTGTGTATGCATATGCATTTGTGTGTATGCATATGCATTGTGTATGTGTGTATGTGTGTATGCATATGCATGTGTGTATGCATATGCATTTGTGTGTATGCATATGCATGCTTGTATGCATATGCATGTATGTGTGTATGCATATGCATGTATGTGTGTATGCATATGCATGCTTGTATGTGTGTATGCATATGCATGTGTGTATGCATATGCATGCTTGTATGCATATGCATGTATGTGTGTATGCATATGCATGCTTGTATGCATATGCATGCTTGTATGCATATGCATGCTTGTATGCATATGCATGCTTGTGTGTATGCATATGCATGCTTGTTTGTATGCATATGCATTTGTGTGTCTACATATGCATTTGTGTGTGTGCATATGCATTGTGTATGTGTGTGTATGTGTGTATGCATATGCATGTGTGTATGCATATGCATATGTCTGTATGCATATGTGTTTGTGTGTATGCATATGCATTGTGTATGTGTGTGTATGTGTGTATGTGTGTATGCATATGCATGTGTGTATGCATATGCATGTGTGTATGCATAGTGTATGCATATGCATTTGTGTGTATGCATATGCATTGTGTATGTGTATGTATGTGTGTGTATGTGTGTATGCATATGCATTTGTGTGTATGCATATGCATTTGTGTGTATGCATATGCATTTGTGTATGCATATGCATATGTGTATGCATATGCATATGTGTATGCATATGCATATGTGTATGCATATTGATATGTGTATGCATATGCATATGTGTATGCATATGCATATGCATTGTGTATGTGTGTATGTGTGTATGCATATGCATGTGTGTATGCATGTGTGTATGTGTATGCATGTGTGTATGCATATGCATGTATGTGTGTATGCATATGCATGCTTGTATGCATATGCATGTATGTGTGTATGCATATGCATGCTTGTATGTGTGTATGCATATGCATGTGTGTATGCATATGCATGTGTATATGCATATGCATGCTTGTATGTGTGTATGCATATGCATGTGTGTATGCATGTGTGTATGCATATGCATGCTTGAATGCATATGCATGTATGTGTGTATGCATATGCATGCTTGTATGCATATCCTTGCTTGTATGCATATGCATGCTTGTATGCATATGCATGCTTGTGTGTATGCATATGCATGCTTGTATGCATATGCATGCTTGTGTGTATGTATATGTATCTCTCCCTCTCTCTCTCTCTATGTCAATCGAAAACAAAACAATCACTTACATCGATGTAATTGTTTGAATCAAGGTCGTCAAAATCCACTTGAAGTTATCTTTCGTCGTATTTCCAAAGATTTGATCCCAAAATCTCTTGCAAAACTAAAGAGAGAAGATATTAGAAAATTAAAAACATAAAGAAAGAAAGAAATGTGCTACAATATGTGCGATCTACTTACCAAAACTTCAGATCTATAAAAATAGAGGTGTGCTTAGAGAGAGAGGAAGGGGGAGAGAGAGAGAGAGAGAAAATTGTTTGAATCAAGGTCGTCAAAATCCACTTGAAGTTCTCCTTTGTCGAATTTCCAAAGATTTGATCCAAAAATCTCTTGCAAAACTAAACAAAGAACATATTAGAAAAGAAAAAACATAAAGAAAGAAAAAAGAGTGCTACAATATGTGCAATCTCCTTACCAAAACTTTAGATCTACAAAGATAGAGGTCTGCTTAGAGAGAGAGAGGGAGGGAGAGAGAGAGAGAGTGAGAGAGAGGGAGGGAGGGAGAGAGAGAGAGAGAGAGAAAGAGAGAAAGAGTGACAAACAAAGATCTGCTGTTCGCGCGCGCAAAGTCGACAGATGAAGAT
Organism: Ceratopteris richardii; assembly: GCA_020310875.1. Lineage (NCBI taxonomy): Eukaryota > Viridiplantae > Streptophyta > Polypodiopsida > Polypodiales > Pteridaceae > Ceratopteris > Ceratopteris richardii. The sequence continues at coordinate 52,357,857 of CM035426.1, read as the reverse complement.
GTAGATTCAAAACGCTCAAAATGACGAATGTTGGTTTCGGGCCTGGTTAAAACGATACTGGTAGTAGAAGCGTCCATATAAGCTTCGGTAATTCCAGCAAATTATCAACACTTATACTGATGCTTATATCGATGCCGGGTTTTCGAGACTAAGTGGCTTTGCCAAATTGTCCGAGGGTCATACCGACGCCGACAGCTAACCGTCAGTATGCTGACCATCGATATTCCCTCGATATGTTGTAATGTAATCCTGTTTTTCATGCCAAGACTAAGCACATAGAGAATCAATATCATTTCTTGAGGGAAAAGGTACTTGATAAAGAGATTGAAGTGTTGTATACTCCAACAAAAGAGCAAGTTGCAGATATGTTGACAAAAAGCTTGGATGGACCTAAGCCACAAAGGTTGAAAGAGATGGCAGGAGTAAAGAAGAATGGAATAATCACAATTAGTGATTGAGGGGGAGCTGTTGGAACAAAACAATCACAAATTGATGATTACAAAGAGCTTGAAGCATGTCAATGATCAGATTGAAGTGAAAGAAGTCATTTGAGAAAGTGAAGAGATCTCAGAAGTGATGATTGTATATATATGTACATTACAGATGGAAATTCTTGTACTATGAGTGTCGATGATCCTTAGGATGGTAAGGAGTAATGTAATAGATGCAGGATAAGTCTAGAATCATATATATATAAGTCAGTGATGTAAATAAATACATGAGAGAGAGTCATTAGAAGCCAAGTGTCATTAAGATAGATGTGTAGAGAGTCATCTTCATGAGTTAGTGTCGGGTCTTTCTCTGATTTCTCTCAACCTGATCATGTGGATCACGAAATCCTTTGAACACATCTAATCTAGAAGCTAATGAAGCTATGTTCAAAGTTTCATGGTTTAATTCCTTTCATGCTGTGAGTATGATCAATAGGAACATGTGTATGTAAAGTGTGCAGGAAGACCTCTCAGAGTCGTGCACTTTTTCGCGTCAATGTTTTTCTTAGATCTCAGTGCACAGTGTAAAGCTTTTGATGACTCACCATTCAAAATTTAAGTTAGAAGGTAAGGAAGCTATGGCTAAAGGCATTTAGCAAAAAGGGATCTGTGCAGTGAGAAATCAACCTTAGAAGTTACCTATCTCAAAGTTGTCTATTCAGGAAGACAGTTTTTGACAAACTTTTGATCTTAAGGATCAAATTAAAGTTTTAATGACTCTTTTGAAGGACTAATGGTTGATATGATTGCGCAAAGGTAGTATGGAGATATGTGCATCATTAGTTTGAAGAAATCTGAAGATATGTGCAGGTAATGAAGTCAATCATTGAAGCAGACTTTTGAAGAATGAAGATTTTCACTTAGAGAAGTAATAGCTGAAAGTTTTGGTAAATGAAGATAACATTTGTGTAAAGTTTGGTCCATAAATGATGTAGAGGTGATCTTAAATCAGTATAGATCAAACCTTTGGAGATTTAGAGGTCTCCAACATATCCTTCTAGAGTGGCTAATTGGATAACTCCGCTAGTTGATATCCTATTGATTATTAGGGGTCCATAGTCTCGTTTCTCTAACTTTTGGGCATGCTTCTTTAGAGTGTATACGAAGACTAAATCACTAGTTTCCATGTGTTTTTCTTTTACATATGCATCACAGTAAATGTTTTTCCTCTTCTTAGCTACTTATATTCCTATTGTTGCTCTCATTTGGAGTATTTCAATGGTGATACACCATAGTGGGCTCTCCTTCGTGCAAGCTCCACGACGATATCCTCAGAGTAAAAAAGTGCGCTCCTAAGGCCGCACACCGTACTCTGTAAAGAGACTACATAATACATAGAAAAACACACTACACAGGGAGCACGAAGACAAACTTCTTAGGTCTTACAAATGTGATCGAACTTACAGTTTGTGACTGACTAGGCCACTATATGTTTTATTAAAGAATATATACAAAGAAGTGTCCGGTGGCCATTTGGCCTTTCACATGAAAACTAACGGTAACAATCTCCCACTAAAGGCCAATATGTCCAAAGTAACTATGGGACAAAAATAAAGAATGATAAATAATACCTGAGTGTAAGTATACAAACTATACTTCCCACCTAATGGGCATGTTACATAGTATACAAGTGACTATGTAAGATCATGAATCAAGTAACCCCCATCAAGTGACAATAGTGTCAAAAGCTATCCTGTGGTAGAGCTTTATTCAAAGCATCTGCAACATTATCTCAAGTGTGAACCTTCTAAATGTTGAAACATCAAGCTCAACATGTGATGATCCAGGATGACACGTACTAGTTTTTCAGTTCTCTGACATGTATAGTGGTCACATCGGTATATGTCAAGGATGCTTCATTAAGCTTTATTAGATTTATCTACCGAGAGTGATAGCACATTTGTTCCTTGGCAGCTCACTCATTCGCAGACATTAGGTTTTTCCTTATGTACTGATCTTTATATATTGCACTTGTATTCTTGTTTTTAGGTCATTCTTGTACCTTCCTTTTTATCTAATAAAAGAAGAAGAAGATCGTTCTTCCTTGCGTCAATTTGTGTGTGTGATTCTCCTTGAGAGTGAGAGTGTGTGTATGAGCTCTCTTCCTTATCTCCTTCCTCCTGACATGGTATCAGCACCAACGTGGCTGTAGAGAGCTCGTCGAGAAGGCAACGGTGAAGAGTACACGGCAAGGCATGGAGAAAACGTGATTCACAAACGACCTCCATTTGCTACGAAAATTGTCATGAAGGTAGAAGACCTTAAAATTTTGATGGTTATCCCTTTAGGGTCACTTTTTTTTGTCAGATCAAAGTTTTGAAGCCATCTCGACCTCCGTTTTGAGCCCCCAAGGTGGGGCCTATAGAAAAATCACATCAATTTTAGAAACTTTAACTTGTGTTGTGTTCGGCAACAATCGTATATATTCTAGATCCAGAATATCAAGTGATTCCGTGTACTATTGATATAGGAAAACTCTGTTTTTCTGGGATCGAACTGTCATGTCATAGTGCGATAGTGTTCAAGAAGAAGTGATACTTGTAGTGTTTTGTAGTGCTGTGAATTGCTGCAGAAATGGCAAACATAGATGGAATGAGTCAGCTCATGAGCGATAAGTTGGGCAAGAATTCCATGCTTGGAGATTCAAAATGACAAATTTCCTGATGGGAAAAGGCTACTAGAAGTACATTGAAGGAGAGAATGAAAATGCTCCGCAATTACTAGAAAGGAATCGGACTGCAGATTAGTTAAGAGCATATGAGGAATGGAATCAAGGAGCACGAAAGGTAATGTACTGGCTATCTGTTAGCATACAGGATAGCATGATTGGACACATACAGGATGCCAAGACTCCAAAAGAGGCTTGGAACAGTTTGGTCACATTGTATGAGACCAATGCAAAGGCACGGAAATTGCAACTCAAGAATAAGCTGCATACATTGGAGAAGAAGAGCATGCCGATAAGTGACTACACCTTGAAAATCAAAAGCATATGTGAGTCACTTGCATTTATTGGCGTGAACATAGATGATGATGATAAGGTGGAAGTGTGTCTTTGTGGTTTAGGAGCTGCATATAAGCAGTTGAGAACTTCTATACAAACCAGGGAAAATATTCCTAATTTTGCTGATCTCGTATCTATGCTGCTTATTGAGGAAACAAATCTTGGTGAGGATTCAAACTCTTAAGGAAAATCTAGTTCTGAGCAGGTATTCTACTTTGGTAGAGGAAGAGGGAGAGGTAGAGGTTTTGGAAGTAAAAGAGGATCCTATTGAGCATACAAGAAACATAGCACTACCGATGGAGGATGGAAGGGTGAAACATCTTGCTGATGTGCTGCATGTTCCAAATATAACAAAGAATCTGGTTTCTGTTGGACAAATGCTTGACCAAGGATTACAAGTCAAGTTCAATGCTGATGGATTATATGTAGAAGAGTACAAGGAGGATGGAGATTGGTTGCCAAAGGAAACAAAGTGGGTAGGATGTTCACCTTAAATGTGAAGATTCCTGAAATGAATGCAACCATGTTTGCAAAAGGTGTAGGAGTTATTGTAGATATAGAGATGTGGCACAAATGGATCAGACATGAAAACTTGCAAAGGCTGAAATTGATGTAGTCAAAGGAGATTGTCCATGGAGTGCCAAATTTCAAAGTCGCAGAAATGCAAAAGGTATGTGTAGCATGTAAATTTGGTAAATAGTCAAGAGCGTCATTTCCACATAACAAGCATGTTAGTGAGAATGTACTAGAAGTAGTACATATAGATGTTTGGGGTCCAGCAAAGACCACATCTATGGGCGGTTGCAGGTTTTATGTTACTTTCATTGATGACCATACACGCAAAGTATGGGTATATTTCATGAAAGAGAAGAGCAAGATGTTCACTCACTTCCATAATTTTAAAGCTATGGTGAAAAAGCAGACAAGGATGTACATTCGAACATTAAGATCTCATGGAGGAGGTGAATACATGTCAAATGAGTTCAACAGTTTTCTAAAAAATCATGGAATTCAACGTCATTTTTCATGCAGGTACAGACCACAACAGAATGGCGTTGCTGAACACAAAAATAGACATATTGCAGAAATAGCAAGAGTCTTGATGGCTGATAAGAATATGCCTCATTGTTATTGGGTAGAATCTGTGCATATTGCTGTATACATCATGAACAAAACTCCGACTGCTACTGCACATCAAGTTACACCTGAAGAGAAGTTTACAAGTAAAAGGCCAAACTTATCACATCTAAAAGTTTTTGGTTGTATTGCATAGGTACATGTCTCAGATGAATTGAGGATGAAGCTTGATCCAAAAGTTGAAAAGTGTGTCCTCATTGGATACTCCCTTGAGCAAAAGGGTAAATGTTATAACCCACTCACACAACACGTAAAGGTGAGCAGAGATGTGGTATTTGATGAAATGGCAAGCTTCTATGCAGATGCCAAAGAAGGAATGAATCTTGAACCAAATGACAAAGAAAATGCTAAAAAATCAAGTGTAAAATGTCAAGTTTTGAGTGGACCGGATGCATCACCAAGCAATAGTTCCAACTCAAATCCATGGAGTGGAAGATTGCATGGAAATTTAAGTCCAACAGATTCATCAAATACATTCAAGAAAGGTAAAGAAAATCTTTCTATAGGTCATAAAACATGTGCAGGTTTTGAAGACGTTGATGGAGATTTAAGTGGTTCAAAAAAGAGTCTTGATAAGGAACTTGGATTGCCCTCTGTGAAGACTCCAGGAGTAAGAAGGGCACATGCAGACGATACAAGGAGAAGTGACCCAGGACCAAGAACATCTGGGAGGATGCGGAATTCAATGCAACGATTGATGTAGGACAATTATATGGCTCATCATTGTGCCTACATGAAAAAGGTAATACAAGATGTTGAACCTTCTTGCTTTGAAGATACAATTGGAATTGCAGATTGGGAAAAAGCTATGGATGCGGAGATGGCTGCACTTTATGGAAATGATACATGGAAGCTGCTTCCATTTCCGCAAGGAAACAAACCCATAGGCTCCAAATGGGTTTACAAGGTATAGAACACCTGTTGCATTAGCTACAGAAAAAGGATGGACTTTGCATCAGATGGATGTGAAGACTGATTTCCTACATGGTGAGTTACGGGAAGAAGTATATATGGACCAGCCACAAGGATATGACGATTCAAAGCATCCAGAATATGTTTGCAGGTTGCAAAAGGCTTTGTATGGGCTGAAGCAAGCCCCTTGTGCATGACATGCAAGGATTGCTGATTACTTAACTAGCATTGGGTTTTCTACGTGTGATGCAGATCACTCACTATATTTAAGGAAGGCTGATGATGGCATCACTATTGTGGCTATTTATGTTGATGTCCTGATTGTATGTGGTGATAATGATGGAAGCATAAAAGAGGTAAAGCAACTTCTTATGCAGGAATTTGACATGAAAGATCTTGGTGTGTTGCGCTATTTCTTGGGCATTGAGTTTATACATACAGAAAAAAGTATATGGATGTCACAAAGGCAATATGCCTGGAATATGCTGCAAAAGTATGGTATGGATGATCGTAAGACAATTTCTATGCCATCAGATCATAATTTGAAGTTGGATACTACATCAAGTGAAGCATTGGAAAATGCTACTATGTACAGGAAAATTGTGGGACGTCTTATATATCTCACAATTACAAGGCCTGATCTAAGTTATATTGTTGGACTTGAAAGTCAGTTTATGCAAGTTCCCAAGAAGCCACATTTGGATGCTCTAAGGTGCACTCTATGTTATGTGAGTGCTACTTTGGATTATGCATTGTTTTATGAGGCTGGTGTAGATTTGCAGGTTTATGGATACACCGATGCAGATTGGGCTTGTAGCATTCCAGATAGAAGATCTACTAGTGGTTTTCTATTCTCACTTGGGAGTGGAGCTATTACATGGAGCAGCAAGAAGCAACCCACTGTTGCTTTGTCGAGTACAGAGCCTGAGTATAGAGGTGTTGCAATGGTTGCATGTGAGGCATCATGGCTAGAAATACTACTTGCAGATTTAGGTGTGGAAGTGAGAAAGCCTATCACCATCTATTGTGATAATCTTAGCAGCATACAGTTAGCACGGAATCCTGTTTTCCATGCTAGAACAAAGCATATCAAGGTACATTATCACTTCATTAGAGAGAAGGTATTAGCAGGTGATATTGATCTTGTTTATGTGAGAACAGATGTTCAAGTTGCTGATATTTTCGCCAAAGCACTTGGAGGTGAGAAGTTGAAGAAGTTTTGGGAGATGCTTGGATGGATTTTAGGACATGACATTGAGCTTGAGGGGGAGTGTTGAGATATCAAGCTCAACATGTGATGATCCAGGATGACACGTACTAGTTTTTCAGTTCTCTGATATGTATAGTGGTCACGCGGGTATATATCACCTTCATTTTAGCTTTATTAGATTTATCTACCGAGAGTGATGGCACATTTGTTCCTTGCCAGCTCACTCATTCGCGGACATTAGGTTTTTCCTTATGTACTGATCTTTATATATTGCACTTGTTGTATTCTTTTTTTTGAGTTATTCTTGTTTTTTAGTCATTCTTGTACCTTCCTTTTTATGTAATAGAAGAAGAAGAAGATCATTCTTCCTTGCCTCAATCTATGTGTATGCTTCTCCTTGAGAGTGAGAGTGTGTGTATGAGCTCTCTTCCTTATCTCCTTCCTTGTGACACTCAAGAATAATGCACTCAGTGGCTAAGCAATCTCTAATGAAGTGATATGTCACCTCATTGTGCTTGGTCTTTGCATCGCGAGACTGGATTCTTAGCCAAAGCAATGGCACTCTGACTATCACTGAGCAAATGAGGTACATGCTGAGATAAACCCATATCGCAAGCAAGAGGAGAAAGCCACAATGCTTCCTTACATGCCTCACTTGCTGCAACATAATCTGCTTCTATGGTGGAAACAACTGTACATTCTTGAAAAACAAAATCTCCAAGAGATAGCACCTCCAGCAAAATGAAAAATGTACCCTCATTTAGACTTACAATTGTGTACACAACCAGCATAGTCAGATTCTGTGTAACCAATAATGGATGCTTTCCCTCTACCTAAGCATAGACACTTTTCCTTGATGCCACTTAGATATCTAAAAATCATTTTGACCGTTTCCCAATGTTTCTTGCCAGGGAAAGACATATATCTTCTCACAACGCCCACTGCAAATGCAATGTCTGGTCTCGTAGCTACCATAGCATACATGAGACTACCAATAGCAGACTAATATTAAATTTTGGTTATGAATTCCTTTTCCTCATCTGATTTGGGGCAATCATCCTTGCTCAGTTTCACATATGTGGGTAAAGGTGTATTCAATGCCTTTCCACCCTGCATATTGAACATGTGAAGTACTTTGGATATGTACTCACTTTGAGACAAGTATATGCATCTTTTAATCCTATCATGAGTAATATGCATGCCAAGAATATGTTTGGCATCCCCCAAATCCTTCATATCAAATGCTTGAATCAACTTCTTTTTGAGAATTGACAAGTCATAAGAGAACTTCCTAGCAATCAAAATATCATTGACATAAAGTATCAAACATATCAAGCTACCATCTCAGCATCTCTTTGTAAGACAATAGTTACATAATATAACACAGGAACAGTACCAGAGAAGATAAGAGATATAGAACAATCTCAACAATTTTTCTACGAACTGCAAGTACAAAGATGATGGCATTGTCCACCCGTGCGCTCTCAAGGTAGAGCTTAAATGGTGATCTAGACATCTCTAGATAGGGAGATACAAGGTAAAGGTATGCTGGCTCAATTTGATGTCTCAGCTAGTGCAAAATTCATGTATATATAGGATAATGGGTGGCCTTCCATGGACAGCTATACATGGGTGGTAGAGCGTGGGGGGCCACCGCCCATGTAATTGGCATACACGGCTTAGGCCGGTTGAATCGACCTAACGAATATAAATGATTTATGACTCCAAAATGGAATATTACATGGAATATTCCCTTTTCCATCATGCCAGGGGTGCTATCCCGGACCCCCACCAAGGGGCCGGTTAGCCCTCTGGGGCCCCCCAACCAAGGGACCCCCTGTTGGCGCGAAAGTGACGGCTGATGCATCAAGATAACCGCTGGAATTATGGCGCACGCTGGGTGCTTGGAGCAAGCTCAGGTGAAGTGGGAACTCAAAGAAATAAGTAAGGGTTCAGTTGGAAAACATATCCCAGTGTCAAGAACTTTAGAAACACATTTACTATTTAAATCATTTTTCAAAAACTTCAGAAATCTTCAAGGAACATACACATTCGAGTTTAGCTTAAATATGTGAACTCAATCCAATCAAATTCATTCCTCATGTTTGGTTGAAGACGTTTTCATTCAATATGATCATTGACTATCTTATACACTTTTAAATTGAAATCATATGAAGCGAATTCAAATCTAGTAGCAAGGCGAAAGTGTATCCTATAGCAAGCCTTTAAACTAAACTAAAGGAAATGCTCATCACATAACACGCTAGCTAACAAACTCAGTAGTTCTCCAATATTCATCGAAAAAGAATCACAATCTTATGACACTAAATAGTTTTAATGGGAAATTCGTTAAATCTCTTTAATCGTCTTTGTTATCATATCATTCATCGATAGCTATGGATGTCTTTCATTTCTTCTGCAATTCTGATACAAGGAAACGTATCTCTACTCCTGTGTACTTCTCATAATCAAGTCAATCAAAAAAACTGTAGATGTTCAGTTTGAAATCACAGAAATGTATCACAGAAATTTATCACAGAAATTTATTCAATGTTCTCTCCAGCTGGAGTGTCAACTGTCCATCATTCTTGTTAAAATATCGCAGCACAAAAGTGATTTAACAGAAATCTTATGTACAGAGAACGTAGCAGAACAATAGCAACGTTGTCCGAAAAAAAAAAGTTTTAAATCATATATTCAAATCAAATCACTTGCTTACTAGATACAATGCATATCTGAAATCGATTTACAAACAAGGCCGTAAGTAGGTTCAGTACTATGAATTTCAGCGCCTGTAATGTTCAGAAAGCAAAGGGAACAATATATAAAGACAATTGATTCGACTCGTTCACAGATTAGAGTTGAAATAAGGAAACTTTCTTTACTAATGAGTTGAGGTCTACGGAATTGTGCAAACTACAAATTTGTCTCTATTTCATGATTATCAACAATGGAAACATTATTAAAAAATAGTTGTTGAAAAATGTAGCGCAGCTTATGTAATCAAATGTTTGCCAGAAACAAAACCTTCACCTGACTTCTCTTTAACATAGTGAGCTTCTTTCGATCAGGGTCCAGATCAAATTGGAGGAATTCCCTCCTTTTACATGAGCACGATTGCTTTATTCCATTTGCTATCATCCTCTCCTCTCTATGCTTTGTCGCTGCGTATCATCTCTTCATAGATACGACAGACATCTGCCTCTTACTTCAATTCTAATATGAGAATATACTCTCTGTCCATCAATCTCTATATGCGCTTCTCCTCCAAAGGGATGTTCCCCTTCCTGAACGAACTACTATCTTTTATCTCCGCAGGTAGGATGACTCCTCACACAAGGGAATGATCCTCCTCCGAGAAAAAAAGAATCAGATAATCAAAACACGAATTGGCCGCCACGCATCGATTCCTTTCTCCTTCTACCAGTGTCAATCCACCTGCCTTGCTTTAATCAGAGCCCTCTTCTCATGCGTGACCCAGATTCCATCTGTATCCTTTTTAGTGCTCATTCCTTAGAGCATAGATCTGTCGAAGTCCGAAGATGCATCTCCTCCTGCTGCACCAAATTTGCCAAAGTTATGTACGTGTGAAATTGGTCTCCCTTCGCTCAATCGGAGCTATCTATTTAGAAAGATGATGGATCCCCCACTCCTCAATTGCAATCTCTCCTTTTCTGCATGCTCTGCGTGCACAATCAAATCCTTCCTTTTTTGTCACGTCCATTAGCTTCTCCCTTTGATCTCCGAGTTAGCTGATGTGTGCCTCATATTTCTACCAGTGAGAATACATTAAAGCAATCGTTACTAAGAAAATAATTTTCTGAACTAAGATGCGTTGTTCACATGGATAGTATATCAATTAACATTAGTTCTTGTTGGCTCATGACGTGTGAGTGAGTCACATAAGAGTTGCCAATTCGCAAATAATTAGCAATAGTCCAAATAAATAGGAATCATCCTTTGATGATTGGAGAGAGAAGAATCTCTCCAACACTGCTAGCCCCCTTGGACCCCAACTGAGGCTGCTCACCGCTATCTTGGACCCCTCAATTGGGGACCTCGTAACTCCCTTTCCTTACGATACCTTACATGGTCCAATATGACCTTCATCCAACATGCAATTTGGGATTCCCATCAATAGGGTAATGCATGCTTGGCTTCTCCTCATAATGGGGGCCTTACAAAATGTGCATACAATCATGAGAGGTAGACATTGATCATATACTAGCACCCCCTCAATGTTTACCGAATGATAAATCAAGTTGTTCTTTGTCCTATGCCCATCTGTTGAAGATGCCTGTTGAGGTGCTCTCTTCCAAGTGCTTTAGTGAATATGTCAACACAATTTGCCTCTGTTGGGCAATATTCTAGCTCCACAATTTCATCTTCAATTAGCTCACGAATGTAATGGTACTTTACTTCTATATGCTTGGTGCGAGCATGAAATATTGTGTTCTTTGCAATAGCCATACAACTTTGATTATCATACTTGAGTAGAGTCGCCATATTTGATGGAAAGCCTAGATATGCAAGAATTCTCCTTAACCAGAGTGCCTCACAAGAAGCAAAAGAGGTTGCTTTGTACTCTACTTTAGTGGAGGAGAGTGCGAGATTTGGTTGCTTCCTACTTACCCAAGAAAATATTCCTGAACCAAGTGAAAAACAATATCCAGAAACTGATTTTCTAGAATCAAAATCTCTAGCCGAATCTGAATCATAATATCCTTGAACTCTATCACCAGTGGTATAAAAAATACCAAAATCCAAGGTTCCTGTAATGTACCTTAGAATTCGCATTCCAGCATTCTAGTGACTCTCCTTAGGTTTGTTGGAAAACTTGCTTAATATTCCAACAACATAGCAAATGTCTCGTCTAGTGTTGCACAGAAAAATAAGACTTCCAACGAGCTTTCTATACTTCTTAGCATCTCCTTCAGGCATGTGAGCATCCATAGATAGTTTATGATTTACCTCCGTGGGTGTGCTAGTTGTTTTGCAGTCCATCATTCCAAATGCATTGAGAATTTCTTTGGCATATTTTTTTTGTGAGATGAAAATGCCATCCTTTCTTTGCCATACTTCAATTCCGAGACAAAAATTGGAGTAGACCTAAGTCTGCCATTTCAAACTTAGCTCCCAAGCTGATCCGAGTTTGATTGATGAGTTACTGATGATCCCCTATAATGATCAAATCATCTGCATATACAATGACAACAACTAACTTGCTATCCCTTTTTGTTAGATACAAATTTTCATAAGAAGTAATTCTTTCAGAACCCATATTTTTCAAAAACTTATCTATCCGTTGGTACCAAGCCCATGGTGCTTGCCTAAGTCCATACAAATCTTTCTTTAACCTGCAAACTTTATTTTCTAAATTGGTCACCTCAAAACCTGGTGGTTGAGATACATATACCTCCTCCTTGAGGTGACCATTCAAAAATGCAGATTTGACATCCATCCGAAAAATAGGCCAGACATTTTGTGTAGCTACTGTAAGTACCATCCAAATAGTTGTCATGTGTGCTGTTGGTGCAAAAGTTTCTTGAACATCAAATCCTTTGATCTGTGAAAAACCCTATGCAACTAATCTTGTCTTATACTTTTCTAATGTTCCATCTGCTTTATACTTAGCTTTCCAAATCCATTTAGTACCTATTACCATCTTCTTTGGCGGCATGTCCACTAGATCCCATGCATCATTTTTTAGTATACTATCATACTCACACTGTATTGCGGCTCTCCAACCTGGATCATCAAGGGCTTCTTCAATGGTGGTAGGTTCCTTTATTGAGCCCATGATATCTACCATTAGATCCATATTAACAATGCATTCCAAAGCTCTTCTTTGCTCCTCTATTCTCTTTGATCTTCGTAATCCACTTGAGGATGATTTTGGTACATCTATATGTGGATTGTGATTATCAAAGAGCTATTGTGCCCACTTTGGTAGTGGCTTATGCTGTGCAACTACAACTGGTTGGCTTTTTACTAGGGAAAATTCCCTTCAGATGTTTCCTCCTCCTCAACTTTAACCTGTCTTTTGATAGGCACAAGATGAGATATTTCTCCATTTGATGAGATATTAGATTTACCTTTATCTTTTACTAAGTGTGGTCATTCATCAAACACCACATCTCCGCTGACAAAAATCTTCCTTGCCTCAGGATCCCACAGCCTGTATGCTTTAGACTCTTCACTATATCCTAGGAAGGCACACGTTTTGCTTTTTGAATCCAACTTTGATCTTGTTGAATCACGAATATGTGCATAATAGAAAAAACCAACAATTTTGAACTGCAAAACTGAAGACTTTTTATGAGAATATGCTTCTTGAGGAGTCATCCCCTTTAATGCTTTTGTGTAGCTTCGATAAAGGATGTAGACTACTGTATTGAGTGCTTCTACCTAGAATGAATCAGGCATGTCTTGAGCCTTTAACATGTAGTGAGCAAATTCAACCACTGTCTTGTTCCTACCCTCAACAACGCCATTTTTGTTGAGGTGTATGAGTTTTGTTAAGTTGTCTTTTCACACCATGTTCCTTAGAGTAAATATTGAATTCTGTTGACAAGAACTCACCTCCTTTATCTGTTCTGAATTTCTTCAATTTCCTTCGTGATTCATTTTCAGCATACTTATGCCACGTTTTAAATTTTTCTAAACAATCAACCTTCTCTCAAATGAAATAAACCCACATCGTTCTACTATAACCATGGACTAATAGCTCACGAATGTAATGGTATTGTACTTCTATATGCTTGGTGCGAGCATGAAATACTCGGTTCTTTGCAATAGCCATACAACTTTGATTATAACACTTGAGTACAGGCGCCATATTTGATGGAAAGCCTAGATTTGCAAGAATTCTCCTTAACCAGACTGCCTCACAAGAAGCAAAACAAGCTGCTTTGTACTCAGCTTCAAGGGAGGAGAGTGGGAGATTTGGTTGCTTCCTACTTACCCAAGAAAATATTCCTGAACCAAGTGAGAAACAATATCTAGAAATTGATTTTGTAGAATCACAATCTCCAGCCTAATCTGAATCACAATATCCTGGAAGTGTATCACCTGTGATATAAAAAATACCAAAATCTAAGGTTCATGCAATGTACCTTAGAATTTGCATTCCAAAATTCCAATGAATCTCTTTAGGTTTGTTGGAAAACGTGCTTAATACTCCAACAACATAGCAAATGTCTGGTCTAATGTCGCACAAAAAAAATAAGACTTCCAACGAGCTTTCTATACTTCTTAACATCTTCTTTAGGCATGTTATCATCCATAGATTGTTTATGATTTACCTCCATAGGTGTGCTAGTTGGTTTGTAGTCCATCATTCCAAATGCCTTGAGAATTTCTTTGGCATATTTTTGTTGTGAGATGAAAATGCCATCCTTTCTTTGCCATACTTCAATTCCCAGACAAAAATGGAGTAGACCTAAGTCTTTCATTTAAAACTTAGTTCCCAAGCTGATCCGAGTTTGATTGATGAGTTCTTGATGATCTCCTGTAATGATCAACTTTTGCATATACAATGACAACAACTATCTTGCTATCCCTTTTCGTTACATACAAGTTAGCATCATAATTACTTCTTTCAAAACCCATATTTTTGAAAAAATTATCTATCCATTGGTACCAAGCCCATGGTGCTTGCTTAAGCTCATACAAAGATTTCTTCAACCTGCAAACTTTATTTTCGTAATTGGGCACCTCAAAACCTAGTGGTTGAGATACATATACCTCCTTCTTGAGGTGACCATTCAAAAATGTAGATTTGACATCCATCTGAAAAATAGGCCAAGCCTTTTGTGGAGATTCTCCTAGTAACGTCCGAATAGTTTTCATGTATGCTGTTGGTGCAAAAGTTTCTTGAACATCAAATCCTTTGATCTGTGAAAAACTCTATGGAACTAACCTTGCCTTATACTTTTCTAATGTTCCATCTGCTTTATACTTAGCTTTCCAAATCCATTTAATGCCTATTACCATCTTCTTTGGCAACAAGTCGACTACATCACATGTATCATTTTTTTAGTATACTATCATACTCACACTGCATTGCGGCTCTCCAACCTAGATCATCAAGGGCTTCTACAATGGTGGTAGGTTCCTTTATTGACCCCATGATATCTGCCATTAGAGCCATGTTAAGAATGTGTTTCGAGGATCTTCTTTGATCTTCTATTCTCTTTGATCTTTGTAATCCATTCGAGGATGCTTCTAGTACATCTACATGTCGATTGATATCATCAAAGAGCTATTGTGCCCACTTTGGTAGTGGCTTATGCTACACAGCTGCAACTAGTTGGCTTTTTATTGAGGAAATTTCTCCATCAGATGTTTCCTCCTCCTCAACTTTAGCCTGTCTTTTGATAGGAACAAGGTGAAATATTTCTCCATTTGATGAGATAGTAGATTTATCTTTATCTTCTACTAAGTGTGGTCGTTCATCAAACACCAAATCTTGGCTGACAAAAATCTTCCTTGCCTCAGGATCCCACAACCTGTATGCTTTAGAATCTTCACTATATCCTAGGAAGACACACTTTTTGCTTTTTGAATCCAAATTTGATCTTGTTGAATCAGGTATATGTGCATAACAGAAACAACCAAAAATTTTGAAATGCAAAACTGAACGCTTTTTACCAGAAATATGATTCTTGAGGAGTCGTCCCCTTTAGTGCTTTGGTGTAGCTTGGATTAAGGATGTAGACTGCTATATTGATTGCTTCTACCTAGAATGAATCAGGCATGTCTTGAGCCTTTAACATATAGCAAGCCATTTCAACTATTGTCCTATTCCTACCCTCAAAAATGCCATTTTTTTGCGGTGTATGAGCTATGGTAAGTTGCCTTTTCACACCATGCTCCTTATAGTAATTATTGAAATCTTTTGACAAGAATTCACCTCCTCTATTTGTTCTGAATTTCTTCAATTTTCTTCCTGATTCATTTTCGACATACTTATGCCAGGTTTTAAATTTTTCAAAAGCATCAGCCTTCTCTCAAATGAAATAGACCCACATCTTTCTACTATAATCATCAACTAACAGCAAAAAGTAGAAAGATCCTTCTAAAGTAGGTGTAGACATTTTACCACAAAGATCAGCATGTACCAACTCTAGAGGAGCTTGAGATCGATTGTTGGTATCTCTTGGGAATGCCTTTCATTGTTGCTTGAGCATCATACAAGCTTCACAAGTTTCCTACAACTCTAAAAATGCAGACAAATGAGCAACCATCCCTATTCTTTGCATCTCCTCAAAACTGCAAATCAGAGATGCCCAAATTGTTAGTGCCATAACTTGCTTACATATTTATCTTCTATTGCAGTTAACACACTTAACTCATACAAGTTATCACGTCTTATGCCTTTACCTACTACATTACCTGATGAATCCATGAATTTTGCACCTCTCTTATTGAAGTGGACTTCGAGTTCACAATTTGTTATTGCAGAAACTAACAACAAATTTCTTTTAAGTGTAGGTACATAGAGAACATTGGGTAACGTTTTCTCAATTCCTAGAGAAGTGATAAAAGAGAGGGTTCTAGTTCCTTTCGCTGGACACTTGGAGTCCTTTCCCACCACTACATTGATGGATTCCCGCAGAGGCACTAGGGAACTAGTCCTTTCCCGCAGAGGCACTAGGGAACTATCCGCGACTCTCTGGAACGCCATCAGAGGGGAGGTTCTATGGAAAATCTGGCAGGAAAGATGTGCTTTCAACTTTGGTGACTCCCCCAAGGAGTGGTCAATTGAGAAATCGCTGTTCCTCCTTGGCAAAAGGATTGTCAACTGTAAAAAATCCCCCCCCTTTAGGCATCATCAAGTACTCCTTTTGATCGATAACAAGCTTAAACCCAAGTGGGCCCCACATGAGGGTGATGAGAGGGTAATTAACCTTCTTTGTAATGTCATCTAAGCTCTGTAAAAGCTTCCCCTGCTTTGTGGGATTTGGGGGGTCCCGTGGGCACTAGTCCCCTTCTCTTGTACTTTTCTTTATTTAATTCAAGTCCGGGAGAGTAGGCTAATGCCGAACTTCCTTTATATTAAAAAAAACTATACCAATCCTTTTAACTCGTCATATGGTAAGAAGCTCCACTATCTAAAATCCATGGTTCATCAACACGAGCTTGAACAGATAAGCATACCTCTTCAATAGCTACGCATAGTTCTAGTTATGTGTTGTTTGCAGAATCTTTGTTCTTCCACGATAATTTTAGAGTCCCATTCCATTCATCAGCTTGCTTCTTTCTGCAATCCTTGATGGCATGGCCTTTCTTTTCACAATAGAAGCTATTTCCTATGAACCTTTTTTTTCTTTAGCTTCTTCTTTAATCTATCAGAACAACCTTTACCTTTTGCATTTGCTGAGAATGCAGCATCACTTGTACTTTGCTGATTCTTCAACCGCATCTCCTCTTCTAAAAGCATAGCACAAAACTTTCAAATGTAATGGAATTGGTCTTACCTGAGTGTTAAGGGCTATTACTAATCCATCATACTTTTCTAGAAGAACACATACACATCTTTGAGCGAGCTCTTCTGGTGTTGTAACAACATGAACTACAGCCAATTGATCTTGAAGATGTTTTATCCGTTTGATAAAATCTTCAGCCTTTTCAGAATGAGAATGCTTTTGATCTGCCAACTAATTTTCTAAATTCTGTATCCTAGTGTGGTTCTTGGTCTCATAGTAACGAGCCAATATGCCCCAAGCTTCATGTGCTTTAGTAGTATGTTGAACTAAAGTAATCACAGAATCACTTATACTAGTGACAATTGCACATAATGTATCAACATTCTGCCTCTTCCAAGCTCGTCAAAGATCTCGATCAGGCTGAATCATCAATCTTTAATTTGATGGATCTTCAAGTGGTATAGGCTCTAGATCCAATCCCATTGGTCCCATGACAGTTTCAAGTAATTCATAGGAGCCCAAAATTGCAAAAATTTTGAACTTCTAGAGTGTATAGTTGGTTCCATCCGCTTCCCTTTAGTGAATGCAGTTGGACAAATTCAAATAGGTGTAGCATTAACATTAGCTGAAGCACCAAGACTAGTGTTCGACGATGAAGCCATCATGTAATCACTCGAATAATCTACTGATATTCTAGTCTGCTAGTAGGCTACAATAGTGATACTTCTCAAGCTATTCGAACCTTACGGATCTAATACCATGTAAGACAACTGTTACGCAATATAACACAAGAGCAGTAGTAGAGAAGATAATAGATATAGGAGAATCTCAACAAGTTTTGTACTAACACCAAGTACAAAGATGATGGCATTGTCCACCCATGTGCTCTCAAGGTAGCTTAAATGGTGATCTAGACAACTCTAGATAGGGAGATACAAGGTAGAGGTATGCTCCCTCAATTCAATGTCTCGGGTAGTCAAAAAGTCATGTATATATAGGATAATGGGTGGCCGTTCATGGACGGCTATACATGGGCGATAGAGCATGGCCAGCCACCACCCACGTAATTGCCATACACGGCTTAGGATGGTTGAACTCGAGCTAACAAATATAAATGTTTTGTGACTTTGATAAGGAATATTCCTTTTATCATCACGCGGGGGGGGGGGGGGGGGGCACTGCCCCGAGACCCCCACAAGGGGTATGTTGGCCCCTTGAGACCCCCAAGCCAAGGGGTGCAATAGCCCCCTTGGACACCCTAATGGGGCTGGTCACTGCTTCCTCAAACCCCACAATTGGGGACCTGGTACTTCTTGTCCTTTCAATACCTTATGTGGTCCAATATGACCTTATTCCAACATGCAAGTTGGGAGTCCCATCAATATGGTAATGCACGCTTGGCTTCTCCTCATAACGGGGGCCTTACAAAATGTGCATACAATCATGAGGGGTAGACATTGATCATATACTAACACCCCCCCTCAATGTTTATTGAATGATAAATTAAGTAGGTCTTGGTGGTATGCCCATCTGTTGAAGATGCCTATTGAGCTGCTCTCTTCCAAGTGCTTTAGTGAATATGTCAACACAATTTGCCTCTATTGGGCAATATTCTAGCTCCACAATTTCATCTTCAATTAGCTCGCAAATGTAATGGTATTGTAATTCTATATGCTTGGTGTGAGTATGAAATAGTGGGTTCCTTGCAATAGCCATACAACTTTGATTATCACACTTGAGTACAATAGCCATATTTGATGGAAAGCCTAGACGTGTAAGAATTCTCCTTAACCAAATTGCCTCACAAGAAGCAAAACAAGTTGCTTTGTACTCTGCTTGAGTGGAGGAGAGTGCGAGCATTGGTTGCTTCCTACTTACCCAAGAAAATATTCTTGAACCAAGTGAGAAACCATATCCAGAAATTGATTTTCTAGAATCACAATCTCCAGCCCAATCTGAATCACAATATCCTTGAAGTGTATCACCTATGGTATAAAAAAATATCAAAATCCAAGGTACCTGCAATGTACCTTAGAACTCACATTCAAGCATTCCAGTGACTCTCCTTAGGTTTGTTGGAAAGCCGGTGTGGTCGAACTATTCTTGTAATCATCATTCTTATGAAATAATAGAGATACAAGGAGTTTCTGTAAAATTGTAATTTTTGCATCTTTCTATTTTAGAGGTTCAGAACGGTGTGAAGCCTTTAACCCTTACACCTTTCTTACGAAGTACGGTGTTAAGTTATGCAGATGCAGATTCTGAAAGTAACGGATACGGAACGAACAGATCTGCGGAGCGGTGAAGATCAAAGTCAGGAAGTGGAAGTCTGATTGTAACTATGATAGTGTAATGTAATCGATGGTTTTTAGCGAATTCAGAACTCATTCATTTTTTACGTTTAGATTATGAATACATTGTGTTTATGGATTGTTCCGTATGCATTCATTTACATTGAAGTAAAGGAACAGTAACGCATGTTTACGAGTATTTATATTCATAAATCCCCATTCACGAGCCTGTATATTGTGTACTATTAGACTATTAGCTATAAGTGCCCAAACATATGGTGAGCACGATGGGATGGGGTAATTGAGCAGCACACAAAGTAGATTGATGCCAAAGTGGCGAGAAGTACTTACAAAAGCCTCATCATCCCGATTATCTAGATGAATTTATGCAATAGACGCTCGCAGCATGAAGTTTGAAGATATTCCTCTTGAGGAAGTGATAACTATTACAGAAGAAGTACACTTTTGGTAGAAACTAGAGTTTTACACCCCAAGCTTTTGAAGGATCTAGTCTTTGAGTGGAGGGACGAAAAACTAGCTAAAGTATTGGGGTCCGGGGAATTCAGCGAGACTGACCATTAGAACCACCTGCAGGACGAAGAATACCCTGTAGAAGAAGGTCAAAGCGGTGGCAGCATAACCTCACCTGAATTGCAGTTAGCTTTAATACCCTTACCTCAAAATACTACCTTACAGACGCTTCGTAACGCGACGGCGAACAGGCACCCCCTACCATAGCTAAACTATACTCATTTTTACGGGTGAGTGGATGAAGATCCAGATGTGCACGTACAGACATTTGAGAATCAGTACTTATGTAATCATCATAATCTTAATGATAATCGCCACAAACTTTAGGTGTTTCAAGCCACGTTAGTCGGCGATGCAATCAAATGTCTTATTGAATACCCTCCCAATTACTTTTCCACATATGATGAGTTGAAGGCAGCATTTTCCAGATTGCGAAGAGTATTTCGGAGTTACATTCTTCACTTCAGTATATGTTGCAGAAAGGGACGGTTGAGCAGTATGCATCAGATTTCATATCTACATTGTGGTAGTTTCTCATAGATAAGTGTCCTACAGAGGAAATGTTAACATTATTCTTTGTGGACAGATTGCAGCCACCTATTAAAGAGAAGATCTATATGTACACACTTGACCAATCTGGTATGCTAGATCAGATAATTGACTTAGCAATCCGTATGGATCGGAAGATGCAGTTTGCCAATTTGGGCTCAAAGAAGACTAATTTGGTATTTAGGAAGGGTCCAAACCCAAAAAAGCAGCTATGTTGCCTACGGTGCAAGAATCCGGGCCATATTATGGCTGATTGTGTGCTGAATCTAGTCTTTTGCCCTATTTGTAACAAAACTAATCACAGTTTGGAGGAATTCCGCTTTAATGCGCAAGATACCTTGGTGGCTACTGTGCAAGTAGAAGGACCGTCCAGGCAAGATAACAATAATGGGTATAAGCCCCAGGTTGTTAACAGACAATGGCTGAATAGTCAAGACTCTAGACTGGGAGGACCCTCTCAATATTTAGATTCATAGCAGTTTTTGGATCAGCGGTGTGGCTTCCACCAGAATAGGCAAGACTTTGGTAGAGGATGGATATTCCAACAACTTGGGCTTGGTAATCCTGGTAATCGTCCAATTCACTATGAGTTTTGTCTCCAATATGGTCATAGATGGTGGGTATGTGAGGAAGCTAAGGAATACGATGAGCGGAAGCAAGAAGCGAAGCTCAAGGCACCTATGGCCAATGTGGTAACTTTGGAATGTTTAGAGCCGATAGCGTCAGTAGTCACCCGATCTCAGAAAGAGTATTCGAGTGGGCCAAAAATTTATTACTTACCTCTTGCAAAACAAAAACAAACTTTTGACGAAGCAGCACAGTGGGCTTCGGAGTACCCGCTGCACTACGTGAACCTTCCACTATTCCTAGTGGAATCTTTCAGAAAGGAGCATAAAAGAAGTACAGTTGGTACGGAAGCAGAAAGGAGCCTGCAAAAGCCATCAATGTGTATTAGCCTGCCTATGGATCTCGCATAGAAACGAAGTTTAGAAGGACAGAAGCAAAGTTATAATGATTACCAATCATTAGTGAATACGGAGTATGGTGAAATTCTACAAGAATCACACAAAAATGTTTCTTTAGGGGCACTGCTGGAATTAGTTCCCGCATTCCGAACACAGTTACTACAACAAGTAGAGAACAAATATATACCTTCCGAACATCCGGAACCCTCAGTTTCAATGGTACGAAATGTGCCGGACCAAATTGTGGATTATGCAATACCAATGATCAGAGTGCAGTATAAAAATAAAGTTACTCCAAAAGTTCTGATTGATGGGGGTTCTAGTATCAATATTGCATCTACTACCACATGTAAGCAAATGGGTTGGAATAGTGTTGACCCTGCTCCCTTCTTTCTTCGGATGGTAGACCAATCACGGGTCCAACCAGTAGGGCTGGTTAAAGATATCCCTATTCGGATTGCACAAGATATCTTTAACATCACCTTTGTTGTACTGGAACTCAAGGGGAAAAATTTAGATTATAATTTATTGTTGGGCTGACCATGGTTGCGCAATGCTAAAGTTTGTCAGAACTCGGATGAAAAGACAATTAATTTCCAAAGAGGGAATGCCAAGTTCTCAGTTCCTTTGGATGATGAGCATCATTGTCTTCTGGAGCAGAAACCAGTGTTAGCAGATTCTCTGCATATGTTGGAGGGGCTCGACAAAGATGAGGAACAACAATTCTTGGAAGCCAATAGAGATCTGCTCTTATTTGGGGTTGTGGATGTGAATTCTATCATTAGTTCTAAATGGGACAGTACGGCAACTGTGGTGTGTACGGAAACTCTAGAGTTGCAAGAAGAGGAGTGTATCGAGCCGATACTCAAAGATCCTATGGAGGATGGCCGAATACACATGGAAGAGGATTCCTTAGAGGTGGTTAATTTGGGAACTTCAGAGGAACCTAAACCAGTCCGAATTTGTTTGGAGCTTGCTCGAGAATTCCAGATGGCCTTGATTCCACTGTTACAATAGTATAGGGATGTTTTCACATGGACATATTCTAACATGAGAGGTATGGATCCTAAGCGTTATCATCACGGAATATTGCTTAAACTAGATGCTACCCCATTGATGTACCAACAATAAAGAATAAACCCAAATTTTGCAAAACAGGTCAAGCATGAGCTAGACAAATTGATAAAAGCTGGTTACAATTTTCCGATTGAGAATCTGGAATGGGTGTCCCCATAGTGATTGTTATGAAGAAAATAAATAGATACGAATCTGTGTGGACTACAGGAAGCTCAATGCGGCCATTGTACTAGATTCGTTTCCCTTACCATTTTTGGAGAGCATGCTCTGTGAGGCTGTAGGAAGGGAAATGTATATCATTTCTCGATGGATTTAGCGGCTATAATCAGGTCTAGATGGTGAACGTAGACATCCCAAAAATTGCTTTTATTAAAAATTTGGGATTCTTTGCATGTATTCTCATGTGGTTCGGTTTACAAAATGCGCCAAGTACTTTCCAGCGCTACATGCAACAAATCTTTGTCCCATACCTTACTTCTTTTATGCACATCTTTCTAGATGATTTCTCGATTTTGGGCACGATGGCAGCTCATCGGAGCATTTATGAGCTTGTTTTGACTCCTATCGTCAAGTGCACCTTTGTTTAAATTGGAATAAATGCACTTTTGCAGCGAAATGCGGCAAACTATTGGGCCATGTAATTTCAGCAAAGGGCATCGTAGTGGATCTAGGCAAGGTCAAAGTTATCCTTGAAACACTCGTACGTTTTCTAGGTTAGGTGCGATGGCATGGTTGGAACTTAAGGGGTCTTGCTCATATAGAAATCCCATTAAACAAGATGGCACATGTGAAACAAGCAGATTTTGTCTGGACACTGGATGCACAACGAGCATTTGAGCCCGTATGGAAAATGCTAGCAACAATATCGGTATTGAAAGCTCCGGATTGGATGCAACCATTCCATATATTTATGGATGCTTTAGATCCCGCTATTGGAAGTGTTTTGATGCAGAAGGAGGATCGAAGTTGGTTCCGCCTGGTGTACTATGCAAGTCAGCGACTTACCATGGCTAAATAGAATTATTGGATGATAGAACACGAATGCTTGGGACTCATCTTCTCCATCAAAAAGTTTTGGCATTACTGTTGGGTCGCACCTTCACTTTCCATGTCGATCATAGTGCGTTATTATATTTGGTTAAGGAGCAGAATTTGGTAGCCCGTCTTGCTCGGTGGGTCGTGCTCTTAGAAAAGTTTGAATTTGATATTGTTCATCACCCTGGTGCTAGTCATGTGATTGCCAATTTTCTTTCCAACATCGATCATAGGGAACCTCTTGACAGAATTGATGATTCTCTACCGGATGCAAACGTTTTTTCAGTTGTTGAAGTGGAGACCGCACCTCTCACTTACCCTACATGGTATGAAGAAATGCTTAGTTTTCTAGAGAATGGTGTTGCCCCATCTTATTTGAGTTTTGCAACACAGACAAAAATTGGCCTTCGTAGTCATTGGTTCATTGTTATTATGGGCCAGTTGTATCATAAGGATCCCTATTTGGTTGCGCTGTGTTCCCCCACATGAGGTGCAGGCCATCATTTTGGAGGCTGATGCTGGTGAAGCTGGCGAACACTTCAGTCATTTGATTACGGTACGAAAAATTCAATAGCCTAGCTTATGGTGGCCAACAATGTATTCGGATGTACAACAAGTGGTCCAAAATTGTGATCCCTGGCAACACACTGGAGAACCTTGCGCAAGCCAGCACTTTTCGTTGTAGCCATTTTGCCCCTTGAATCTTTTAAGAATTTTATTGGTCCCATCAAACCCCCTACGACACATACTGGTGCCCTGTATATTTTAATTGGCACGGATTATTGTACCCATTGGACAGAAGCATGGGCAACGAAGCAAGCTACAACAAGGACGATCGCTCAAAAATTGTAGACTGGTATCTTTCTGCATTATGGTTTACCTTTAGAATTGGTTTCGGATCGGGGAAAGCATTTTTTGAATCAGTTAATTGTTGAACTTATTGCAAATTATCAAATTAAGCATAAATTTAGCTCTCCTTATTATCCTCAAGCAAATGGATTGGCGGAGAGTACTAACAAGGTGTTACTCCAGATGCTTCAGAAATTATTGCTAGATTCTACAGATTAGTGGGAATTGATGCTTCCAACTGTCCTTTGTGTTGAAAATCAAGTCTCAATCATGCAAAAAGGCTCAACCATGAGTTTTGCAAGTAGACCAATCAAAAAAGAGAACCCAAAGTTGTGGATATACCTTCACAAAGTTGGCAATTTCTCACAATTCACTCAGCCAAATAACTTGAAAATTTGGCAAAGTTCAGGGCACAATATAAGAGACCAAACAAAACTTGAAATCAATGAAAATGAGTACAACAAGAGAGCAAACAATGCTCTGCAATCTGGTACAATCAAATTTGGAAAAGCCTAACTACATCTCTAGATAGAGAGGATCAAAATCATGAGAAAATGAGGTAAGCAAGCAAGGGGGTTGCTTGCTGGAGTTTATGACTTCGCTAAACTAAGTGGGAAACTCGTGGAATGCATAAAACGCAAGAAAAAAAGGTGGGATGATGCTTATAAAGAGTTTTATGTTTCATACAATCTAGCTAACCACCCACCAATAAGTGTAGGTGCACTTTTTGGTGGTTGATTTGATGAGATTTGAATTCGATTGAGTTTGGTGGAGCATCTAACTTTATCTCTGCGCATAGGCAGAGAGTGTTGCAAACAGGTAGCCTATTTTGTAGAGGTGGGTTCTCCCATCTAGAATATCCATTTGGGATGATTTAAAGGTTGTTGGGTAGCGCTTATAGTCTACTACAAGTCTCTAAATTTTCATTTTAATTCTCTGTACTGGTGCAGATGAAAATTCAGAACATTGAGCATATATCACTGCTTATGGACCTAGTGGAGGGCAGCCATCTTCCATTTTTGCATTAGGGTGTTAGAATCATCCCCCATCAGTGGTATCAGAGCCATTTTGGAGGCTTGGAGACATTAGTGGCATCATATTAAAGACTTGAAGTGATCAAGACAACTCTTGGAAGCACAAGGAGGACTCATCAAAGCAAAACAAAATCGAAAGGGGACTACGTCGATTGAGATCTCAACTAGTCGAAGGTTAGCAAGGGAGAAGCTATCAAAAGGTAATATCCACACCTTCTAAAGCATACAACAACTTGAGGAGAAGCTAGAGGAGCATCTTAGAGCTGAGTATGGCTGACTATAATGCACAAATAGAGAAGTTAGAGAAAGGCAATTATCAACCATGGAAATTTAGAGTTAGCAACTACCTTATGGGCAAAGGATTGTGGGCATTCGTGAGTGACACGGAGCCAATGCCTCATGTACATGATCCACCGCTTCAAGCACAGGTCAAGGCACTTAATGAATGGATAGAAAGGGATAGGAGAGTCATATTCATTCTATCCCAACACATAAGCAATAGCATGATAGGACATATACAAGACTTGGACACATCCAAGAAGGTTTGGAAGACCTTGGAAAGATTGTACTCTTCATCAACCAAGGCAAGGAAGATTCAACTCATAAATGTGCTGAATAATCTGAAGAATTCACCAAGTACTAACATAAATGAGTACATTTTGAAGGTTAACGAGCTTGCATATTCTTTAGGCTCAATTGGGAGCCCAATCAAAGATGATGATCTTGTTGGGCACACTCTCAATGGCTTAAGAGAGGATGAAAGGTGGAAAGCATTCACCACATCAGCTTATGTGAGGGATTCCCTGCCAGAATTTGATCAATTAGTCACATTGATGGTGACCAAGGAGATGAACCAAGGAGGTTCACAATCAAAAGGCAGCCAAGCCCAAGTTTTCTATGCAGGTAGAGGCAAAGGCAAAAGAGGAGGACAAGACTCCCAATGCAGAGGGAGAGGAAGGTCAAACTCAAACTCAAGCAACCAAGAAGGCTCCAACCAAAGCTATGGATCAAGATGAAGAGGAAGGAGTAGAGGAAGAGAAGGAAGATCACATGGAAGAGAAGCATCCAATGGAGAATGCTACAATTGTGGAAAACCGAGCAATTATGCAAGAGATTGTTGGTCCAAAGGAGGAGGAAATCAAGGATACAAAAGGAATCAAGGTAATTATGCTAGTACTTCAACATTTTCATAAAATGAGAACTTTCTTATGATGAAAGGTTCAAGTGAAAGAGTCAATTTAGATTTTACATGGTACATTCATAGTGGTTGTAGCAACCATATGATCTGCAATAAAGATATTTTCTTTAATTTACATTCATCCATCACTCAAGGATATGTAGAGAGAGGGGATGACACTCAGCACAAGATTACACATGTGGGAGATGTTGCATTGAATGGATCTCAAAGCTCCAAGGTGTTGAAGGATGTGTTGCATGTGCCAACCATAACAAAGACTACAAGCTCATAGCAAAAGGAAAGAAGCAAGGAAGACTCTTCACCAAGGAGGTAAATCCATCAACCCCTCACACTATCTACTTGTCAATTGGAAATAAACAGATTGCAGGAATCAACTAATGGGATAAAAGGATTGGGCACATAAACTTAGAAAGGATGAAGGACATGCAAAGGAAGGGCTTGGTGAGTGATCTACCTGATCTTACATCTAAGAATATACAACATTGCCATGCTTGTCAATTAAGAAAACAAAGCAGATTGCCATTCAAGAAGGGAGCACATGTGAGCAATGAAGTGTTGAATCTCATACACACAAATGTATGGGGACTTACAAGGGAGCCATCCATTGGAGGTAATAGATATTTTGTCACATTTATAGATGATCATTCAAGGTTTGTTTGGATGTATTTCATGAAGTGAAA
Organism: Ceratopteris richardii; assembly: GCA_020310875.1. Classification (NCBI taxonomy): domain Eukaryota; kingdom Viridiplantae; phylum Streptophyta; class Polypodiopsida; order Polypodiales; family Pteridaceae; genus Ceratopteris; species Ceratopteris richardii. The sequence goes on along the minus strand of CM035426.1, from coordinate 52,330,464 downwards.
GTTAGAGGTGTTTTACCACTTCAAGAGGTTCAAAAACCTAGTGGAGAAGGAAACAGGGAAGTATATAAAGACTCTCAGATCGGATGGAGGGGGAGAGAATTTTTCAAATGAATTTTCAGTTTTTCTACATGGCCATGACATCAAAATGCAATTCACTTGTAGGTATACACCTCAACAAAATGCGCTGGCAGAAAGCAAGAGTAGATACATAGTAGAAGTGGCTAGATCTTTGTTAAATGAAATGAATGTTCCTAACTCTTTTCGGGTTGATGCAACAAATACATCCATATATATTATGAATAGGTGTCCATTCACAAGAGTACATGGAGTTACACCTTATGAAGCTTGGTGTGGTAACAAACCCAACCTTTCACATCTCAAAGTATTTGGTTGTGTGTGTTATGTTCACATACCTCAAGAATTGAGACACAAGTTAGACCCGAAGGCAGATAGGTGTATATTTCTTGGATATTCTTCAGAGCAAAAGGGTTTTAAATGCTATAACCATTTCACCAAAGAGCTTAAGGTATCTAGGGATGTAATATTTGATGAGTTGCTCCCTTGGTATGGTAGCAAAGATGTGTTATAGGTTGACGATGCATATGAAGCTGAGAAGAAGTTCAAAGAGCAACAAGAAAGCATGGAGATAAGTGGTCCAACCACTTCAAGCATACCATCAGAGGAGAGTACTACATGAACTTGGAAGGGAAGGACAAGGAATGAAGCTCATTCAATTGAAGGAATTAGCAAAGGAAAGGAAAAGGGAAATGACGAAGACCATAGATGGGTAGACATGGAATCTACAAGTGATGAAGATATGGAAAAATTAGAAACTCTAAGATTTAAAGCATGTAAACCAAGGAGGAGGAGATTCCTACCACCTAATGGTGAGGTAAGATCATCCAATAGGGTTAAATATGTTGTTCAAAGGTTAGATTGAAGACATGGAGGGGGAAGTCAAAGCACTTGAAAGAAAATGATACTTGGTCATTGGTGCCAAGAACAAAGGACATAAAGGTTACTCGCAACAAATGGGTGTACAAGGTAAAGAGGCATGCAGATGGGAGCATCTCTAGGTATAAAGCAAGGTTGTTTGCCAAAGGTTTTGCTCAAACCTATGGCATAGACTTTGAGGAAACATTTAGTCCAGTAGCTAAGATGTCCATCATCAGAAGTTTGATTGCAGTTTTAGCCTCAAAAGGTTGGAAGATGTACCAGTTGGATGTGAAGAATGCGTTCCTAAATGGAGAGGTTGAGGAGGTAGTCTTCATGGACCAGCCCCAAGGCTTTGAAGATGAGAGGTTTCCACATCAAGAATGTATTAACTCTGCATCAAGTATATACCTTCCTGTTTATATATTACTTTAATCCCAAGGAAGTACCTGAAAATCCCTAAATCTGAGATTTTAAACTCACATCCAGGTTTCCTCTTTATGTCCTTGATGTTGGCTTCATCATCCCCTCTAATGATCAAATCATCAACATATATACTAATGGAAACAATTTTTCTACCTTCCCTCTTCACAAAGAGTGATGGGTCTGCATGACTCTGATTGTATCCACATTTTACCAAGTAGTCCACAAGTCTTTGGTTCCAAGCTCTTGGGGCTTGCATGAGTCCATAAATAGCCTTCTTTAGCCTACATATACTTGGAAGCAGACGATACACGATACTTGCCTTGCCATGATACAGGATACTTGAGAGGTATCATGATACACAACCAATGATACACGACACTTGGCTCCACACAACGCCTGTAGTTGGCGACACATGACACACGTGGGATATCCCGAAATGACACCTAAGTGGTCATGACACACGACACCTGAGTATCGTGACACTTGGCTCTGAATACAACACTTGGATATCGCGACACCTATCCGCAAGACACCTGGTTGGTCACGACACTCAACACCTGAAGAATATCGCGAAACTTGGCCCTGAAGAATATCGCGACACTTTGGCCCTGAGCACGACACTCGACACCTAAGGAATATTGCAACACTTGGATATCGTGACACCTGGATATCACGACACCTGAATATCACGATACTTGGCCACATGACACTTAGATGTCATGACAGTCAACCCAACGTCACACGATATCTAGATATCGCGACACTTGGGGAGTGCAAGATATTGGTGATACATGATAGTTACCAAATATTGTGACACACGGGAATTTAGGTATCACGATACTTGAACTCAGCTGGTCACGACACTTGGATTTTTCGGAGTCCAAATTCAAACATTTTTGCAAATACGAGTACCTTGTGTCCTCCTTGTCACTCCTATGTGCTTGTAGATGCAAAATCTATCTTCAAACTCGCGATACCACACTCATGACATTTGGCACAGGTCCTGTCACGTTCAAAACTGATCACTCTATTTTTCTAGGTATTTTGGTAGTATTTCTTTAGTGCTTCAGTTCTGCACCCCGTCTAAGCTTCTTACTGTCAACCACAAATAAAAAACGAGGTAAATGTACACTAAAAGATGGAAAAATTTGAGAAAATGAAGGTGGGTGGAGACGTGATGATGATGAAGATGAAGATGGAGCGAGAATCAGAAACTAAACTGAAATTGATGACTTTTTTACCTTCCAACATCGCTACTATACATCTTACCATCACACGCTCATCCTCCAAGATCTTTCCCCAGCAACGGTGCCAAATTTGGTGTCAGTCTAGCACAATGGTAAGTACCAACATGAGGAGCTTCACCTCACAAAAGTCAATCTGCGGAGAGAGGACTAGTGTGAAGACTATGAGCAAGTGATGGCACAAGTGCGTGAGTGAAAGCACACAAGCATGCACACACATATACACACACACGCACATGGTAAGAGCAAAGAGTGGAAAAATGGAAAGCTTCGATTACCAAAGAAATCTCTTACAAAAGCTCAAACCTACCACAAGCTAACTACAAAAATGAGCTCTCCAGCCCTTTTTATAGTTTTTTGAGTGGTTTTGGCCTTGTCCAAACCTAGTGTCGAGCCTAGTTAAAAAATAGGTTCCAGGGCTTATTTGGGGGCTCAAATAGAGTCTAATAATTATGAAAACTGGTAGGATGTTAGTTCTAATAGTCTCAAGCTTGAGGACTCCTCGACTTGAACAAAAGGGAGTCACAAAAATGGAAAATGGTATTTACAATGCTTTTTAGTGATAAAAATCACTTTTTTTATAGGGGTTTCTTATGAAAATTTGACATGTGCTTCTTGGAGCTCCCTACATGCTCCTTCTTCTTGTGTTTCCACTTTCTTGATGCACTTCCATGCTTGTGCTTGACCTTGAGTGTCAACACTTGCCCATCATACAAGCTTGACAAGTTTCCTGCATCTTTGAAAATGCAGGCAAATGAGCAACCATACCTGTTCTTTGCATCTCCTTCAAAAGCACAAATCGGAGATGCCCAAATTCTTGGTGCCATAACCTACTTACATCTTTATCTTCTCTAGTAGTTAAGGCACTTAACTCATACGAGTTATCATGTCTTATGCCTTTACCTACTACATACCTGATGAATCCATGATTCTACACCACTCTTTGTTTTGAATAAAATAAAAAAATATAGTCTCATTGATACATATACTTACAAATAAAGATACAAAACCATGATGGCCCATCTGGTCTAGATGTGATGTATGAAATTATTCAACTCTCTTCCTTATAGCAACCTATGTTTATTTAATGAAATTGAAGTACATAGATTAAATATAAATTATTTATAAAATGTATCAGAATTATAGTTTTGAGTAATATAAATGATCTAGATAGATTTTGTTGAGGAAATGTACACTAAAGACATAGCTATTTGAAAAAATACTATCATGTCTTAAGTGGTATGTAAGATCTTCTCTAATTTGTTTCTACAATGCAATATCTCCTCTTATTTTGATCTCAAACAAAAAAGGGATAAGTATAAAAAGAAAAACTTTAAACTTTCAAACATGCATACACACACATACACACATACACTTATACATACATACATACATACACTTACATATACATGCATATGTGAGGAGATTGAGAGATTGTTGCAAAAACATTGCTCTAAACCTACCAAGTTAACTCTAAGGATTCTTAATACACTCCCTTAGATTCACAATAATGTATTTGGACCCACAAAGTACTTTAGAGATTCATTCAAAATGTTTTGCATCAAAAGTAGCTATTGGGTTTTATTGCACTAGACACAAGCTCACAAGGTCTATTTTACATATCCAAAGAGTTGGGGCTGGTCTTATGGTGGTTTGCATGAACAACTTCACCACTTCAAAACTCATCTTTCTAAGCCTATCCAAGCTTCTCCAACTTCTTTTAGTGGTATCAGAGCAGCTTCAAGATGGCTTTCCATCAATGATTGAGAATCTTGATAGACACAATTATGTTTCTTTGTAAATCAGAATGGCAGCTTATTTGCAAGGAAGAGATCTATATGGGATTGTATCAAGTGATGAAGAAATTCCTATTCCAAGATCCAAGGGAGGACCTACTCAAGAGGAAATAGATAGGCTCACACTTTGGTGTGCAAGGGATGCTCAAGCAAGGTCATACATACTTATCTCTATCTTTGATTTTCTATTACCACATATTAGAGGATTCAAGACATCCAAAGAGACTTGGGATGCCCTAGAGGCTTCCTTTTCTACCATTACAAAGGCAAGGAAGAACCATCTTTGGAATGAGTTCAACCAAATGAAGAAGAGTTCAAAACGAACCATCATCGAGTTTCTTACAAAGGTCAAGGAGGTTTCTAATCAATTGGCATTCATTGGAGAGCTTATTGAAAAAGAATCCATCATGAGGAAAATTCTCAGTGGGATTAGAGGTGACAAGCAATGTCAATCTTTCACCACAACCTATGATCTCATCATGGATGTGAAAACTCTAGACTTCAACATCTTTCTTGAACAACCCTTCAATCAAGAGGCCAAGAATAGCATAAAAGAAGTCTTGGTGCAGGGCAATCAACAATTGATGTTTTAATGAAGAATTGAAGTCAAGGACTAAAGAAAAAGTCAAGTTATGAAGCATGAAGGAAGTGCATATCCAGAAGATGAAGATGTGTACACATATGTACATTAATTCAGAGATAGTTTACTTATACTTTTGTATAGTTATGAGCTTGTAAATATTTGCCTATATATAGAAGGAAAATGTTGCGGAAAATATGAGACAGTGTAGAATACAAGAATTGAGAAGTTTCAAATGTGATTAGACACTTGAGAAATGTAAAGATTAGCTCTCTCATCCAGATGTAAAGTTTTCTAGCAATGGAAGAAAAATTGCACCCGATGTTTCTATGCATTCTCCTTCTATGCTTGATTGTTCAAGAATCCTTTTGTAGACAACTAAGTCCATAGTTAATGAGTCTATGGTTAAAGTTGAGAGCCTAATTGTAAACAGGCTGTGAGAATTATGAGTAGGAATATTCATATGTAAAGAAGTGTTCACTGTTTTCTGAAACAGGTGCAATCTCGATGGTCAAAGATTTGATCATTTCTCAGTGCACAGGTTAAAGTTATGTACAAATGAGGAGTCAAAATTTAAGTTAGAAGGTAAGCCATCTATGGCATAAATCATTTGCATAAACGGGTTCTAGATTGAGAGAACCAAGTGTTAGAAGTTACAGGTCTCTGAATCGACTTCTCAGAAGAACAGGTTTAGACATAGGTGACTTTTTAAGTTCATTTCTCAAGATCTACTAAGTCTTTTGGAGTGATTTAACTTGTAGAAGGTGTGCAAACTATAGGCGACACTTTATGCAAAGTTTTTTCAAAAAGTTTACACATTTGATTAGTCAATGAGTCAATAATGTGCAGCAGACTTTTCTATGAAATGAATTTCTTCAGAGTTAGCTGAAATCTTGACAGTTTGGTGCTTGTCTTCCAAAATTGGTGAAGTTTTTGAGTTACTATTGATATAGAGGTGCTCTAACTTCAAGACTAGCTTGTTCTTTTGGAGATTAACACTCTCCATCAGTGGTATCCGAGCAAGAAGCATCAAAATTGAAGAAAGGAGGACCCCGACTATTGTAGCTGTAAAGAAATCAATACTTGAAGGTTCAAAAGGTGAAAGCTTAAGAGCAAAGCTTGAGAAGGAGGGCATACGACATCAAGGAAGACAAAAGGAGTATCATTCAAAGTAAAGGTACATCTATTACTCATAAAGTTTGAAGAATTCAATATATAGGTGAAGAAAGGATGGGAGATTCTCTTCAGATAAAGAAGTTGGATAGAGAGAACTATCCAGCATGGTCAATGAGGATGGAAGATCATCTAATGAGCAAAGACTTGATAGGTTGTATCACAAGTGAAGAAGAAAAGCCTCACTTCAGAGATCCTAGTGTTCCAACTAGGGAGGAATTATCAGATCTGAAGACTTGGATGAAGAGAGATGCTAGAGCCAGGAGCATTATCTATATGGCAGTCAATGACTACTTGCTACCTCACATTAGAGGTCTTGAAAGTGCAAGTGATATATGGAATGCTTTGGAGGAGCATTTCCAAAACACCACAAAGTCAAGGAAGGCATCCTTGTGGGTAGAGTTTACCACATTCAAGAAGAAGGACTCTCAATCCATCTCAAATTATGTAACAAGAATGAAGGACATTGCAGATGCATTAGGAGCAGTTGATGAAGATATTGAGGAGGATAAATTGGTAAGGCAAATCCTCACAGGTTTGAGAGGTGATGAAAAATGGAAGCCATTCATTTTGTCTACTGAATTATCACTTGATCATTTTACTCGTGACTTAAATCAGTTGCTAGGACACATGTTAACGTTTGAGCATGATGTCAAAGGTGAAGGTGATAAAAGTGAAGGTCATGCAATGTATTCAAAGGATAAGCAGAAGAATAGCAAAGGAAAGCAACAAGAAAATGAAGATGAAGGTACAACTAGCCAAGCTAACTTCCTAAGAGGAAGAGGAGGTGACAAAGGTAGAGGAAGAGGTAGGAGTTATAAAGATGGAGTCAAGGCTTGGATTTGTGGTAAGACAAATCACTTAGCTAATGATTGTTGTCATAATACTCAGAGTAATGGTGGATATAATCAGAATTTTAATTCAAGAGGAAGAGGTGGCAAAAATCAAAGAGGTAATTTCAAAGGTAGAGGTAGTAGATGTTACTTTGGAAGAAATGTAGGTAGAGGATTCCAAATTCAACAATACAACAATACCTACTACAATTATGCTTCATATCAGAAGGAGGATTCAACATTGATAATGAATGCAACTTGTGAAAGGCAAAGTGAAGATCAAAGAGTCTTCTACATTGACTCAGGGTGTAGCAATCACCTGAGTGGTAACATAGCTTTGATGACTGATTTAAAGAATAAGGTAACTAATCATGTAGTTCAAACAAGTGACAATACAAAGCACAATGTGAAGTCAATTGGTTTAGTGAAGGCCAAGGATGGAAGTACTCTCTTGAGTAAGGTTTTGTATGTTCCTACAATTCCTAAGAATCTGATAAGTGTAGGACAAATTGTTGGAAAAGGTTATGAAGTTAGGTTCACTAATGAAGGAGTGTTTGTGGAAGACCCTAGCAATGGGTATAAACAAATTGTTTCAGGAAAGAAAGGAGGAAGATTGTTCACATTGAAGATTCAAGGTAATATTGGTCATGCCTTGTTCACTTATGGAAGACATAAGATCTCTGAGTTAGATCTTTGGCACAAAAGGCTTGGACATTTCAATGAAAGAGGTATCAAAGATATGGTTAACAATGGTTCAGTGCTTGGTTTGCCTAATGTTGCAGGTCAACATATGACATACAGATGTGAGGCATGTCAATTAGGTAAGGCTCATAAGCAATCTTATTCCAAGCATGGTTTTATGTATTTAGAGAAGCTTGAATTGGTACACACAAATGTGTGGGGACCATCAAAGGATTTCATTATCAATGGTTCAAGGTATTATGTGATTTATGTTGATGATGCTACTAGATGGATCACTATCTATCTGATCAAAGATAAGTCAGAGGTATTTAATACATTCAAACATTATCATGTGTATGCAGAGAGAATTACAGGTCATAAGTTGAAGAGACTAAGGTTAGATGGAGGGAGAGAGTATTTCTCTAATGAGTTCAGTGATTACGTGTGGACTGCAGGTATAAAAAGGGAAATTACTTGCAGGTACTCTCCTCAACAAAATGGTGTAGCAGAAAGAAGGAATAGAACTCTTGTTGAGTTACATAATTGAGGCATAAATTGGAAACTAAAGCTAAAAATTTGTGTTCATTAGATATGATGATAAGCAGATGGGATATAGGTTGTGGAGTCCATCCACAAAGCAATTCATTGTGTCAAAGGATGTTACATTTGATGAGAAAGGTACTTGGTATGCAGGTACAACCAATATTTATGCAGGTGATGAAGAAGTTGTGAATCAAAAGAAAGGTAAATCAAAGATTCAGATATTTGATGAAGAGGAGAACAATGAAGTACAGGTTGAAGTTGAAGAAGTGCCAAGATTTGATCCAGAATGTGATGAACCAGAAACCTCAAGAAGTGGAGAACTCAGAAGGTCAACAAGACATAAATGGCAACCTACAAGGTATAGCTATGACACTTCTTTTTTGGCTACCAAAGATTATGCTTATATGATAAAGACAGATGTAGACCCTTCTACATATGAAGAGGCAAAAGGAAAGGAAAATTGGGAGAAAGCTATGCAGGAAGAGTATGATGCATTGATGGAGAATCAGACATGGGATTTGATTCCTAAATCAAATAGTCAGAAGATCATTGGATGCAAATGGGTCTACAAGACAAAGAGGTTTGCAGATGGAAGTGTGTCTAGGTATAAAGCTAGACTTGTTGTTAAGGGTTTTGCTCAGACATATGGTATAGATTGTGATGAGACCTATAGCCCTATGGCAAAGATGACAACCATCAGGACACTCATAGCCATTGCTGCATGCAAAGGTTGGAAATTATATCAATTAGATGTCAAGAATGCTTTTTTAAATGGTTATATTTCAGATGATGTTTTCATGGAGCAACCACAAGGATTCAGAGATGGAAGGTATCCTGATCATGTGTGGAAGCTCAAGAGAGCTTTGTATGGCTTGAAGCGGGCCCCAAGGGCATGGAATTATAGACTTGTGAAGTTCTTGAAAGAACTTGGTTTTCTAGTATCTAAAGCAGATAGTAGCTTGCTTGTCAAAGCAAGTGATGATGGGTTCATTTATATGTGCATATATGTTGATGATATAATTCTTATAGGTACAGATGAGAAAGGCATTCAAAGTCTAAAGAAGCAAATGGAGAAAGAGTTCAAGATTAGTGACTTGGGAGACTTGTCATATTTCTTGGGTGTGGAGATCTCATACACTCAACATGGGGTGTATGTAACTCAAGAAAGGTATTTGAGAAACTTGCTGATCAAGTTTAAGATGAATGATTGCAGGGTAGCACCTACTCCAATGGAGGTGAATCACAAATTGAGCATATATGGAGGAGAAGAGTTCAAGGATATGAAACTATATCAAAGTTTGGTTGGTAGTCTCATCTATGCTACGTTAACAAGGCTTGACTTGTCATATGCAGTTGGAGTATCATCTCAATTCATGCATTGTCCTAGGAAAGAACATTGGATTGCAGGATAGAGAGTGTTGAGGTACATTAAGGGTACACTCAAAGAAGGTTTGTATTATGGTTTTACATCAGATACAAACATCAAGATTTATAGTGATACAGATTGGGCATGTGATCTTGATGATAGGAGATCAACATATGGATACTTGTGTTATGTGGGAGATAAGTTAATTTCATGGTGTTAAAAGAAGCAACACACAGTTGCTTTATCATCCATAGAGGCTGAGTACAAAGGTATGGTGGAAGCTGCAAAGGAAGTGATATGGCTTAAGACTCTGACGAAGAGTTTTGACATCATTCAGAGTACACCTTGAAAGATATATGCAGGGATCAAAGTGTTCTAGGACTACGAATCGTATCAAAGCAACACATGATCAACAGATGTGATGGATGTAAGATTGGGAAGGCACAAAGACAACCATTCAACCACAAAGCCTACATCCATAACAACTTATTGGACTTAGTACATACAAATGTATGGGGACCAAGTCAAGAACCTTCATTTGAAGGATCAGGGTATTATGTATCATTTATTGATGACCATAGTAGATGGACTATTCTATCCTTAATCAAGAGTAAGAATGAAGTGTTTGATTGCTTCAAAAAGTATCTAGCACATGTGGAGAATCATACAGGTAGATCACTCATGAAGCTCAAATCTAATGGAGGGAGAGAATACTTCTCCAAATATTCTGATGCATTCTTGCAAGATAAAGGTAGAGGGAAGTGACTACCACATACTCTCCTCAACTGAATGGAATTGTAGAGAGGAGAAAGAAGAAATTGGTTGAATTATCCATAACAATTCTTGAAGAGAAGAGGTTGCCACATTATCTATGGGCAGAGACTATTTCAATTGTTGTGTACCTTGTCAATAGACTACCATCTATGACTCCTTATGAAGCATGGTATGGAAGAACACCTAGTCTTTGACATTGCAAGGTGTTTGGTTGTTTAGCTTATGTTCATGTACCACCACAAATAAGAGGTAAGGTAGATGAAAGAACAACAAAGGTTGTGTTTGTTGGGTATGACTCAACTCAAATGGGTTACAAGTTCTATAATCCTTCAACCAAGCAAATCACTACAAGTAAGGATGTTGTGTTTGAAGAGCACAAGTCTTTGTATGATGAAGACAAATAAAAGTAACTCTACCATATGATCTTGATTCTGATTCTCATAGGAAGCAAGGATGATACAAAAGTCGAGGATCCAAGAAGTGATACAAATGATGACCAAGATAAAAGGGAAAAGGATTACAAACTATGGAAGCCAAGAGGCAAAGCAAAGATCCAAGAGTGTGGAGAATGCTCCAAACAAGCACCTTAAAGATCAACAAGAGAGAAGAAACAAGCAGAAAGATATGAATATGATTCCATATTTGACAAAGGATTCAATCTACTTGGAAAAAGACTCAATTGTTGAGGAACCCTCAACCTATGAAGAGGAAAATGGAAACCCTAATTGGGAAAAGGCCATTAAAGAAGAAATATTTGCATTGAAGGAGATGAGCACTTTGGATTTGGTTCCAATGACATCAAATCAAAAGGTAATTGGTTGTAGATGGGTATATAAAGTTAAAAGAAACTGAAGTTGGTTTTTTTGCACGTACAAGGAAATATTATAGATGATGCAAGAAATTGGAGACTCCTCCAACTTGCTAAAAATGCATTTCTAAGTGGTTGGATAAATGAAGAGGTATACATATCACAACATTCAGGTTTTGAAAACCCTTATCATGCATCTTATGTTTGCACACTTAAGAAAGCACTGTATTGATTGAAACAAGCTGCTAGAGCTTGGAATTATAGGTTGGTTACATATGTTCAAGATCAAGGGTTCAAACCTAGAAACTCATGTCCTTGTTTATTCATCAAAAGGGATCGCAATGAGGTTATCTATCTATGTGTATATGTAGATTATATTATTGTGACAAGTGATTATCTAAATGGCATTCAAAGGATCAAGAGACACATGCAAGAGGAATTCAAAATGAGTGACTTAGATGAGCTCATACATTTCCTTGGTATGCAAGTGATTTATATAGATAAGATCCTAAATAGCATCAAAGTTTAGTTGGTAGCTTGATATATGCTACTCACACAAGGCCAAGCATATCATATAGTGTGGGAGTGCTTAGTTAGTTCATGCACTCACCTAGAAGGCCACACATGGATGCTACAAAGAGAGTACTCGAGTACCGCAAAGGAACACTTAATGAAGGTATCTACGATCCATATTTGGATATCAAAATCTATTCCCATGCAGATTGGGTAGGAGCAAAGGATGATAGAAGTACATCTAGATACTTAGCATTTGCAGGTTCAAAATTGGTATCATGGAGCTCCAAGAACCAACCAACAATTGCTTTATCCTCAACTGAAGTAGAGTACAAGGTTTTGACCATAGCAACTCGAGAGGAAATATGGTTAAAAGCATTGTATACATATTTGGGACTTGTAAGTTCCAAACCTTATCTACTCAGAGATAACGTAAGTTCCATGCATTTGGCTGCCAATCCAATTTTTCATGCAAGGAAAAAGCACATAGAAGTCAACTACCACTTTGTAAGAGAGAAGCTTATGGCAAAGCAAATTGACATTTCATTTGTTCCTATTGAGAAGCAAATAGCACATGATGAGAAAGGCACTTGATTAGATAAAGCTTTGTAGATTCAAAGCTATGGTAGGCATTCAACCTATCAGAGAATGAAGATTCAAGCATACTTTAGCTTGAGGGGGAGCTCTTGGAACAACAAGCTTTCATTATGCTTGAGGTGGACATGATCATCAAATTCATCATTGGAATGATGCCACGTATAAGAGCTTTATTTCATTCATTTGTTGTACTGAGAGTTTGATCATAAGATCACCCTCTTATGTAAATTGCAAAGCATTTAACTTTGTAAAAGGGAAAAGTAAAAGGCCTAAAAGCCATGAGTTAGAAGTGGCTGGGATTAATTCTCAATCAATCAATCAAAAGGTAGATGCGATTTTGAATTTCTCTTCTCCTAGATTGTAAGAAATGATTCTAATCAATCTAAACTTAGAAATTTTCCAAATTTGGAATTCAAATCCTTGAAGAAAAGTTGTGGCCATGTACTCAAGAGTCTATATAAAGAGTCCACAACATTTCTATAGTAAGTAACATGATGATTTGAAGCAATACATATACCTCTTGCTCATTGCTTGGCGCCACTTTGGTTTACTACTCCTTTTTCCACACTCAGTAAATTTGGAGAGAGTGATGCTTACTCTACAGAGCGACAAATCCACTAATTAAGGTCTCATTGAAAAGGTATTACTATCTAGTTTATACCTTCATATTTTGAGATCATTTCGTACACTACTTTCAGAAATATTGAAGATTTACGGTCTCAAGGTCATTCTCTCCAACTCCTTGAAATTTTGGGATGAGGCGAGTTTAGTGTTAAGGTGAGTGCTCCTTGTATAGTTTATATAAATTAGTGCTTTTATGCATTAAAGCAAGCCAACCCTATACATGACACTCCCTTAAGGGGAATTTTTCCAATTGTTACTATGCTCGCTGCTCTCAATGTTTGAAGTCATAACTTCCATCCATTTTTAGAAGCTTCTTGTGAGCTAGTCATGGTGCAAGTTATCTCTTTTGCATCAACTTGTTCTTATTGATGTTCCAAAGTACCTATTGGGATTATTGTACTAAACACAAGCCTACAAGGTCTCTTTTACATATCCAAAGAGCTAGGGCCCGTCCAATGCTGGTTTGCTTGAACAATCTCACCACTTGGCAACTCATCTTTCTAAGCCTCTCCAAGCTTCTCCAACTTCTTTCAACATACAAATGTATACATACACATACAAAACACACAAACATACACATACACATATATACACACAGACGCATACACATAATGAAAGAACAACAAAGGTTGTGTTTGTTGGGTATGACTCAACTCAAATGGGTTGCAAGTTCTATAATCCTTCAACCGAGAAAATCACTACAAGTAAGGATGTTGTGTTTGAAGAACACAAGTCTTTGTATGATGAAGACAAATAAAAGGAACTCTACCATATGATCTTGATTTTTATTCTCATCAAATAGGAAGCAAGGATGATACAAAGTCAAGGCTCCAAGAAGTGATACAAAGGATGACCAAGATAAACGGGAAAAGGATTACAAACTATGGAAGCCAAGAGGCAAAGCAAAGATCCAAGAGTGTGGAGAATGCTCCAAGCAAGCACCTTAAAGATCAACAAGAGAGAAGAAACAAGCAGAAAGATATGAATATGATTCCCTATTTGTTACAAAGAATTCAATCTACTTGGAAAAAGACTCAATTGTTGAGGAACCCTCAACCTATGAAGAGGAAAATGGAAACCCTAATTGGGAAAAGGCCATTAAAGAAGAAATATATGCATTGAAGGAGATGAGCACTTTGGATTTGGTTCCAATGACATCAAATCAAAAGGTAATTGGTTGTAGATGGGTATATAAAGTTAAAAGAAACTGAAGTTGGTTTTTTTGCACGTACAAGGAAATATTATTTGCCAAAGGATGCTCACAAATGCATGACATCCACTATGAGGAAACATTCTCACCAGTTGCAAAGATGACTACAATCAGAACATTGATAAGTGTAGATGATGCAAGAAATTGGAGACTCCTCCAACTTGCTGGAAAAATGCATTTCTAAATGGTTGGATAAATGAAGAGGTATACATATCACAACATTCAGGTTTTGAAAACCCTTATCATGCATCTTATGTTTGCACACTTAAGAAAGCACTGTATCGATTGAAACAACCTGCTAGAGCTTGGAATTATAGGTTGGTTACATATGTTCAAGATCAAGGATTCAAACCTAGAAACTCATGTCCTTCTTTATTCATCAAAAGGGATCGCAATGAGGTTATCTATCTATGTGTATATGTAGATTATATTATTGTGACAAGTGATTATCTAAGTGGCATTCAAACGATCAAGAGACACATGCAAGAGGAATTCAAAATGAGTGACTTAGGTGAGCTCATACATTTCCTTGGTATGCAAGTGATTTATATAGATAAGATCCTAAATAGTATCAAAGTTTAGTTGGTAGCTTGATATATGCTACTCACACAAGGCCAAGCATATCATATAGTGTGGGAGTGCTTAGTTAGTTCATGCACTCACCTAGAAGGCCAAAATCTATTCCCATGCAGATTGGGTAGGAGCAAAGGATGATAGAAGTACATCTGGATACTTAGCGTTTGCAGGTTCAAAATTGGTATCATGGAGCTCCAAGAACCAACCAACAGTTGCTTTATCCTCAACTGAAGTAGAGTACAAGGTTTTGACCATAGCAACTCGAGAGGAAATATGGTTAAAAGCATTGTATACATATTTGGGACTTGTAAGTTCCAAACCTTATCTACTTGGAGATAATGCAAGTTCCATGCATTTGGCTGCAAATCCAATTTTTCATGCAAGGAAAAAGCACATAGAAGTCAACTACCACTTTGTAAGAGAGAAGCTTATGGCAAAGCAAATTGACATTTCATTTGTTCCTATTGAGAAGCAAATAGCACATGATGAGAAAGGCACTTGATTAGATAAAGCTTTGTAGATTCAAAGCTATGGTAGGCATTCAACCTATCAGAGAATGAAGATTCAAGCATACTTTAGCTTGAGGGGGAGCTCTTGGAACAACAAGCTTTCATTATGCTTGAGGTGGACATGATCATCAAATTCATCATTGGAATGATGCCACGTATAAGAGCTTTATTTCCATTCATTTGTTGTACTCAGAGTTTGATCATAAGATCACCCTCTTATGTAAATTGCAAAGCATTTAACTTTGGAAAAGGGAAAAGTAAAAGGCCTAAAAGCCATGAGTTAGAAGTGGCTGGGATTAATTCTCAATCAATCAATCAAAAGGTAGATGCGATTTCGAATTTCTCTTTTCCTAGATTGTAAGAAATGATTCTAATCAGTCTAAACTTAGAAATTTTCCAAATTTGGAATTCAAATCCTTGAAGAAAAGTTGTGGCCATGTACTCAAGAGTCTATATAAAGAGTCCACAACATTTCTATAGTAAGTAACATGATGATTTGAAGCAATACATATACCTCTTGCTCATTGCTTGGTGCCACTTTAGTTTACTGCTCCTTTTTCCACACTCAATAAATTTGGAGAGAATGATGCTTACTCTACAGAGCGACAAATCCACTAATTAAGGTCTCATTGAAAAGGTATTACTATCTAGTTTATACCTACATATTTTGAGATCATTTCGTACACTACTTTCAGAAATATTGAAGATTTACGGTCTCAAGGTCATTCTCTGCAACTCCTTGAAATTTTGGGATGAGGCGAGTTTAGTGTTAAGGTGAGTGCTCCTTGTATAGTTCATATAAATTAGTGCTTTTATGCATTAAAGCAAGCCAACCCTATACATGACACTCCCTTAAGGGGATTTTTTCCAATTGTTACTATGCTCGCTGCTCTCAATGTTTGAAGTCATAACTTCCATCCATTTTTAGAAGCTTCTTGTGAGCTAGTCATGGTGCAAGTTATCTCTTTTGCATCAACTTGTTCTTATTGATGTTCCAAAGTACCTATTGGGATTTATTGTACTAAACACAAGCCTACAAGGTCTCTTTTACATATCCAAAGAGCTAGGGCCCGTCCAATGCTGGTTTGCTTGAACAATCTCACCACTTGGCAACTCATCTTTCTAAGCATCTCCAAGCTCCCCAACTTCTTTCAACATACAAATGCATACATACACATACAAAACACACAAACATACACATACACATATATACACACAGATGCATACACATACACACACATATAGATACATACATACACACATCATACATTTATGATTTTGTATGTGTGTTTATATGTCAGAATTTGTATCTATGTATACGTGAATATGTGTGTATATTTAATTGTGTACATGTGAATGTGTATGTATTTAAATAATCATATTATTGATATCCTTTCTTTTGCTACACAACTACATTTTTATCAATCAAATGGAACTCCTCCACTATCTCCTAACCATGCAATGGTTACTTACTATATGTCAAACTTTTAATTCTAATATTTGATAGATACATACATGATTGAAATATGTTTTGAAATTGCTATAGTATAATTAGATTTTGATCAATCAGAGGGTATTCCACCACCTCCTATGCATGCAACGACTCACATGTGTTGTTGGTAGGAATTATGATCATTTTTACTATCAAGGGCATATAAATTGTTGGTGTGATATTTGATATAGCATGTATCAAAGAAGATTGGAATGTATTGGGGGGCTTAGAATAGCCCTAAACTTGTAGATAATAATGACACCTTGGAGAGGGTGGACTTAGAATACCCCAAATGTGCATTGAGATGCACTTTGGGGGCTTAGAATAGCCTCCTAAATCACACACACACACATAGGATCCTTCTTATATTGTTTGAGTTACGAAAGTAAGGGCAGGAAACTTAGTGCCAAAATACGCCAAGTCTATAATGGGGCATTTTGAATGGTATGATTGCATAAGAGTGGATATGACCTTCACTTAAAATTGAGCTTTCTATGCCTTCTTGCTTAAAATTGATATGTACATTAAATTAGAGCTCTTGAAAAAGTTTGTGTGTAAAATGATACACTGTCCGTGAACATCTCAAATCAAATGCAATGAACATTTAGAATATATTGCAAGTGATATCCAATACAATCTTGCACACTACCAAGTTATAATTCAAGTGCACCAAAATCAAAGGCCAATCTGATGCAATATTGTGATATCACAAATGATGTAAGATGAAGGTTAATTTGCTTTGCAGTAATGGTTACACGTAGCCATGAGAGGGAGGAAAAGATTAGCTGTGATTGAGCCCAACATGTGATCTATGGCAAATTCATTATGCGATGACTATATGTTATGTCATAATGCCAACCACTTTCAATTGTTCACTAGCGTGGGTCACAAGGCTCTCTCTCTCTCTCTTTGTGTTATGACCAGGGTGATGTGCACATAGAACAAAGTGGCACAGAGGGAGTGCAATGCACCTCCATGCTAATGCAGTAGAGAATGACAAAGTGAAATACCATAATGTGTCGTGTTTGACTAATGGAGAGAGAAATTGGCTACGAAAACACCTTAGAGTTCTCTATCTCTCTCTCTCTATCTCTCTCTCTCTCTCTGTTTTTATCAAAGAAATGGTGTCTGCTTGATATCCTTTAAAGTAAAGTTGGAGAATCTTGGAGAGGCTTCGAAGGTTGAGTTGTCAAGTTGTGAAGTTGGTCCAACAAAACACCATAGCACCAGCCCTAGCTCTTTGGATATGTAAATTAGACCTTGTAGGCTTGTAGTTAATGCAAGAAAACCCAATAGGTACTTTGGAACATCAACAAGAACAAGTTTATGCAAAACAGATAACTTGCACCTTGACTATCTGACAAAAACTTTCTAAAAATGGATGGAAGTTGTGACTTCAAACACTCATAGCAGCCATCATAGTAAAAATTGGAAAACATCCTCTTAAGGGAGTTTCATACATAGGGTTGGCTTGCTTTAATGCATAAAAGCCTTAATTTTTAACAAATATAGAAGGAGAAATAACCTTATTGCTAAACTAGTGTCATCCTGATTTTTCAAGGATGTGCAGAGAATGATCATGAGACTAAAAACTCTGAAATTAATGAGCCAAATGACTTGAAAATTTTTATAAATAAATTTTACATACATTTCAAATGAATCCTTAATCACTTTATTTGGATCTTTTTAGATAGAGCAACAATCTCTGCAAGTTGACTAAATTTGAGGAAGAAGGAGGAATGAGTAGAAAATGGCACCAAGCAATGATCAAAGAGTATATGTATTGCTTCAAATAAACACTTTGCTTAATGTACAAATGTTTTCGAGTCTTTATATAGACTCTTTAGGATGTGACCACGCATTTTCTTCATGGATTTGACTTCAAACAGGCGGGTTTGGCAATGGACTTCTATGTGCCTTGTCATTGCATGAGAAATTGGATTTGCAGCAAAATGCATGGAACTTACATTATCTCCAAGTAAGTGAGGTTTGGAGCTTACAAGTTCCAAAACTGAGTACAAATCCTTGAGCCATATTGCTTCTTGTTTTGCAATAGTTAGACCTCTATATTTTACTTTACTTGAAGATAAAGCAACTCTTGGCTGCTTCTTGGAACTCCATGACACCAATTTTGAACCTACAAATGCTAACTATCCAAAGGTACTTCTTCTATCATCCATTGCTCCAACCCAATTTGCATCTAAGTAGATTTTGATATCTAAATTTGAAGAGTAAGAATAATGTATACCTTCATTAACTTTCCCTTTAAGGTACTTGAGTACTCCCTTTGCATCATCCATCTGTGGCCTTCTAGGTGAGTGCACGAACTCACTAAGCACTCCCACACTATATGATATGTTTGGTCTTATGTGAGTAGCATATATGAAGCTACCAACTAAATTTTAATACTATTTAGGATCATTAATCTACTTACCTTCATAAACAATTGGTTTATGGTTCAATTCCAAAGGTGTACCTACAAGCTTTGTGTTCTCCATTTCGAACTTGAGAACTATGCCTTCAATGTATCTTCTATGAGCTAGATACATCCCTTCATCTCTATAAATCACTTGCATACCTAGGAAATATGTGAGCTCACCTAAGTCACTAATTTTGAACTCCTCTTGCATGTGTCCCTTGATCCTTTGAATGCCATTCAGATAATCACATGTCACAATAATATCCTCTACATATACTAATCGATAGATAACCTCATTGTGGTCCCCTTTGATGAATAAAGTGTTGAGATATCATGCTCAACATGTGATGATCCAGGATGACATGTACCAGTTTTTTGTTTCTCTAACATGTATAGGGGTCATGCTGGTATATGTCAGGGATACTTCATTGAGCTTTATTAGATTTATCTACCGAGAGTGATGGCACATTTGTCCCTTGCCAGCTCACTCATTCGGGGACATTAGGTTTTTCCTTATGTACTGATCTTTATATATTGCACTTGTTGTATTCTTGTTTTTAGGTCATTCTTGTGCATTCCTTTTTATGTAATAGAAGAAGAAGAAGAAGATCATTCTTCCTTGCCTCAATCTGTGTGTGTGTGCTTCTCCTTGAGAGTGAGAGTGTGTGTGTGAGCTCTCTTCCTTATCTCCTTCCTCATGACATGGTATCAGAGCCAAGTTGGCTATAGAGAGCTCCTGGAGAAGGCAAGGGTGAAGAGTATGCAGCAAGGCATGGAGAAAATGTGATTCACAAATGGCCTTTGTTTTCTACGAAAATCCGCGTGAAGGTAGAAGACCTAAAAATCATCTCGACCTCCATTTTGAGCCTCCAAGGTGGGACTTACAGAAAAACAAGGTTAGTTTCACAAACTGTAACTTAGGTTGTGTCCGACAACACTCATATATTCAAGATCCAGAATTTCAAGTGATTCCGTGTATTGTTGATACACGAAATCTGTGTTTTTCTGATATCAAATTGTCACATCATAGTGCGACAGTGTTCAAGTAGAAGTGCTGCTTGTAGTGTTTTGCAGTGTTGTGAATTGCTACAGAAATGGCAAACGCAAATGCAATGAGTCAGCTTATGAGTGATAAGGTGAACAAGAACAACTTCCATGCTTGGAGATTCAGAATGAGGAATTTCCTGATGGAAAAAGGCTACTGGAAGTACATCGAAGGAGAGAACAAAAATGCTCTGCACTTATCAGAGAGGAATCAGACTGCAGAACAAATAAGGGCATATGAGGAATGGAATCAAGGAGCATGAAAGGTAATGTACTAGCTATCTGTTAGCATACAGGATAGCATGATTGGGCACATATAGGATGCCAAGACTCCAAAAGAGGCTTGGAACATTTTGGTCACATTGTACGAGACCAATACAAACGCACGAAAATTGCAACTCAAGAAGGAGCTGGATACATGTCGGTAAGTGACTACACTCTGAAAATCAAAAGCATATGTGAGTCATTTGCATCTATTAGCATGAATGTAGATGATGATGATAAGGTGGAAGTGTGCCTTCATGGTTTAGGAGGTGCATATAACTAGTTCAGAACTTCTATACAAACCAGGGAAAATATTCCTAATTTTGCTCATTTGGTATCCATGTTGATTATTGAAGAAAAGAATCTTGGTGAGGATTCAAACTCCCAAGGAAAGCCCGGTTCTAAGTAGGTATTCTACTCCAACAGAGGAAGAGGCAGAGGTAGAGGTTTTGGAAATGGAAGAGGAAACAATAACCAAGACCAAGGTCAACAACAGAATCATGCAGGAGGAAGAGGACAGTTTCGAGGCAGGGGGAGCCAAAGAGGTCGCAGAAATTTCCAAAGAAATGATTGAGGTAATGATAGTAAAGAATGCTAGAATTGTGGTAAACTTGGACACTTTGAACGTGATTGCAAGTTGAAGAATCAAAATAATAGAAGGCAGCAAAACAACTATGCATCCACAAGTACAGATGATTCAGAGAAGTTGTTCATGGTTCAACATCACATGATGAATACGATGTCTACTGGTGTTTCAAAATCGAATGATAATGTCTGGTATGTTGATTCAAGTGCTTCACATCACATGACCAGTCATGCGGAATGGTTTAGTACTTTGCAAAAATTGCCAGATCCTAGATATGTTGAAACAAGTGATGACACATCACATCCTATTGATCATATAGGAAACATAGCACTATCGGTGGAGGATGGAAAGGTAAAACATCTTGCTGATGTGATGCATGTTCCAAATATAACAAAGAATCTAGTTTCTGTTGGACAAATGGTTGACTAGGGATTACAAGTCAGGTTCAATGCTGATGGATTATATGTAGAAGAGTACAAGCAGGATGGATGATTGGTTGCCAAAGGAAACATAGTGAGTAGGATGTTCACCTTAAATGTGAAGATTCCTGAAATGAATGCAGCCATGTTTGCAAAAGGTGCAGTAGTTATTGTAGATATAGAGACGTGGCACAAACGGATCGGACATGCAAACTTGCAAAGGCTGAAATTGATGCAGTCAAAAGTGATTGTCCATGGACTACCAAATTTCAAAGTTGCAGAAATGCAAAAGGTATATGGAGCATGTCAATTTGGTAAACACTCAAGAGCATCATTTCCACATGACAAGCATGTTAATGAGAATGTACTAGAAGTAGTACATACAAATGTTTGGGGTCCAGCAAAGACCACATCTATGGGCAGTTGCAGGTTTTATGTTACTTTCATTGATGACCATACACACAAAGTATGGGTATATTTCATGAAAGAGAAGAGTGAGGTGTTCACTCACTTCTAGAATTTTAAAGCTATGGTGGAAAAGTAGACAGGGAAGTACATTCAGACATTACCATCTGATGGAGGAGGTGAATACATGTCAAATGAGTTCAACAGTTTTCTAAAAAATCATGGAATTCAGTGCCAGATCTCATGCAGGTACACACCACAATAGAATGGCGTTTCTAAATGCAAAAATAGACATATTGCAAAAATAGCAAGAACCTTGATGGCTGAGAAGAATATGCCTCATTGTTATTGGGAAAAAGTTATGCATACTGTTGTATACATCATAAAGAGAACTCTGACTGCTGTTGTACATCAAGTTACACCTGAAGAGAAGTTTACAAGTAAAAAGCCAAACTTATCACATCTGAAAGTTTTTTGCTGTATTGCATATGTACATGTTCCAGATGACTTGACGATGAAGCTTGATCCGAAAGCACGAAAATGTGTTTTCATTGGATACTCCCTTGAGCAAAAAGGGTACAAATGTTATAACCTACTCACACGACAGGTGAAGGTGAGCAGAGATGTGGTATTTGATGAAATGTCAAGCTTCTATGTAGATGCCAAAGAAGGACTGAATCTTGAACCAAATGACAAAGAAAATGCTGAAAAATCAAGTGCAGAATCCCAAGTTTTGAGTGGACCGGATGCATCACCAAGCAATAGTTCCAACTCAAATCCATGGAGTGGAAGATTGCATAGAAATTTTAGTCTAGCAAATTCATCAAATACATCCACGAAAGGTAAAGAAAAGCTTTCTGATGGTAGTAAAACATGTGCAGGTTTTGAAGATGTTGATGGAGATTCAAGTGATTCAGAAAAGAGTCTTGATGAGGAACTTGGATGGCCCTCAGTGAAGACTCCAGGAGTAAGAGGGGCACATGCAGATGATACAAGGAGAAGTGTCCCAGGACCAAGAAGATCTGGGAGGATGCGTAATTCAGTGCAACGATTAACAAATGATAGTTACATGGCTCGCCATTGTGCCTACATGACAAAGGTAATACAAGATGCTGAACCTTCTTGTTTTGAAGATGCAATTGGTAAAGTAGATTGGGAAAAAGCTATGGATGAGGAGATGGCTGCACTTTATGGAAGTGATACATGGAAGCTGGTTCCATTGCCACAAGGAAAGAAACCCATAGGCTGCAAATGGGTTTACAAGGTAAAGCATAATGCTGATGGTAGCATAAGAAGGTATAAAGCACGATTGGTAGCTAAAATATATGCATAGACATATGGCATTAATTATGAGGAAACATTCAGCCCTGTAGCTAAAATGTCTATTGTCAGAACACTTGTTGCATTAGCTACAACAAAAGGATGGACTTTGCATCAGATGGATGTGAAGAATGCTTTCCTACATGGTGAGTTATAAGAAGAAGTATATATGGACCAGCCACAAGGATATGAAGATTCAAAGCATCCAGAATATGTTTATAAGTTGCAAAAGGCTTTGTATGGGCTGAAGCAAGCCCCTCGTGCATGGCATGCAAGGATTGCTGATTACTTAACGAGCATTGGGTTTTCTCTGTGTGATGAAGATCCCTCACTATATGCAACGAAGGCTGGTGATGGCATCACTATTGTGGCTATTTATGTTGATGACCTGATTGTAGGTTTTGATAATGAAGGAAGCATCAAAGAGATAAAGCAGCTTCTTACATAGGAATTTGACATCAAAGATCTTGGTGTGCTGCGCTATTTCTTGGGCATTGAGTTTATACATACAAAAATAGGTATATGGATGTCGCAAAGGCAATATGCCTTGAATATGCTGCAAAAGTATGGTATGGGTGATTGTAAGCCAATTTTTATGCCATTAGATCATAATTTGAAATTGGATAGTACATTAGGTGAAGCATTGGAAAATGCTACTATGTATAGGAAAATTGTAGGATGCTCTAAGGTGCACTGTACGTTATGTGAATGCTACTTTAGATTATGCATTGCTTTATGAGGCTGGAGTATATTTCTAGGTTTATGGATACACTGATGTAGATTGGGATGGTAGCATCCCAGATAGAAGATCTACTAGTGGTTTTCTATTCTCACTTGGGAGTGCAGCTTTTACATGGAGCAGCAAGGAGCAACCCATTGTTGCTTTGTTGAGTACAGAGGCTGAGAATAGAGGAGCTGCAATGGTAGCATGTGAGGCATCATGGCTAGAAATGCTACTTGCAGATTTAGGTGTGGAAGTTGTTGCGAACATTTGTTTTATGTAGGGTACAAGTTTAAAATTATGTAAATACCTTTGGGAAGTCTTCAAATACTTCAAGAAGGCTCATATTATTCATAAAATATAGCTAAAATACCACGTGAGTTCTAGAACATGGTGAGTCAAATTAGTGAGTCACAAGGGAGCTGTAGTGGTGTCCTAGTGGAAGGTCGATGTGGCTAGTTCTCAAAGTCCATCAACACTTTGCTTATTTGAGCACTTGAG
The DNA here is from genome assembly GCA_020310875.1 of Ceratopteris richardii. Lineage (NCBI taxonomy): Eukaryota > Viridiplantae > Streptophyta > Polypodiopsida > Polypodiales > Pteridaceae > Ceratopteris > Ceratopteris richardii. The sequence goes on along the minus strand of CM035426.1, from coordinate 52,306,107 downwards.
TCATGTAAAAACACCACATAAGTGTCTACCACGAATTTAGATGTATTAGAAAGGTTTTAGATTAGTTCACCATGCTATAAAAAGAGGGGAGAAGTCGTGATCTTGTGGGGATGTCCAAGAGAGTCATGTGTATCTCTACGCTGTTGTAGTTTTGTAAGTAGAGATTTCAGAGCTTGTATCTCCCTCAATATATATTCAAATTACATGTTTGATAGCTCATTGGAAAGCTCTTACTGTCTACTTGCATACTGTAAATTTTCGTAATCATTGGGTTTGTGAGCTGAGAGCAGTGTTCTCTGCAAGTAGTGTGTATTCTCGGGTTCACCCCCTGCTGAAGGTCTCCATTAAACCTCAAACTTGCAGAGGTCATATCTCCTTGTGTACTTATCCAAATTGAGTGTTCTTTGGCTCATTGGAAAGCTCTTGGTCTCTTGTATATGTGGTTAAAACAGTTTTAAAAAATTCTAAGCCAATAAAGAACAGTAAGCTCTGCAAGCATGACTAGTTTTCTATGATGGAGTTTGCAAGAAGGTCAACTTGTTCCTAGGGGGTTCCACCTACTTCCAGCCATATTTTGGAGGTCAATAAACTTCAACATTGGTATCAGAGCAAGGAATTGAAACTTGGAGAAGGTTATAATACCTTGATGAAGAATTTGAAGCTATTGGTGCAGCGGTTCATCATCGACACTACACAAAGGTAGAAGGAGATAGCAAGGAAGCATCTCAAGCAGTATCCAAGCAAAGAAAGGTGCATAAACTTTACTACAAAGGTAAATATCATACTACTTCTTATCACATATATCTAAAAGGAGGGTTAAAAGAGGAAGTTTAATATTTACACAATGGGCGATCAACATGCACAAATAGAGAAGCTTGATAAAAACAACTATCAAGCATGACGATTTAAAATCACAGCATACTTGCAAGGTAGAGGCTTGTATGGTTTAATTGATGGAACGGATATCAAACCTATATTCCCAGAGGATCCAAATCAGCATCAATTGAGGGAGTTTAGACTTTGGAATGAAAGAGACAAAAGGGTTATATTCATTTTATCACAAAATATTCAAGATTCAATGGTAGGACACATACAAGATCTAGACACAAGTAGAGGTTTGGCTTGCATTGGAAAGGTTGTATGCTACAGGTACAAGAGCAAGGAAGATTCAACTCAAAAATGAGTTGAATAACATAAAGAAAGATACAAGGACATCGGTCAATGATTACTTGTTGAAGGTTAAAGAGATTGCAGATCAACTAGGATCAATTCAAGCTCATGTGGAGGACGACGACTTGGTTGCACATACTCTCAACGGACTCAAGGATGATGAGAGATGGAAACCATTCATTACTTTACTTTATGTTAGAGGAGAATTACTAGACTTTGATCAGCTTGTTGCTCTTATGGTCACAGAGGAGATGAATCTAAATGGCTCTACTTCAAATAAAAAAGGATCTCAAGGACAAGCTCTTTATGTAGGATCATCAAGAGGTGGAAAGAGAGGAAGAAGAGGTTCAAATAGAGGTCGAGGAAGAAGGAACGATGATCAAGGGACTTCAAGTGGCTTCTTCAACACAAGAGGAAGAGGAAGATCAAGCGCTAGAGGTAGGAGAGGCAACTACAACTACAATCAAAGACAAAGGAGTGAAGATAACAACAATTGCTATATATGTGGAAGGTATGGACACTATGCCAAAGACTGTTATCAAACTGAAAATAATCAAGGTGGTAATCGAAGAGGAGGCTATTCAAGAAGAGGTAAACAACAAGGAAATTGTGCAGTTGAAGGTAAAAGTGATGATTTTGATTCTCTTCTTATGATGAATGTAGAAACTAAGATGAATTGCAATAGTGATGTATGGTATGTAGATAGTGGTTGCTCTAACCATATGTCACATGATGCTTCATTGTTTTCTAATATGCATAATCCTTCATGTAAAGGTCATGTTGAAATAGGAGATGATACAACACATAAGATTATGCAGGTTGGAGATGTTGTTATGCAGGATAAGAGCAAGACAAATTGCTTGAAGGATGTACTTTATGTGCCAACGATTACTAAGAATCTGATGTCCGTTGGTCAAATGGTAGAAAAAGGTTTGCAACTAAGATTTAATCATGTAGGTTGCTTCATTGAGGATCCAAAGCAAAGGAGGTTAATTGCTAGAGGTCAAAAACAAGGTAGATTGTTTACATTCAAGGTAAACTCAAATCATATAAACTATTTCTCTTATGGTATGCATCGAATAGCAGAGCTTGATCTATGGCACAAAAGGATTGGACACATGAATGTACACAGGTTAAAGGAGCTATCAAAGAAGAGGATTGTTGAAGGATTACCTGATCTTACTAAGCAACATATGGTGCATCTTTGTGAAGCATGTCAAATGGGTAAGCAGAGTAGACAGCCTTTCAAGCATTCAAGCTATATAAGCAGTGGATTGCTAGACCTTATACACACGGACATATGGGATCATACTAAAGAGGCATCCTTGGCTGGTAATAAGTACTATGTATAATTCATTGATGATCATAGTAGAATGACATTTGTGTATTTCACTAAACATAAGAGTGAAGTCTTTGATTGTTTCAAAAATTTTAAATCATTTGTCGAGAAGCAAACTGGAAGATATGTTAAGAAGCTAAGATCCGATGGAGGAGGAGAGTATTTCTCTCAAGCTTTTACTCATTTTTTGTATGATGAAGGTATCAAAAGAGAAGTTACATGCAGGTATACTCCACAACAAAATGGAGTCGCAGAAAGAAGAAACAGAATCATAGCAGAAGCATCTACAAGCATGCTAAATGATATATGTTTGCCTAATTCTTTTTGGGCTGAAGCTATTAGCACAAGTGTGTACATTATGAATAGAGTACCTATTGCTGGAGTTCATCATTTGACACCATATGAGGTATGGCATGGAAGGAAACCAAGTGTAAGTCATTTGAAAGTATTTGGTTGTGCATGTTATGTACATGTACCTAGTGAAATGAGATCAAAACTTGATGTGAAATCAGAAAAGTGTATATTTATTGGTTATGCAGATACTCAAAGAGGATATAGATGTTATAGTCCTCATACCAATAAGGTGGTTGTTTCAAGAGATGTAAATTTTGATGAATCACTTTCATGGTATGTAGATAAGAAAAGTTTGGAGGTCATAAATGGAGATAAAGAAGATACAGGTGAAGATGAGTGCTTACCTCAGCCCACAAGAAGTTTAAGTGATGAGAAAAGAGAGCTACCTTTCAATGGAAGATACAGGTGAAGATGAGTGCTTACCTCAGCCCAAAAGAAGTTTAAGTGAAGAAAGAGAGCTACCTTTCAATGGAAGATTAAGGCAAGAGTCACCTCCAAGTGTTAAAAGTAAAGGTAAACTCAAACTTGTTGAGGTTAATGGTGAAGGAGAGCAAATTAGTGATGTATGTGAGTATGGAGAATCATCAAAGGTTCCTAATAAGAAAGGAAGAGCATCTACATTGGAGGTAAGAAGAACTTCAAGTGTGAGTAAGCAACCTCAAAGGTATACTTATGAATCTTTCATGAATACTCATTATGCTTTTATGACAAAAGTTGAGCAGGAAAATGAACCCACATGTTATGATGAGGCAAAAGGATATGAAAAGTGGGAGAAAGCAATGAGAGAAGAAATGGAAGTACTACAGGATAACAAGACTTGGAATTTAGTTCCAAAGACACCAAAACAAAAGGTAATTGGTTGCAAGTGAGTTTTTCATATTAAAATAAATAGTGATGGTAGTGTGTCAAGATATAAGGCTAGAATTGTAGCAAAAGGATATAATCAAACTCAAGGATTGGACTATGAGGAAACATTTAGTCCAGTAGCAAACATGGCAATGGTGAAAACTTTTTTAGCTTTAGCTACAAGTAAAATGTGGAATATATATCAACTCGATATAAAGAATGCCTTTCTTAATGGTGAGTTAAATGAACAAGTGTATATGTCACAACCAGATGGTTATGTGGATGCAAAATATCCTAATCATGTATGCAGGTTAAAGAAGGCATTGTATGGTCTTAAACAGGCACCAAGGGCATGGAATGCAAGGTTGGTAAAGTATCTTATGCTGCACGGATACACAGCGAGTCATGTTGATCCTTCACTTTATGTAAAACATGTAGATGACATGTGTGTCTATGTATGCATTTATGTGGATGACTTGTTGATTACAGGGAATGATGCAAAAGCAATTGAAGAGATAAAAGGTAATTTGGGAAAAGAATTTAAAATTTCAGATCTTGGTTTGCTTAGATACTTTCTTGGGATTGAAATTGTGTATGGCGATGAAGGTATGTGGTTGATACAGAGAAAGTATATATGTGATATGTTGAAAAGGTTTGGTATGCAGGAATGTAAATTTGTTTCTACTCCAATGGAATGTAATGTAAAGTTGAGTGCCAAGGAAGGTGATGAGTTGCATGATATGAATGCATATAGATCCATGGTAGGATCTTTGATTTATGCAACAAAAACTAGACCTGATATATGCTATGCAGTGGGAGTATTGTCATAGTTTATGCATGAACCTAGAGTACCTCATGTGCATGCAGCAAAAAGAGTGCTTAGGTATTTGAAAGGTACCATGAACGAAGGATTATTTTATAGTCATGATGCTGATCTAACTCTTAAAGTCTTTAGTGATGCAGATTGGGCTGGAAGCAAAGATGACAGAAGATCCACAAGTGGATATGTGGTAATAGCAGGAAACAAGACATTAACATAGAGTTCAAAGAAACAGCCTATAGTTGCTTTATCTTCTATAGAGGCTGAGTATAGAGGTTTAGCATTGGCTACTACTAAGGTTATGTGGTTTAAAAAGTTGTTTCATGACTTGAATGTGCAGGTTGATGTACCACTGATATATGGGGATAACTTGAGCAGCATTCATATGACCTCAAATCCTATTTTTCATGCTAGAACAAAGCATATAGAGGTTCACTATCATTATGTTCGAGAGAAGGCCATAAACAATGAAGTACAAGTTTCTTTTGTGGGAACAAAGGATCAAGTTGCACATATCTTCACCAAATCCTTGGATGGACCAAAGCTTCAAAGATTCAACTATATTCTTGGCATGAAGGAAGTACCCTTTGAAACTTGAGGGGGAGAATGTTGCAAACATTTGTTTTATGTAGGGTACAAGTTTCAAATTATGTAAATACCTTTGGGAAGTCTTCAAATACTTCAAGAAGGCTCATATTATTCATAAAATATAGCTAAAATACCACGTGAGTTTTAGAACATGGTGAGTCAAATTAGTGAGTCACAAGGGAGCTGCAGTGGTCTCCTAGTGGAAGGTCGATGTGACTAGTTCTCAAAGACCATCAACACTTTGCTTATTTGAGCACTTGAGTCATGTAAAATCACCACCCAAGTGTCTACCACGAATTTAGATGTATTAGGAGGTTTTAGATTAGTTCACCATGCTATAAAAAGAGGGGAGAAGTCGTGATCTTGTGGGGATGTCCAAGAGAGTCATATGTGTATCTCTACGCTGTTGTAGTTTTGTATGCAGAGATTGTAGAGCTTGTATCTCCCTCATTATATATTCAAATTACATGTTTGGTAGCTCATTTGAAAGCTCTTATTGTCTACTGTCATATTGTAAATTTTCATAATCATTGGGGTTGTGAGCTGAGAGGAGTACTCTCTGCAAGTAGTGTGTATTCTCGGGTTCACCCCCTGCTGAAGGTCTCCATTAAACCTCAAACTTGCAGAGGTCATATCTCCTTGTGTACTTATCCAAATTGAGTGTTCTTTGGCTCATTGCAAATCTCTTGGTCTTTAGTATACGTGGTTAAAAATGTTTTAAAAAATTCTAAGCCAGTAAAGAATAGTAAGCTCTACAAGCATGATTGGTTTTCTATGATGGAGTTTGCAAGAAGGTCAACTTGTTCCTAGGGGGTTCCACCTACTTCCAGCTATATTTTGGAGGTCAATAAACTCCAACAGAAGTGGGAAAGCATATCACTATTTATTGTGATAATCTTAGCAGCATAAAGTTAGCACGGAATCCTGTTTTCCATGCTGGAACAAAGCATATCGAGGTACATTATCACTTCATCAAAGAGAAGGTACTAGTAGTTGATATTGATCTTGTCTATGTGAGAACAAATGAGCAAGTTGTTGATATTTTCACCAAAGCACTTGGAGCTGAGAAGTTGAAGAAGTTTCCGGAGATGCTTGGATTACAAGATATGGCATTGAGCTTGAGGGTGAGTGTTAAGATATCAAGCTCAACATGTGATGATCTAGGATGACACGTACCCGTTTTTCGTTTCTCTGACATGTATAGTGGTCATGCCGGCATATGTCAGGGATACTTCATTGAGCTTTATTAGATTTATCTACCGAGAGTGATGACACATTTTTCCCTTGCCATCTCACTCATTCGTGCACATTAGGTTTTTCCTTATGTAATGATCTTTATATATTGCACTTGTTGTATTCTTGTTTTAGGTCATTCTTGTACATTCCTTTTTATGTAATAGAAGAAGAAAAAGAAGATCATTCTTCCTTGCCTCAATCTGTGTGTGTGCTTCTCCTTGAGAGTGAGAGTGTGTGTGTGAGCTCTCTTCCTTATCTCCTCGTGACATAGAGAAAGATCTCAGTTGCTAGGTTTGAACCCTTGATCTTGAAGGCATGTAATCAACCTCAAGTTCCAAGCTGTAAGAGCTTGCTTCAATCCATACAATGCCTCCTTAAGCCTGCAAACATAAGATGCATGATGAGGGTTCTCAAAACCTCGTAGTTGTGACATGTACACCTCTTCACTTATCAAACCATTTAGGAATGGATGTTTCACATCAAGTTGCAAGAGTCTCCAATTTCTTGCAGTAGCTACACTTATCAATGATCTGATTGTATTCATCTTTGCAACTGGTGGGAATGTTTCCTCATAGTCTATACCATGATTTTGTGAGCATTCCTTGGCAACTAATCTTGCCTCTACCTACAAACTGATCCATCTAAGCTCCCAAGTGTCCATCTCCATCAATGCATCTATTTCTTCATTCATGGCCTTTTCCCAATCAAGGTATCCCCTTTGCCTCTTCATACGTTGAGGGTTCCTCTGAGATTGAGTCCTTTGCCAAGTAGATTGAAAGCTTTGTAACAAATTTGGAATCATATTTATAGCCTTTTGGTTGTCTTCCCTCTCTAACCTTCTAGGTGCTTGCTTGGAGCATTTACCACACTCTTGCATCTTTGCTTTGCCTCTTGGCTTCCATAGTTTGTAATTCTAGTCATCATCTATATGATCTGTATCAATTCTTGAATCGTGGGCCTGTGTATCATGCTTGCTTTCTAATTGATGAGAATAAGAATCAAGAACATATGGTAGAGTTAACTTTTGTTTATCTTCATTATACCAAGACGTGTGTCCTTCAAAAACATCCCTACTTGCAGTGAATTGCTTGGTTGAGGGATTATAGAATCCATAACCCATCTGATTTGATTCATACCCAACAAACACTACCTTTGTTGGACTTTCATCTAGCTAACCTATTATTTGTGATGGTACATGAACATAAGCTAAACAACCAAACATCTTGCAATGTCCAAGACTAGGTTTTCTTCCATACCATGCTTCATAAGGAGGCATACATTGGAAGATTTGGATGGTAGTCTATTGAAAAGGTACACAACAATTGAAATACCCTCTCCCCATAAATAATGTGGCAACCTCTTCTCTTCAAGCATTATTCTCGCTGATCTACCCAATGTCTTGTTTCTTCTCTCTGCAATTCCATTCAATTGAGGAGACTACCTAGTAGTCACTTCCCTTTTGACAACTTCATCCTACAAGAACTCATCAAACTCTTTGGAGAAGTATTCTCCCTCTCCATGAGATCTAAGCTTCTTGAGTGATCTACCTGTATGGTTCTCCACATGTGCTAAATAGCTTTTGAAGCAATCAAATACTTCATTCTTACTCTTGATAAAGTACAAAATATTCCATCTTCTATGGTCATCAATAAATGAGAAATGATACCTTGATCCTGCCAATGAAGGTTCTTGACTTGGTACATCTATATGTATTAAGTCCAATGAGTTGTGGATGTAGCCTTCGTGGTTGAGTGGTTTTCTTTGTGCCTTCCTAATCTGACATGCATCACATCTATTGATAATGCGTTACTTTGATATGTTTGGTAGTCCAAGAACACTTTGAACCCTTCATATATACTTTAAGGTTTTTTCATTTAAATGAGCTAGCCTCTTATGCCACACTTCAAGCTCACTTAGGGTTTGAGACCCAAAGTTGAATAGAGCTATGGTTTTGGTTTCTTCCACTTCAAAAGTAAAAATCCTACCATGCTTCTCACCTCTCGTTATCTTCTTGAAGCCTTGACATGGATCTTCCACTAAAGCTCCATGTTGCGTGAACCTAACTTGCAAGCCTTTCTCAACTATTTGGCCTACACTTTTTGTTGCTATATTTAGGTAGTGATGTGTGTGAATACGCTTTTTTCCCCTCTTTAAGAGGTGTTCTCCCCTAGATTCTATATATGCCTATTGGCCTAAGGGGTTACTTATCTATTGGTAACACATTTAATATTTTGCGTTGGGCTCCAAGCTTCTTCTCCTTCCTTGTGTTGTTTGCATGTTTCTACGGACCTAGAACTCCAACAATTGGTATAAGAGCACGTTGCCGCTTCATCTAGGGTATCGTTGACACCCCTCCGTTCATAATCTCATAATCGCATGAAATTTGATGAGCATACTCAAGGTGATTTGGGTTGGTTTTGATCTCCAAATACACTATCACACTGCTTGTGTAGGCGATTTTGTCTTTTTGTGCCAAAGATATCTACAAGTTTTGGTTTGCCACGATAAGCATCTCAAAGTTTGCTACATGTTTAGCAAAAATCAATAGGGTAATTTCCTTCTAATTTATGAGATACAGTCAATTTTCTATATCAAGGTATTTTAGTCTATGGCCGTGGCTGAAAGCAGCGATGTATTCTGTATGTTGGCTACTGAGGATAAGTTGGATGGTACCAATTACCCATTATGGGCTTATATGATGTGTCATGTATTAGTTACAATAGGACTCTGGAATATTGTGTAGGGTGTTGAAAAACATCCTATTACACGTGCAAATATACGTACTGAAGTTGATGGAGATGGCATCAAAGATGGTCATATTCTATAGATTCCTATTTATGTTGTGGTTTTTGTTGCACCTACTCTAGAGCAAATTTGTTGGGATGGCACAAATGTTGAGGCACACACATTTATAGCCTTGTCTATCGAACGTGCAATCATTCCTCACATTCGCTATTGCAGAACAACTAAGGATGCTTGGAATATACTTACCACTTTATACCACGCAAGGAATGAGGCTCATGTTCCATACCTTCAAAAATAGTTGGAGAGTGAGCACATGAATGAAGGTGATTCCATGGATAGTTTTCTGACAAAGATCAAAGATTTGGAGGAAAAGTTGACTTGTATTGATGAAGTCTTTCCTGATAGTCCATTTGTGGAGACTTTTCTAAATGGTCTTCCCGATTCATAACAAATTTTTACTTCTACTCTTCATTTGACGATGAAGGGAAATCCAAATGCTTGACATTTGGGGAGTTAGTCTCTATTCTGTTGCAGAAAGGTCAATTTAAAGAGGTTTGAATGGTTGTTGTCGAGGCCTCTACACCAAAAATAGAGTATGCTAATATTGTGTAGAAAGAAGAATGTGTGTTTACTACTATTTGAAGTTTTGACATCTTCTCATCAATAGTGTATGTCTATAGTAGACTCGGATGTTTGGTATATTGATAGTGGGGAAACCAAACATATTACCTCATAGTGAAGTTTCTTCACTTCATTTGAGCCTGCCCCTACATGGAATACTATCACATGTGCCAACAACTCCCCTTATCCTATCATGGGAGTTGGTAAGATCATTCAGACTACTACTGATGGTGGTTATTTTACATTGTCAAATGCTTTATTTGTGCTATTGATCAAGAAGAATCTGTTATTAGTTTCAGCTTTAACCAGGATTGGCTTCATTGTATATTTGTTGATGAAAGATGTACAGTTCATGATCTATCAAATGATGATGTATTGTTTTTGGCATTTTATGTCATGGGCTCTATAAGCTCATAGACTATGAACGATCTGTGAATGATTTAGCGTGTGCAGCACATGATTCTCAAGCTATATCAAATGCAAAGCTTTGGAATGCATGCTTTGGTCATCTGAATTTTTCTATTTTGCTACACCTGCAAAAATATGAAATGGTGTCCTCTCTGCCCAAACTCGATGCACCTGGTAAACATGTTTGTGAAGGCTGTATTTTGGGAAAAATGGAGTATTCATCATTTCTAAAAGATGGTTCAAATTGAGACACTCCAAAATTGTAGCTTCTTCATAGTGATGTCTCTCGTCCTATGGAGACACCTTCTTTTGGGAACTATCTTTACTTCGTGACTTTCATTGATGATTTTTTCAAGCATGCATGGGTATATCCATTGAAAACTGTTGGGGATTCGGGGACAAGAAGGAGTTTGAGGGTTTGTAGGAGAAAAAGGAGATGATGAAATTGGAATAACAGTGAGAACTTCTGCAAAGGAATACTCTTGGAAACCTTGAATATTGATTATCCTTCAACGATTACAATGACTGCGCACAGTCTAATCAATGATTAAATACCACTTCAGAGAATATCAATTACTGAAGACCAATTATCTCAAGCCCTCTAGCAGCCGCCTCTCGTACACCAATCCTTCACCTGCTTCCCGCTTCCCTTGTGCACACCTTGCACTAAGCTTCCGCCAAGCTAAGGAATTGGTATCACAGCGCACACGCATTAGACCTTGGAACTCTTGGAATCCAACCCGCCTTCTCTGCACACCTTCCTCTTGACCCCTCTTGCACTCGTGAATGCCGTCGCACACTGGAGACTCTTCTTGCTTCCTCTCTTGCTTCCTCTGAAGCTCTCTCTTTCTCCTAGCTCTCAATGTCCAAGAATAGCCTTTGTCCTTCTTTTTGTTGAGAGTCCGCCGGTTCGCGCACTCTAACTGCAATACAATCTTGGTGTCCTTTCAATGTGCCCAGATTGTCTTTTTGAACTGGTCCTCAACGATTCGCTACTTTGTCCTGTAGTGACTTTAGAACAAGAGTGACTTTTAAAATAAAATTTTGATTGGGCGGCCTATTTCCACCTTTGCGTACGCGGCCTTCCACCTTCACCTTTCCTTTTAATTCTTTACTTTTGCACCTTAAGATTTTAAATTCATCTTTTGAACCTTAAGAGGAAAAATACTTTGCACCTTTAGTTTCAACCGGTTAGGGCTCTACAGATGCCCACCACCTAAAGATCTCTCCGTCCCGGAGAGACAACAGCGATACCAACTGAGAAATTGCAAAGACACAGAGATGAAAACAACGGAGGCAAGAAAAAAGGTAAAGGGTGTGTAGATTATTGAGTTAAGAGGAAAAATATAATGCACCCTACAAGAATTATTAGAAATCAAAAGTATGAGGTAATTATTGGCAAAGCGATACTGGAATCTAAGAGCAAATATTATGACTGTGGATGAGCAATTTATTTAGACTGAGGATGGCAATTTATTGTGGAGGTTGATTGAGATTGTCAGCCGAGGTTGATGGAGAAGGGGGCCAAATTTGTTGGGGATTCGGGGACAAGAAGGAGTTTGAGGGTTTGTAGGAGAAAAAGGAGATGATGAAATTGGAATAACAGTGAGAACTTCTGCAAAGGAATACTCTTGGAAACCTTGATAGCCTGCGGTAGCCTGCGGGGGATGGAGGGGTGGAGGGGTGGCGGTAGACCGAGGGGGGGGGGGGGGGCGCGGGGGATCGAGGGGGAGGGAGGGGGCGTTGGTGTGCGGGGGATTGAGGGTGAGGGGGGGTGGTGGTAGCCTGCGGGGGATGGAGGGGTGGAGGGGTGGCGGTAGTCCGAGGGGGGGGGGGGGGCGCGGGGGATCGAGGGGGAGGGAGGGGGCGGTGGTGTGCGGGGGATTGAGGGTGAAGGGGGGGGTGGGGTGGCCTGCGGGGGATGGAGGGGTGGAGGGGTGGTGGTAGTCCGAGGGGGGGGGGGCGCGGGGGATCGAGGGGGAGGGAGGGGCGGTGGTGTGCGGGGGATTGAGGGTGAAGGGGGGGGTGGGGTGGCCTGCGGGGGATGGAGGGGTGGAGGGGTGGCGGTAGTCCGAGGGGGGGGGGCGCGGGGGATCGAGGGGGAGGGAGGGGGCGGTGGTGTGCGGGGGATTGAGGGTGAGGGGGGGTAGTGGTAGCCTGCGGGGGATGGAGGGGTGGAGGGGTGGCGGTAGACCGAGGGGGGGGGGGCACGGGGGATCGAGGGGGAGGGAGGGGCGTTGGTGTGCGGGGGATTGAGGGTGAAAGGGGGGGGTGGGGTGGCCTGCGGGGGATGGAGGGGTGGAGGGGTGGCGGTAGTCCGAGGGGGGGGGGGCGCGGGGGATCGAGGGGGAGGGAGGGGGCGGGGGTGCGCGGGGGATTGAGGGTGAGGGGGGTGGTGGTAGCCTGCGGGGGATGGAGGGGTGGAGGGGTGGCGGTAGTCCGAGGGGGGGGGGGGGCGCGGGGGATCGAGGGGGAGGGAGGGGGCGGTGGTGTGCGGGGGAATGAGGGTGAAGGGGGGGGGGGGTGGGGTGGCCTGCGGGGGATGGAGGGGTGGAGGGGTGGTGGTAGTCCGAGGGGGGGCGCGGGGGATCGAGGGGGAGGGAGGGGGCGGTGGTGTGCGGGGGATTGAGGGTGAGGGGGGGCAGTGGTAGCCTGCGGGGGATGGAGGGGTGGCGGTAGACCGAGGGGGGGGGCGCGGGGGATCGAGGGGGAGGGAGGGGCGTTGGTGTGCGGGGGATTGAGGGTGAAGGGGGGGGGGTGGGGTGGCCTGCGGGGGATGGAGGGGTGGAGGGGTGGCGGTAGTCCGAGGGGGGGGGGGGCGTGGGGGATCGAGGGGGAGGGAGGGGGCGGTGGTGCGCGGGGGATTGAGGGTGAGGGGGGGTGGTGGTAGCCTGCGGGGGATGGAGGGGTGGAGGGGTGGCGGTAGTCCGAGGGGGGGGGGGGGGCGCGGGGGATCGAGGGGGAGGGAGGGGGCGGTGGTGCGCGGGGGATTGAGGGTGAGGGGGGGTGGTGGTAGCCTGCGGGGGATGGAGGGGTGGAGGGGTGGCGGTAGACCGAGGGGGGGGGGGGCGCGGGGGATCGAGGGGGAGGGAGGGGTGTTGGTGTGCGGGGGATTGAGGGTGAAGGGGGGGGGTGGGGTGGCCTGCGGGGGATGGAGGGGTGGAGGGGTGGCGGTAGTCCGAGGGGGGGGGGGGCGCGGGGGATCGAGGGGGAGGGAGGGGGCGGTGGTGCTCGGGGGATTGAGGGTGAGGGGGGGTGGTGGTAGCCTGCGGGGGATGGAGGGGTGGAGGGGTGGCGGTAGTCCGAGGGGGGGGCGCGGGGGATCGAGGGGGAGGGAGGGGCGTTGGTGTGCGGGGGATTGAGGGTGAAAGGGGGGGGTGGGGTGGCCTGCGGGGGATGGAGGGGTGGAGGGGTGGCGGTAGTCCGAGGGGGGGGGGGCACGGGGGATCGAGGGGGAGGGAGGGGGCGGGGGTGCGCGGGGGATTGAGGGTGAGGGGGGTGGTGGTAGCCTGCGGGGGATGGAGGGGTGGAGGGGTGGCGGTAGTCCGAGGGGGGGGGGGGCGCGGGGGATCGAGGGGGAGGGAGGGGGCGGTGGTGTGCGGGGGAATGAGGGTGAAGGGGGGGGGTGGGGTGGCCTGCGGGGGATGGAGGGGTGGAGGGGTGGCGGTAGTCCGAGGGGGGGGCGCGGGGGATCGAGGGGGAGGGAGGGGGCGGTGGTGTGCGGGGGATTGAGGGTGAGGGGGGGCAGTGGTAGCCTGCGGGGGATGGAGGGGTGGAGGGGTGGCGGTAGACCGAGGGGGGGGGGGCGCGGGGGATCGAGGGGGAGGGAGGGGCGTTGGTGTGCGGGGGATTGAGGGTGAAGGGGGGGGGTGGGGTGGCCTGCGGGGGATGGAGGGGTGGAGGGGTGGCGGTAGTCCGAGGGGGGGGGGGCGCGGGGGATCGAGGGGGAGGGAGGGGGCGATGGTGCGCGGGGGATTGAGGGTGAGGGGGGGTGGTGGTAGCCTGCGGGGGATGGAGGGGTGGAGGGGTGGCGGTAGTCCGAGGGGGGGGGGCGCGGGGGATCGAGGGGGAGGGAGGGGGCGATGGTGCGCGGGGGATTGAGGGTGAGGGGGGGTGGTGGTAGCCTGCGGGGGATGGAGGGGTGGAGGGGTGGCGGTAGACCGAGGGGGGGGCGCGGGGGATCGAGGGGGAGGGAGGGGCGTTGGTGTGCGGGGGATTGAGGGTGAAGGCGGGGGGTGGGGTGGCCTGCGGGGGATGGAGGGGTGGAGGGGTGGCGGTAGTCCGAGGGGGGGGGGGCGCGGGGGATCGAGGGGGAGGGAGGGGGCGGTGGTGCGCGGGGGATTGAGGGTGAGGGGGGGTGGTGGTAGCCTGCGGGGGATGGAGGGTTGGAGGGGTGGAGGGGTGGCGGTCGTCCGAGGGGGGGGGGGGCGGGGGATCGAGGGGGAGGGAGGGGGCGGTGGTGTGCGGGGGATTGAGGGTGAAGGGGGGGGGTGGGGTGGCCTGCGGGGGATGGAGGGGTGGAGGGGTGGCGGTAGTCCGAGGGGGGGGGCGCAGGGGATCGAGGGGGAGGGAGGGGGCGGTGGTGTGCGGGGGATTGAGGGTGAGGGGGGGCAGTGGTAGCCTGCGGGGGATGGAGGGGTGGAGGGGTGGCGGTAGACCGAGGGGGGGGGGGCACGGGGGATCGAGGGGGAGGGAGGGGCGTTGGTGTGCGGGGGATTGAGGGTGAAGGGGGGGGTGGGGTGGCCTGCGGGGGATGGAGGGGTGGAGGGGTGGCGGTAGTCCGAGGGGGGGGGGCGCGGGGGATCGAGGGGGAGGGAGGGGGCGGTGGTGCGCGGGGGATTGAGGGTGAGGGGGGGTGGTGGTAGCCTGCGGGGGATGGAGGGGTGGAGGGGTGGCGGTAGTCCGAGGGGGGGGGGGCGCGGGGGATCGAGGGGGAGGGAGGGGGCGGTGGTGTGCGGGGGATTGAGGGTGAAGGGGGGGGGTGGGGTGGCCTGCGGGGGATGGAGGGGTGGAGGGGTGGCGGTAGTCCGAGGGGGGGGGGGCGCGGGGGATCGAGGGGGAGGGAGGGGGCGTTGGTGTGCGGGGGATTGAGGGTGAGGGGGGGTAGTGGTAGCCTGCGGGGGATGGAGGGGTGGAGGGATGGCGGTAGTCCGACGGGGGGGCGCGGGGGATCGAGGGGGAGGGAGTGGGCGGTGGTGTGCGGGGGATTGAGGGTGAGGGGGGTGGTGGTAGCCTGCGGGGGATGGAGGGGTGGAGGGGTGGCGTTAGTCCGAGGGGGGGGGGGCGCGGGGGATCGAGGGGGAGGGAGGGGGCGGTGGTGTGCGGGGAATTGAGGGTGAGGGGGGGGGTGGTGGTAGCCTGCGGGGGATGGAGGGGTGGAGGGGTGGCGGTAGTCCGAGGGGGGGGGTGGTGGTTTGAGGGGCGCCGAGGGGGCAGATGGTTGGAGAGGGGTTGGTGGTTTGAGGGGCGCCGAGGGGGGTAGATAGGAGGAGAGGGGGTGGTGGTTTGAGGGGCGCCGAGGGGGTAGATAGGAGGAGAGGGGGTGGTGGTGTGCGGGGAAGTGAGGGGGATGGAGGGAGTCGAGTGGGGTTGAGGTGGATGGAGAGGAGGCGGAGGGTTGAGGGGGATAAATCTCAGATCTTTTTCTCAGCGGATGAAAGACTCCGCACCCCAATCTCCATCGCGAACTGAATGATGCGTAAAGCTATGTGAGTCGTAGCTCTGGTGTCCTCGGGGCGGCTCCTGCGTGATAACTAGCCACGAGGGCAGCGCTTGGGTATTGCATGGACTTCTTAAATGAAGATGGGAGGAATGAATGTTCTTCTTATATAGCAAGGGGGTGAAGGGCTTATCTCACAGCAAGGAATGGTGTAGCACAAAAGGTAGTTCAAAAGAGAGGAGATGACAATGTTAATCTCATCCATCCGAGAGATAAACAAAGGAAAGGGCAAAATTGAAAGTTACTGAGCAAAACTAAGAGCCATTCAAAATATTGACGCCCATTTTTATGGAGTGATGAAATTCTTGATTTTCATTGATAGAAGAAAAAAAACTTGCGCCCAAAATTCTTGATTTTCATTGATAGAAGAAAAAAAACTTGCGCCCAAAATTCTTGATTTTTATTGATAAAAGAAAAAAAACTTGCGCCCAAAATTATGTGAGCATTTAGCTGATTATTACTACTTATTAAAACAATCCAAAACCAATTAGAAAACAAGATAAAGGAAAATGCAATGGTTATGATACTTGATAATAAGCCTTGAGTCTGGAAATGTTTACTAAAGGTAGGGTGTTGCCATCGAGTGTTTCCAATTGCACTGCACCCCACTGCAGCATCTTCGTAATGCGAAAAGGGCCTTCCCAGTGAGGGATCCATTTCCCTTTGTTTTGATTAGAAAATTGTGGCCTGTGTAATAGTGCTAAATGACCGGGCTTCAATTTGTTTTGCCATAAACTTTTGTCATGGTTCTCCTTCCTCTTTATTTGAATATCCTCTAACTGTTTGGAGGCTAAAATTCTCGATTCTTCCAGTTTATGCAAAGCAGTCAGTCGTGCTGGAACTTCCATCCCATTTTTCTCTAGTCTTTCCGTTCTTATAGAGCCTCTGATGAATTCAAATGGTTCAATAGGAACCAAGCCATAGACTAATTGAAAGGGAGAATACCCAGTCTCTTTATAGGCCATTCTGTATGCCCATAAAGTACCCAGATAGGCCTGTCCCCAAGAGGTCGGCTGTAACATGCATTCTTTTCGTAACATTGAAATTAACACTTTGTTCGTTGACTCGGCTTGTCCATTAGCTCGTGGGTAGTATGCACAAGAAGTCCTGTGTAAAATGCGATACCTGTTTGAAATTTCCTGTAGTACTTTGTTAACAAAATGAGTACCCTGATCGGTACAGATTTCAAGCGGGCATCCAAATCTACAAATGATGTTACAATACAAAAAGTCAGCCACTGTTTGTGCAGAGCAGTCCGTTGAGGCAATAGCTTGAGCCCATTTTGTTGCGTAGTCCGTGGCTATCAATAAGTACTTTTCCCTTTTTGGAAGTGCCGCGGGGTATATAGGCCCAACAAAGTCTAATCCCCACTTCTCAAAGGGCTGCCAAGAAGTGGAAACTACCAAAGGGTGATGTCTTTGCTTGGTGGGTTTAGGTCCACACCTCTGGCACACATCACATGTTTTTCTCCAATCATCTGCATCCTTAAAGAGTGTAGGCCACCATAGACCAGCATCTAGTATTCTCTGGCTCATGATATGCCCTGGAAGGTGCCCACCACCTGTTCCTTCATGTGCAAATTGCAGTATTTCCCTCACTTCATCTTCCTCTAAACATTTCCTAATCCTGTCATCCTTGCCCTGTGTGTAGAGTTTACCCTCAATGAAAGTATATGGTCTACTCTTGATAAGCAGCCTCTTTCTCAGTACAGCATTAGCACTTTCTGGATATAATCCAGTATTAATGAACTGCTTGATATCATCATACCATCCTTTAGGTTGTATAGCAAACAAGTGTGCATCAAGGAAATCATCATTGATACCACTGGTTTGATCCCACCTATTTATTCTGGACAAGTGATCCGCCATCACATTTTCTCTTCCTGGCTTATGGATTACCGAGAAATCGAACTCTTGGAATAACAGTAACCACCTCCATATTCTACCAGTAGCATGTGGTTTGTTGAGTAAGTACTTGAGAGGTTGGTGATCTGATATAATAATAAATTTTACCCCCAATAAGTAATGGCGGAATTTTTGAACTGCAAAGACCATTGCTAGTGCTTCCCTTTCGGTAGTACTGTAATTTCTTTCAGCCTTGGTCAAGATTCTACTGGCATATTGAATTGGCCTGTCCATTTTAAATTCTTCACTGGGTTGAGTCAGAACTGCTCCCACTGCATATGCACTGGCATCGACATGTATATGAAAGATTTTTGACCACTCCGGGGTGACCAAGATAGGAGCACACACTAACCGTGACCTTAATGTCTGATATGCCTTTTCCTCCTCTTCTTCCCATTTGAAAGGTACTTCTTTACCTGTGAGTCTAGTCAGAGGTCTAGCTATCTCTGCATACATTTTTATAAACCTTCTATGATACCCGGTATGCCCCAAAAAACTCTGGATCTCTTTAGGAGTTTTAGGTTTAGGTAACTTTAATATAGAGAGAATTTTGTCAGGATCTGGGGCCATACCTTTAGCGGATACCACATGTCCTAAAAGGGTTCCTTCTGTCACAAGGAAATGACATTTATTTGGGTTGAGCTTTAACTTAGTTTCTCTGCATCTTTGGAAAATATTCTGCAGTTGCCTCAGGTGCTGGTCCAAACAATCTAGATGAGTTTCCTTGTGAGATCCTGAAAATGAAGAGAAGTCATCCATGAAGATTCTAAGAGATTCCAGCAATAAGGGGCCAAAAATGAGATTGACCGTTCTGTTAAATGTGGCTGGAGCATTTCTGAGCCCAAATGGCATCTTTACATAAACATACGTTCCCCATGGTGTGATAAAAGCAGTCTTTTCACGATCCTCTGGGTGTATTGATATTTGATTATAGCCACTGAAGCCATCCATAAAACTATATAGTGCATGCCCCGCCACTTCTTCAATGACCTGTTCTGCAAAAGGCATAGGGAACCCGTCTGGAATGGTTACCTTGTTGAGGGCTCTAAAGTCCACACAAATTCTGATTTTATTAGTATTCTTCTTTGGTACTATGACCATAGGCGAGAGCCACTCTGAGTGTTCCACAGGAATGATGATTCCTACATCTTCCATCTTTTGGATTTCCACATAGACAGCTTCGGCATACTTTGGATTAAGTCTATAACTCCTTCCTCTGATGGGTCTGGCTCCCTCAACCAGAGGAATTCTGTGCTCTCCATAAGATGCAGGCACTCCTTCTAAGTCTTTATAATGCCAGGCAAAAACATCTGCATACTGGGTCAAGAATGATTTTACCTTTTCCAGGAGTTGTGGGTGGCTCCACAACCAAGTGGCCACTAGAACTGGTTGATTATTGTTTTGGGTGCATAAATGTACTTCTTGGACCGGATTTCTTGTTACCATATTATCTTCTTGTGCATCTGCTTCCTTGTCTTCTTCTACTAGCTTTTCGTGCATTGCTTCATAAGCAAGTGTATCTTGGACTTCGATGTTTTCCTCCTTGTCCTGCATCCATCCTGCAGGAATTTCTTGAATTGGGAAAGAACATTCAACCTCATAATTCTTTACCTTGTTTTTAGCTTTGGAAACTTCGTTATCTGATGTTGACACATCCTCCTCTAATTTGTATTTGAGGGGTATCTTCCTGCCCCTTCTGTGGTCAGTGATGGGCTCTCCCAATCCATCAACCTGGACCTTTTCTTTGTCTTCATCATAGCCTCCAATTGTACCAGGATTATCAAGAAAAATTCCAAAACAAGAAGAAGAGTTGCCGGCATGAAGCCAACTTAAAATATCCTCTTCTTCCTCAAAATCTATTTGGGGTTGATCCTCCGCTTCTGTTTCCATGCAAATGCTCACTGTTTGCATCATACTAGTGTTTCCTTGACTGTCTGGGCCTTCTTCTAAATGAATTTGTGTCAGCTCCTGCCCTTTCTTTTGTACCCACATGGTGTCCTTACCCCAATCATGAATGACACTGGCATGCCTCAGCCAAGGTCTTCCAATTAAGAGAGGAAATCCTCCTTCGACCTGGGGCAATCTTAAAACCACAAAATCCAGGATAAATAGATTACCTTGTACTTCAAGTGGAACTTTTGGGATTACCCCCAAGGGCCTTACTTTGCTCTTATCTGCCAAAGTAACCGTGAAATTTGCAGGTCTTGAAGGGTGGAGTCCAATCCTTTTCATGGTATGTTCAGGCATTAAATTAATGCCAGAACCACCATCTACTATAACACCTTGAAATTCATGGCCCTTGATTGATATTGTAAGCCGAGGGCTTTTATAATCTGTAAGGGGTGCTTCCCCCCTAATTATTCCTTGATGTAAGATAGCAGTCTTAGCCACTAAGCTTGTCGTAGAAGCCTCATCTATTATCTGCAATAATTCTGACCTGAATTTCCCATCCATCTTTATTAAATCAAAAATACTAACCTCCTTCTTAATTGACTTGAGTAGTTTTGAAGCCTCTGACTCTTTAAGAAAGTGAGCTTCATTTGCTTTGCCAAACTCTTCTTGAGCCCTCTTGAAGGCATGCCCAATGGCATCGCTGGTGCCTGTGAGACATTCATTGTGGTTTGTGTCTGCACCTGTAGTATCTTTGTCTTCAATTGCAACTCTGTCTTTGTTCAATTCCTTAATTATCAATTCTTGATTTTCTACCACTTTTGTCGTTCCCTTGCTTCTTGTCTGTACTGCAAAAGATTCGAGTTCTTCTAATTGTACCACTCTAG
Source organism: Ceratopteris richardii (assembly GCA_020310875.1). Classification (NCBI taxonomy): domain Eukaryota; kingdom Viridiplantae; phylum Streptophyta; class Polypodiopsida; order Polypodiales; family Pteridaceae; genus Ceratopteris; species Ceratopteris richardii. The sequence goes on along the minus strand of CM035426.1, from coordinate 52,285,580 downwards.
TGGATGGTGAGGGTTCATTCACCTGAGGTAATATCTCCTCCTTGAATACAGAGATCATTTGGAGATGGGGTCCGGAAGTAGAGGCTTGATTCTTAGGACAACAGTTTGTATAGTGATCTCTGGCCTCTGGACAATTCCTGCAAGGAGGTGCATTTTCCGGAAGGGTGCACCTAGATTGGTAGTGCCCACATTCTCCACATCTGAAGCAAATAATTGGCCTTCTAGGCCCATTTGCAAGGTTAGTTCTCGGTCTAGGATTATAGTTATTACCTTGGTTTGTTGCTGCTGCCATTACATTTGCTGGTGGCAAGAGCCCGCCTTGTGTCCAGTATGTCGTTGTCGGCATTCCCCTTGATTGGCATTCATGGGCCTCATGCCCAATCTTCCTGCATAATTGACAAGTCACATTTAGCAAAGGACATTCACTCACTATGTGTCCTTGCTTGCTGCACATGGAGCACCATAGTCCGTTCTTAATGCCGCCTCCTTTTAGTTCTTGCAACTCCTGCCTCAGCTGAGCTAGTTCCTCTGCTTGGGCTTCCTCTTCCTTTTGGAGTTTGAGGGCTTCAATCTCTCTTCTCAGTTGAGCTACAGTAGTCTCCTCCTCTGTATAGGGCTTATTCCTCTTCAAGCCTTCCAGTTCCCTTCTTAACTGGCTCACTGGGTCCTCCAGTTCTGAACCATATGATGGTTGGGAAGAAGTTGCACCATACTGATGCCTTATCTATTCCAAGCGGGTGGCCGTATTGATGAATTCCTCAACAGAGGCAGTGGGTAGCACTAACTCTTTTATTTTGCATTGGGTGACCACAGGTAAGGGTTTGGCTAACCACTTCTTGACAAAGAAGTCGTGTGGTGGATCCGGTAGTTTAGCCATTAATGCTTTGGCCCTGGTCACGAATTCGGGGAACTTCTCTCCTGGACCCAACTTTAAATTTTCCAATTCTTCTATAATGATCTCAGCCATGTTGCCATGCTGAAATTGATTCTTAAAGGCCTCTTTCATCAAATCCCAAGAGGTAAAGTGATTTTCAGCAAACTGGCTAAACCACTTGTCTGCCAGACCTTCCAATGTGGCGGGGAAGAGTATCAAGAAAGCATCTTCCCTACCCATTAGCCCCCTAGTCTTACATAATGCAAGAAATCGTCGAATGTGCTCATCTGGGTCCTCCTGGGCTAAACCCCTGAAGGAGGGAAATTTTATGTTTAATCTGGAGAGCAAGATTTCTAGGTCCACCTGTCCTGCCATGCTTCTTACCGATGAAGTCGATGAAAGTGGACTCGATGATCTTCTGTTCGTCTTTCTTCTTGTCTGCTTGCACTTGATTCTCAAGGTTTGTAACCGGGTCGCGGTCATGAGCTATTCATAGTCCACTTAAAATGAGACACTTGAAAAAAGTATGTACCTTTTGGCCCACTGGAGTAATGTTGCCGACACTGGAATATTGTCCTCCAATGGCAATATATAATCTCCTATGCTCAAAGCTCCTTGGAAATCCCACCGGGTGTGCCAAATTTGTTGGGGATTCGGGGACAAGAAGGAGTTTGAGGGTTTGTAGGAGAAAAAGGAGATGATGAAATTGGAATAACAGTGAGAACTTCTGCAAAGGAATACTCTTGGAAACCTTGAATATTGATTATCCTTCAACGATTACAATGACTGCGCACAGTCTAATCAATGATTAAATACCACTTCAGAGAATATCAATTACTGAAGACCAATTATCTCAAGCCCTCTAGCAGCCGCCTCTCGTACACCAATCCTTCACCTGCTTCCCGCTTCCCTTGTGCACACCTTGCACTAAGCTTCCGCCAAGCTAAGGAATTGGTATCACAGCGCACACGCATTAGACCTTGGAACTCTTGGAATCCAACCCGCCTTCTCTGCACACCTTCCTCTTGACCCCTCTTGCACTCGTGAATGCCGTCGCACACTGGAGACTCTTCTTGCTTCCTCTCTTGCTTCCTCTGAAGCTCTCTCTTGCTCCTAGCTCTCAATGTCCAAGAATAGCCTTTGTCCTTCTTTTTGTTGAGAGTCCGCCGGTTTGCGCACTCTAACTGCAATACAATCTTGGTGTCCTTTCAATGTCCCCAGATTGTCTTTTTGAACTGGTCCTCAACGATTCGCTACTTTGTCCTGTAGTGACTTTAGAACAAGAGTGACTTTTAAAATAAAATTTTGATTGGGCGGCCTATTTCCACCTTTGCGTACGCGGCCTTCCACCTTCACCTTTCCTTTTAATTCTTTACTTTTGCACCTTAAGATTTTAAATTCATCTTTTGAACCTTAAGAGGAAAAATACTTTGCACCTTTAGTTTCAACCGGTTAGGGCTCTACAAAAACAAAGTCAGAAGTATTCATGTGCTTCAAATTTATTTTGGTTTTGGTTGAAATTTTATCAGCATGTAAAATGGGTACCCTCCATTCTGATTGAGGGGGGGATATATATCTTCTGATTTTAATGCATTTTTGGCTGAACGTGGGATAAAACATTAGTGTACAATGCCATATACACCTTAATAGAATGGAGTTGCTAAATGGAAGAACAAGTCACTCATGGAGATGGTGAGGTGTATGGTCAAGAGTCAGACTTTACCACATAGTTTTTGGCTTGAGGTTGTCATGTGTGCAGCATATGTACTTAATAGGTGTCCCACTAAAGCATTCGAGTTCTCACTCCATATGAGGCTTGGCATGGTCGCAAGCCATTTGTTGCTCATCTGCCTATTTTTGGTTGTCTGGCATATGCATTAGTGCCTAAACAACAATGCAAGAAATTGGATGATAAAGCATTAAAATGTATTTTTGTTGGGTAGAGTTCTGAAAGCAAAGGCTATCGTTTGTATCATCCATAGACTAAATATGTTTTGGTTAGTCATGATGTTGTTTTTATGGAAGATGTTATTCAGCCATTACTTTGATATATTAAGGAGATATTTGTTAGCTGCAAACACATGTATGACACTTTGCTGCCTCTTTTTACAAGTGGATAGTCTAGTGGTGGTTCTAATGAGGCAACTTCTCAACCTTTAGAGGTTTCATGTGATGATGTAGATCATTCCATTTTTTATGAAAATTTACATGATGCACTTGTTGATCAGAGAGATGATATTGAGGAGGCAAAAACTATTCCAAAATGGATGGTGCAAACTTTGTGTGACAACAAAGCAGATGCACCTCTATCATACTGTACTCATTCAGGCTCTCATAGTGCCTCTTTTGCATCAGATTTCTATGCTATGGTTGCCTCTAGTCTCTTTGATGAGAGTGACTCCAATATTCTCCTGCATGGGTACATATGCCAAGCTGATCTCCCTAAAGAAGAGAACCTCTCCTTGACATAATGATAATGCACCTCAATGTGCTTAGTGATAGCATGCAACACAGGGTTCGTCACTATCACGAGGAAGGAGATAAGGAAGGGATCTCTCTCTCACACACACTCTCATAATCAAAAAGAAGCACACACTCAGATTGAGGCAAGGAAGAATGATCTTCTTCTTCTTCTTCTTCTATTACATAAAAAAGAATGTACAAGAATGACCTAAAAATAAGAGTACAACTATTGCAATATAAAAAGACGAGTACATAAGGTAAAACCTAATGTCTGCAAAAGAGTGAGCTAGAAAGAAACAAATGTGCCATCACTCTCGGTAGATAAATCTAATAAATCTCAATGAAGTATCCCTGAAAAATACCGATGTGACCACTATACATGTCAAAGAAATAAAAAATTGCTATGTGTCATCGTAGATCATCACATGTTGAGCTTGATATCGCAACACTCACAACTTCCAATCTGCTCTCACTATCAATGAAGATGGTGCTGGCACAAGACTGACCAACACCCAAATCAACCATAAGGCATTTGAGCCACACACACTCAGGAATTGTTGTAAAAGCTTCCCTATACTAAGCCTGACAACTACAAGTGTCCATTGTAGGTTGCTTCTTGCTCAACCAAGATATACATGAGCTACCAAGCATGAAGCAAAAGCCACTAATGGACACACAAGTGTCATAGCAACTGGCCAGTTAGAGTAATAAAAAGCATTCAAATCTGGTAGTAGTGATCCCCCCTTGGGATAAAACAATCCAAGTAGTCGGGTACCACTCAAGTAGCGAAAGATGCGCTTAACCGCTTGCCAATGCTAGACACGTGGGCAATGCGTAAACCTGCTCATCTATGAGATAGAAAACTAAATATCTAATTGAGTAATGCATAAGTAAATCAAGCATCTAAGAGCCTATTGATAGAGAAGAGCATCAATTGCATCTCCAGCATCATGAAGATTCAATCGTAAACCTATCTTCATAGGAGTGGAAATACGTTTGCAGTCTTCAAGGCCAAAACATTGCAATAATGTGTCACTATACTTCATTTCACACAAAGCTATTCTGACATCAACTTGCATAAACTGAATGCCCCAATAATGATGCAAATGCCCCAAATCAGGCATCTCAAATGAGGCATGCAAATCAGCCTTGAAATCAATAATGTGCTTCTCATGAGGATCAATGAGCAACACCTCATCAACATACACAATAATGATCATTAGCACACTTAACATGTAAGGTGCTTTCAATTGGACTGTTCTCAAAACCATGTGCGATCAAATAGGCATGTATCTTTTCATACCAAGCACATGGTGCTTGCTTTTAACCATATAATGTCTTCTTTCACCTATACACCTAATTTTCATGCCCTTTCTACACAAAGCCACGGGGCTGAAAAACATACACTTCGTCATCCAAGTCACCATTCAACAAATTTGTTTTAATGTCCAACTGATGTACATTCCAACCATCATGAGATGCAAGTGCATAGATGCTACGAACAGGAGTCATTTGACAAGTAGGTGCAAAGGTTTCATCATAATCAATGCCTCTTTCCTATGCATAACCCCTTGCGACAAGCCTAGCCTTATACCTATCAAATGCTCAATAAGGTTTATGCTTCAGCTTGTATACCCACTTAGTGCCAATGGCCTTCTTGCCAAGAGGCAAGTGAAATAAAGACCAAGTACCATTCTTCATGATAGCATCATATTCAAATTGCATTGCAGCCATCCAATGTTCATAATTTTGTGCTTCATCAAACGAAACATGCTCAATGTCATCAAAGAGACTAAAGGTAGCCATAGCATAGCAATCTGATGTAAAAGAGGCATTACGAGAGCCTAAATAACTATGGTATGATAGAGGTGCATCTAATTTCCTGTCATGTAAAGTCTCCACCAGCCATTTTGGCATAGTTTTTGCCTCCTCAATATCAACTCTCTCATTAACAAGTGCATCATGTAAATCTGCATGAGAAATGAAATGATCTGCATCATCATCTAAAACATGCAAAGGCTAAGAAGTTGCCTCATTAGGACCAACACTAGACTGTCCACCTATAAAAAGAGGCAGCAAAGTATCATGCATGTTTTTGGAGCTAACAAATGTCTCCTCCATACATGAAAGTACTCCTTGCATCCTTTTTGCTTCATCTAGTAGTCGATGAAAATTCCTTTTTCTGACCTTGGTTCCATCTTTGTTCTAACTTCTTGTGGAATGTGAACAAAGCAAACACATCCAAACACTTTGACGTGTGTAAGATCAGGTTTCTTACCGGAATATACCTCCTCTGGAGTCAAGTGATTTATTCTCAATGTTGTGCACCTATTCATCAAGTAAATGGTGGTTGTGGTAACCTCATCCCAATAGTAAAATGGTACCTTCATCTTGTTGAGCATGCATCTTGCAATTTCAGCAATTTGCCTAGTTTTCCTCCCAGTTACTCCATTTTTTTGTGGTGTATACCTACAAGTAAGCTGCCTTTTGATCCCATTCTCTTGTAGAAAATCTAAAAATTCTTTGGAGAAGTATTCTCCTCCACCATCGGACCTTAAGGTTTTGATAGACCTTCCTGTTTCTTTTTGAACTTCAACTTTGAATCTTTTGAATATAGAAAACACCTCTGATTTTTGCTTCATACAAATCAACCATGCCTTTCTTGAGTGATCATCAATGAAACTGACAAAAAATCTATTATTAGCCATTGATGCCTCTTGGATTGGTCCCCATACATCCGTATGCATCAAGTCTAAGACATTGGGGACCACATAGTTGCTGCTCTTGAATGGCTCCCTCATTTGCTTTCCTAGTTGACAAGCTTCACATAACTCATGTAGTCCGATTCTATTAAATTTTGGAAGACCTCTTACCACTTCATGTTTGCTTATGTCCTTCAGCTTTAGAATGTTGATGTGTCCTATTCTTTTGTGCCATAAGTCTAGCTCTGAAATCTTCTTGTTCCCACATTGAATGTACATGACCTTTTCCATGTGGATGTTGGATGTCCAAAGTGAGCATCCTTGCTTCTCTTCTACCTCGAGCAATGACCTTGAAGCCTTCCTTTGGATTCTGTATGAAGCACCCATTCTCATTGAATATGACATGATAACCCTTCTCTACCATTTTTCCTACTGAAATCAAGTTCTTTTAAATTGTAGGAACATGAAGAAAATTAGATAGTATCTTTGCTCTACTTGTATCTCCAAGCCTTATATCTCCAATATATTCAATCATGTGTTGAGTATCATCACCTGTTTCAACACATCCTTTTCCACTTGGTACCTGTAGATTAGTGAACAAACTTCCTTGGCATGACATATGGTTACTACAACCTAAATCAATGTACCATTTTTGTCATCTTCACAATAGCTTCTATACTCATGTCTCATTGCAATTAGTGTGTCCTTGCTTCCTTCACTTGAGGAGCTTGCATAGTTGCTTTGGCTCCTTTGATTGCCTCCATTTGGTCTTCCATTCTTCAGCCAACAATCACTATGATAGTGTCCTACTTTACCACAATGATAGAATGTTATACCTTTATGAGAATTGTACAAGCCTCGGCCTCTTCGTCTACTTCTACCTCTACCTCTTCCTTCTGTGTTGGCATTTGATGCATCCTTGTTGTGTTCAGAATTATTTTGATTGTAGTTGGAGTTGTTGTGAACTCTTCATTTTCCTCTTGAGACTCCTCTTGAGTTCCTTCCTTTACCTAGACCTGCATATAACATTTGGTTGTGGCTTTCCTTTCCTTTGGGGCCACCAAAGCTAAGATCTTCTATGACAAGATGAGGGATTAGTTGTTCCAAACCTGGATATGCATCTTTTAAGTTAATGGAAGTTATAAAAGGCTTCCATCTTTCATCTTCTCTCAATCCATTGAGAATATAACATAGAAGATCTTCATCTTCAACCATTGTGCCAATAGAAGTTAAAGCATCACTTAGCTCCTTAATCTTCAAAGTATATTCAGCTATGGATTGACTCGAACTTTTCTTGATTGTGTTCAACTCATTCTTGAGTTGAAGTTTCCTATCTTTGGTATTTGTTGAATACATCCTTTCAAGAGCTTTTCAAGCATCCTTAGCTTTCTCTAGATGTTGAATATGCCCTTCCATGGCATTAGTAATGACTTGTGAAACAATGACCAGATCCGACTATTGGGAGCTCTTGCCTCTTTCTCTCCTTGTTTAGAATCTGCTCCCGCTCCACTTTTATAACCAATGAGCATGTGAAGAATTTTGTGCCTTCTTCTTAACTCACCACTTTCATTTGATTGCCCACTACATGCCACTTACAACAAGGTAGATATTGTATCTTTTACTCATCATGAATTTTGACTATACTTTTTTTTTCTTTTTTTCTTTTCTCGTCTTTTCCTTTATCTTTATATTTGGTAAATTTATTCAAGCATAGCTCATGTGAAAATGAGCTTGTACATTTATCTTCAATAGGTTGGACATAAGCGTTTAGGTGGCTACATATGAGAAAATTAGTGAAAGTTATTGGTGGCTAAGAATCTTTGTCAATGTATGGGATTATATTAACTTTTATTCTATATGTCAAATGCATTCATAAGTGAAGCATAGAGACCCTTTACATCCAACTTATCCATCTTATATGTACTATAAGTAAGTAGTTGACTTAGTGACCATGCCCAAAGGGATAGATAAAATTGTTGAGATATCAAGCTCAACATGTGATGATCCAGGATGACACGTACCAGTTTTTCGTTTCTCTGACATGTATAGTGGTCATGCCGGTATATGTCAGGGATACTTCATTGAGCTTTAATATATTTATCTACCAAGAGTGATGGCACATTTATTTCTTGCTAGCTTACTCATTCGCGGACATTAGGTTTTTCCTTATGTACTGATCTTTATATATTGCACTTGTTGTATTCTTGTTTTTAGGTCATTCTTGTACATTCCTTTTATGTAATAGAAGAAGAATAAGAAGATCATTCTTCCTTGCCTCAATCTGTGTGTGTGCTTCTCCTTGAGAGTGAGAGTGTGTGTGTGAGCTCTCTGTTGGTGCATTTCAAGCCTTCACACTTGGCTTGGAACCTTGGAAGATTGGCTTGGAACCCTTGAAGGATATCACTATGAGGAGCTAGAACCATAGGAACACTTGCCTATGTGTTATTACATTTTTACTCCCTGTAAAAGTCTAAATGACTTGGCATTATGTATACACACCTACTTGATAGATTCGTGAAAAATTGGAGCTTGGGATTGAGAGAATATCTCCCTAATTTTAGAGGAGAGATTCTAGGGAGCTTAGATTTGAATTTCAAATTCAAATGATCACAAAACTTCTTTAAAAGATGAAGTGGAAAAGTCACGGTTGTGTCACTCATTTTAGCTCACTTCCCGAGGCATTTTATTAGTGTAACTCATTGTGTGTGAGTGCTACTCCATAGCCTACACCACAACACCTCATTTAGCTATGCTTGTCAAGCTAATGAGTATGTACAATTACATCAATCAATAGAAGTATACACATTCACTATCTCTGTTGTTCTCTGAGTCATCATCTTCAAGTCTGTCAACTTCAAAGGAACATATCTCAGGATCTACTAAACCAAATCAAGTGATTTAAGGCTTGTTGGAACCAGCTCCAAGCATACTATACACCTACAAAATTTCAAGTCAATTGGATAAGCCATCTCGGAGAAATCTCGCTCGAAGTGCACACTGGTCTCTGTCTGCAGAATTCCTAAAAAGTCGGGGGTACACATAAGTTTGCTAAATTGATTTCTCAGTGAGTGGTTTGTCATTTCTTCTCATTCCACTTGCAAATGGTAGCTTGTTAAGCTAATTTAATATGTCCAGAAGGAATTAGATCAATTGTTAGTGTGCTGGTCACACTGAGTGAAAGACTGAGCAGGTGTCACTACAGAAATAGAAAGTTTTTCCTGATTTTTGAAGTGCCAAGTTATCTGTTTTGATTTGGTCATTACACATATCATTTGCAAAGTACATATATGCTTTCTTGGTATCATTTTGAAGCTCAAAGTGTGTACTAAGCATATCTGGAATCAAAGGAGGGCTGGTGTGAAGCACGTATAGCAGCACCAACTCAATCTCTTGAGTGCATCCAACCATCACTCCCAACACTCTCTTCCTTATCTCCTTCCTCGTGACATGGTATCAGAGCCAGCGTGGCTGTAGAGAGCTAGTGGAGAAGGCGACGATGAAGACTATGTGGCAAGGCGTGGAGAAAACACGATTTCACAAACGACCTCCGTTTGCTACGAAAATCGGTGTGAAGGTAGAAGACCTCAAAAGCTTCGGAGCCATCTTGACCGCCGTTTTGAGCCGGCAAGGTGGGGCCCACAGAAAAACCAGGTCAGTTTCAGAAATTGTAACTTGCATTGTGTTCGACGATACTCATATATTCCAGATCCAAAATTTCAAGCGATTGTGTGTACTGTTGATACACGAAAACTGTGTTTTTCTGAGATCGAACTGTCACATCATAGTGCGACAGTGTTCAAGCAGAAGTGTTGCTTGTAGTGTGTTGCGGTGTTGTGAATTGTTGCAGAAATGGCAAACACAGATGGAATGAGTCAGCTTATGAGAGATAAGCTGGACAAGAACAATTTCCATTATGGAGATTCAGAATGACGAATTTTCTGATGGGAAAAGGCTACTTGAAGTACATCGAAGGAGAGAATGAAAATGCTCCACAGTTACCAGAAAGGAATCAGACTGCAGAACAGTTAAGAGCATATGAGTAATGGAATCAAGGAGCACGAACGGTAATGTATTGGCTACAAGATAGCATGATTGGACACATACAGGATGCCAAGACTCCAAAAGAGGCTTGGAATAGTTTGGTCACTTTGTACGAGACCAATACAAAGGCACGGAAATTGCAACTGTGAGTTCAGAACTTCTATACAAACCAGGGAAACTATTCCAAATTTTGTTGATTTGGTATCTATGCTGATTATCGAAGAAAATAATCTTGGTGAGGATTCAAACTCTGAAGGAAAGCCCAATTCTGAGCAGGTATTCTACTCTGGCAGAGGAAGAGGCAGAGGTAGAGGTTTTGGAAGTGGAAGAGGAAATAGTAACCAAGACCAAGGTCAACAACAGAATCATGCAGGAGGAAGAGAACAGTTTCGAGGCAGGGGGAGCCAAAGAGGTCGCAGAAATTTCCAAAGAAATGATTCAGGTAATGATAGTAAAGGATGCTAGAATTGTGGTAAACCCGGACACTTTGAATGTGACTGCGAGTTGAAGAATCAAAATTACAGAAGGCAGCAAAACAATTATGCATTCACAAGTGCAGATGATTGTGAGAAGTTGTTTATGGTTCAACATCACATGATGAATATGATGTCTGCTTGTGTTTCAAAATCAAATGATAATGTCTGGTATGCTGATTTAGGTGCTTCAAATCACATGACCAATCATGCAGAATGGTTTAGTAGTTTGCAAAAAATGCCAGTTCTGGATATGTTGAAACAAGTGATGATACATCACATCCTATTGAGCATACAGGAAACATAGCATTGTCTATGGAGGACGAGAAGGTAAAACATCTTGCTGATGTGCTACATGTTCCAAATATAACAAAGAATCTGGTTTCTGTTGGACAAATGGTTGACCAGGGATTACAAGTCCGGTTCAATGCTGATAAATTATATGTAGAAGAGTACAAGCACGATGGACAATTGGTTGCCAAAGGAAACAAAGTGGGTAGGATGTTCACCTTAAATGTGAAGATTCCTGAAATGAATGCAACCATGTTTGCAAAAGGTGCAGGAGATATTGCAGATATAGAGATGTGGCACAAACGAATTGGACATGCAAGCTTGCAAAGGCTGAAACTGATGCATTCAAAGGAGATTGTCCATGGACTACCAAATTTCAAAGTTGCAGAAATGCAAAAGGTATGTGCAGCATGTCAATTGGGTAAACAGTCAAGAGCATCATCTCCACATGACAAGCATGTTAGTGAGAATGTACTAGAAGTAGTACATACAGATGTTTGGGGTCCAGCGAAGACCACATCTATGGGTGGTTGCAGGTTTTATGTTACTTTCATTGATGACCATACACGCAAAGTATGGGTATATTTCATGAAAGAGAAGAGCGACGTGTACACTCACTTCCAGAATTATAAAGCTATGGTGGAAAAGCAGACAGGGAAGTACATTCAAACATTAAGATCTGATGGAGGAGGTGAATACATGTCAAATGAGTTCACTAGTTTTCTAAAAAATCACGGAATTTGGCATTAGTTTTCATGCAGGTACACACCACAACAGAATGGCGTTGCTGAAAGCAAAAATAGACATATTGCAGAAATAGCAAGAGCCTTGATGGCTGAGAAGAATATGCCTCATTGTTATTGGGCAGAAGTTGTGCATACTGTTGTATACATCATGAACAGAACTTCGACTGCTACTGTACATCAAGTCACACCTGAAGAGAAGTTTACAGGTAAAAAGCCAAATTTATCACATCTAAAAGTTTTTGGCTGTATTGCATATGTACATGTCCCAGATGAATTGAGGACGAAGCTTGATCCAAAAGCAGAAAAGTGTGTCTTCATTGGATACTCCCTTGAGGAAAAGGGATATAAATGTTATAACCCACTCACAAGACAGGTAAAGGTGAGCAGAGCTGTGGTATTTCATGAAATGTCAAGCCTCTATGTAGATGCCAAAGAAGGACCGAGTCTTGAACCAAATGATAGAAAATGCTAAAAAATCAAGTACAGAATCTCAGGTTTTGAGTGGACCGGATGCATCACCAAGCAATAGTTCCAACTCAAATCCATGGAGTGGAGGATTAGGTGGAAATTTTAGTCCAACAAATTCATCAAATATATCCAAGAAAGGTAAAGAAAAGCTTTCTGCTGGTCATAAAACATGTGCAGATTTTGAAGACGTTGATGGGGATTCAAGCAATTCAGAAAAGAGTTTTGATGAGGAACTTGGATTGCCCTTTGTGAAGACTCCAGGAGTAAGAAGGGCACATGCAGATGATCTAAGTTATACTATTGGACTTGAAAGTCAGTTTATGTAGGTTCCCAGGAAGCCACATTGGATGCTCTGAGGTGCACTCTACGTTATGTGAGTGCTACTTTGGATTATGCATTGTTTGATGAAGCTCGTGTAGATTTGCAGGTTCATGGATACACCGATGCAGATTGGGCTGGTAGTACTCTAGATAGAAGATCTACTAGTGGCTTTCTTTTCTCACTTGGAGGTGCAGCTATTACATGGAGCAGTAAGAAGCAACCCACTGTTGCTGTGTCGAGTACGGAGACTGAGTACAGAGGTGCTGCAAGGGCAGCATGTGAGGCATCATGGCTGGAGATGTTACTTGCAGATTTAGGTGTGGAAGTGCAAAGCCTATCACTATCTATTGTGATAATCTTAGCAATATATAGTTAGCACGGAACCCTGTTTTCCATGCTAGAACAAAGCATATCGAGGTACATTATCACTTCATCAGAGAGAAGGTATTAGCAGGTGATATTGATCTTGTTTATGTGAGAACATATGAGTAGGTTGCTGATATTTTCACCAAAGCACTTGGAGCTGAGAAGTTGAAGAAGTTTTGGGAGATGCTTGGATTACAGGATATGGCGTTGAGCTTTAGGGGGAGTGTTGAGATATCAAGCTCAACATGTGATGATCCAGGATGACACGTACCAGTTTTTCGTTTCTCTGACATGTATGGTCATGCCAGTATATGTCACGGATACTTCATTGAGCTTTAATAGATTTATCTACCGAGAGTGATGGCACATTTGTTTCTTGCTAGCTCACTCATTCGCGGACATTAGGTTTTTCCTTATGTATTGATCTTTATGTATTGCACTTGTTGTATTCTTGTTTTTAGGTCATTCTTGTACATTCCTTTTATGTAATAGAAGAAGAAGAAGAAGAAGGTCATGCTTCCTTGCCTCAATCTGTGTTTGTGCTTCTCCTTGAGAGTGAGAGTGTGTGTGTGAGCTCTCTTCCTTATCTCCTTCCTCGTGACAAAAATGTGGTATATAGTACTTGCAAGAGAAGACCTTACACACTCGGTAGAAGGCCGGGCCCTACAATCTAAAACAACATATAATGTTTTTAACTTTTTACTTGAAGATGTAATATCAAGATTTGGATATGTTGAGAAATTAGTGGCTGATAGGGGTGAGTTAGATGCTCAAGAGGCTAGAGACTTCTTTGCATAGCATGGAATTTATTCACCTCTTACAATTGCTTATAATCTTGATGATAATTGGAAAATAAAAAGAGAGCATTCTCCAATCGTAATAGCAATTTCTAAAGCTTGTAATGGTGATATTAAAATTGGCCAAAATCTCTACCTTTTTCATTATGGGCTGATAGAATGACTTGCACTAGGACAATTGGGTATATGTTATATTCCAAAGATGTACGTGCATGGAGGAAGGAGAAGTTTCTTGCTCAAGGGATAGCGAATGCAAAAAGCCAGAGAGTTCATACGAGGTACCTACTCGTGATGGCTAGATGAGTAGTGTGACCTTAGAGAGAACTCTAGATTATGACTAGACAATGGCTATAAATAGGCTGGGAGGTGAGTCCTTGGCATGTCTCTGGCAAGGATTCGCCAAAGAGTCCTACATGTGTCTAATGAACACATGATATTTTCATGTTGGAAGCTTCAATTTCAAACATTTTTCTTGGAGACGCTACTCCAATATAGACCCTATGATATACCCAAAATTGAAAGATTTTGGAATTTATCTTCATAGTTAGAAGATATTCGAAAAGTAGAACAACATTGTTTGTAGGCTCACCAAAGCATAGGTGTGCGTCTTAGCATGAAATTTCGTGAGGCCCCACTAGATGCTTTTGACTAGATTTTGGCAAAAATAAAATGAAATTTTGAGTTTACTTGATCAGTCTAAGGGCTTCAAGAACATGACCCTGTACAGTTTCTGAGTTGGTTGTCAAGTGTTCGACCCTTCCAATGAAATGGTGATAAAACTCAGAGGAAATGTCCAAATCAAGTGGTTTTTGAGCCTAATGAAAGCTTGAGAAAATCTATATAAGGATGGAAAATTTAATAGATTTTGCATAAGTAAAAGGTAGTTAAAATTAAGATTTAATCTGCTGCTATTGGAAATTGTTTATGCAAGAGACATTGTTGAAAGGAAAAGATTTTCCACAAGTTTTCATGATATTTTTTTGATATGGTGTGATCACCATGGGCTATACATGCCCTAGATACTTGTGTATTGATCATTGGTTTATGATGACCATTCTTAGTAGGATAGAGAAGACTTTATCAAAAGTTTCAGAAATATATATAGTGCCATGAGAGCATGGAACAGGAGAACTTTGCTAGTTGTTCTCAATTCATATAATTGGATTCAAGTCACATAAGTTGATATTTGATGCAAGTCGCATCCTTCACAACTCTAGTTGAGTTGATTTATTACATAATTTCTCATGTCTCAACTCAAGTTAAGTTGATGTTCGAGATAGTTATGAATGATAGAGTCATAGGATTGATTGAGTCATAGGAATGACTCTGTTCTTTCTATCGAGGGAAGGAAACACTTCAGGAACACTTCATGGTTTCATTATTATTAATATTGGTTGTGAGAACTCACCGATTTATTCTTATAATTTTGAGAGAAGTGTTCGAATTTAATCTCATACACGCATCTATGTGGGGTATAAAGCTTGGTGTTATGGGACATCAAACTTTGTATTCTACCTAGGTGTAGGACAGATGGTATGGGAGAGAAGTCTGTGAGATTGTATTTTTTATATTATATGGAGTTCATTCATATGATCTTCTTATTATTAGACAACAGAGGGGTAGTTGAGGCATTCACTCTATTTGTGATCGCAAATAAGGCAAGTCTGCAGACAAGTAGCCTAGAAGCGAAAGGGCAAGGTTTGCATATAAGAAATATAAATCGGCAATTGCATTAAGAAGAAATT
Organism: Ceratopteris richardii; assembly: GCA_020310875.1. Classification (NCBI taxonomy): domain Eukaryota; kingdom Viridiplantae; phylum Streptophyta; class Polypodiopsida; order Polypodiales; family Pteridaceae; genus Ceratopteris; species Ceratopteris richardii. Next base: position 52,270,293 of record CM035426.1, on the reverse strand, counting down.
CATAGAGTACGTACTAATTCATTTGATATGCCTGAGGAGAGGCCATGTTTCATACATAGTGTGTATGAGGTGAGCTAGATGCTTAGCCTAGTGGGCTATGAGTGTGCACATATCTACTTACCATTTTCCAGGGTATTTAGTAGAATCACATTATGGTCCTCATTATATTTGGGAGTTCCAGATTATTACAATAGTTTACTTGAGACACCTCATTCCTAGTTGGGAATGATTTGATCGTGGTGATGATCAGATGGTGGTCAGAGTCTGGGAGTGCCAGATTATTACAGTAGTTTACTTGAGACACCTCATTCCTAGTTGGGAATGATTTGATCATGGTGATGATCAGATGGTGGTGAGAGATAAAGCAAGTTCCATCCACTTGGAGAATCTTGAATGTTATTATTGAGAAGGCGGTGGTAGTTCCACTAGTTGTTATACTTTCTTAGCACATGTTCACTTGGCATGATGGACTTAGTTCTAGAGAGTGGATTGGGATTTACTTTTTATGGGAGCTTTATATTTATAGTTTGGATTATCATATATGATAGATCGAGATTTTGATCCATAGTTGGATGTGACAGATTAAGATCTTGGTCCATAGTTTGGATCATTGACAGATTGATATCTTGGTCCATAGTCTGGATCATTGACATATTGACATTTTGGTCCATAGTCTAGGTCATCGATAGATTGTCATTTTGGATTCACAGTTTGGATCATGATAAGACTTTCTGGAGAATCATTTCATTATAGTGAGTAAATCAAGTAGATTTACTTAAGCTTAGAAGTTAAGCACAATTTGCAAAAGATTTCCATTTATTTTTTAGTATTTTTCCATAGAGTCTGGGACATAGTCAGATTGTTCTGGATGAGCATAGTAGTTTTTTTCATTACTCTAGTGGAGTAAGTGATTTTGCATGATTATACCATATGACAAGCTGTCAATGGGTATTTCAGGGAGACAAGGGTAAGCTGTCGAGGATTCTATAGGTGACAAGCTGTCAAAAGTTAGTGGTCAAGGTCTAGGTATAGGGAGTCGGAGGATATTCCGAGTACTTATGTTGCACACATATGGGCTCATTGGGCCTCAGAGGGATTCGTAAAGTATGCCCAAGGCAAGGACTACTATTTATTTGTGGAAATGCTAGATAGAAAGCATAGAGACTAGTTGTCTACTTTTCCAGCATCTAGTATTTCACACACATAGCACACTCTACTCCTATTATTTAGAATCACAGATTCGGATTCCCAGGTTTATAGCTCCTTGTCTATCACTAAGGACAACGATCTTTAGAATGGGGAGAGAGCATTATATTCTAGAGATGTATGTGCCTAGAGGAACGAGAAGTTCCTTGTTCGGGGAATAGCCAAGGCCAAAAGCCAGAGAGTTCATATGAGGTACCTACTCATGATGGCTAGATGAGTAGCAGGACCTTAGAGAAAACTCTAGATGGTGACTAGGCAAGGGCTATAAATAGTTTGGGAGGTGAGTCCCACGCATGTCATTCTCCACTTCTCACAGTATATGCCAGTATACTTAATGTACTGTCAAAAACCTATTTTTCTAGTACATACTCAAATAGTTACACGCTTTACTCTTCCATAGCATGATACTCTATCTCCAAAAGATCTCTTTACTCTAAGAATTCAACAACTTGAACAAGGAAATAAAACTTTAGATGAAGCTATCGCTAAGTTAAAAGAATCGAGGATTAAGAATAAGAAGTATTTTGATAAGTCACATAGGTTAAGACCAAAATCAGTTCAAATTGATGATTGGGTGTTGATTTACGATAGGACATTTGATTCCCAATAGGATGCATGTAGGAAGTCAAAATGGCATTGGTTTGGACTTTATGTGGTGCGAGATGTTAATGAAAATGGAACTTATGCTTTACGAGAATTGGATGAAACACCTCTTAAAACTTTAACTGCAGGCAAAAGGATTAATTTGTTTAAACAAAGAGATGATGAAAACTATGCATGATTAGATGATGAAGAGGATGAATGAAATTTTGAGAAACAAATAAGATGGTTTATTAAAAAGAAATTCATGTTTATCTTGTCCAAAATAAAAAATTATGAGAATTAAAATTTTATGTAAAAGGGTGCATGATTTTGCTTCTAATGTGTATTTTCTTTTGCAAGAAATAGACAAAAAAGGAATAGAGCTTTGAGTAAAGCTAGGAACATTCCCTTGGACCAATCTTCAATTTATATGTTTCTTCCAATGTATTTGTTCCCTCATGTTATTAATATTCCACTTGATGAGGAGACTTTTGATAGCTTCATTTTTGCATTTTTACTACCACCAGTGGAACCACACGAAATGAATTATATTTTAGCATCTTGATTCCTTTCATGATGCATATGGACTATTAAGATGATAATTTTAATACAAGAGATAGTTTTTGATTTCATGATATCAAATGTGAATATTTGATGTGTATGTTTGATGAAGAAAGCTAATTATATACATGCATCTAGATCCTTAGTTCAGAATAAGGGGTTAAGCCTTTCCTCTTAAAACAAAAACGTTTTGAGTGTAAAAAACAAAAATGTTATGAATGGAAGTTTATATTTTCTTCTAACCCAAAAAGGTAAATTATGAATTACACCTACATGAAGCTGATGCTCATGAAGTTGATGATGGAACAAAATTATGAAGCTAATATGAAAACTAGTTATGGAAAAAACTTCTAGTATTAAAATTGAGCAAACAAGGCAGATGTGATGGGGTTTGTTTTTTTACCACCTCTACTAAATTTATGAATGTTTTTTAGCTTAAACTTAAGTTTTTTTTATCAAAACGGTTATTACTAGAACTTTAGATTTGATATTTTCATCAACCAAATTTTGATATGGAAAAAACCATTTGCATCTTGCATAAAGATTAAATAATAATTTGAAAATTGATTGATTCTCTTAAAAGAAGTTTGATATTATTTAATGATTATTTTCAAGTTGTCCCATCAAAATGTTGTGCATGTTTGGTGAGGTGGATGTCGGAGAGATTTTCTCTTTGTTGATGATAAGAACCATGAAGGTGATGGTGAAATCTAATGACTATTTGTTGGTACATAGTTGCTCAACATTTTGAGCATACAACGTTTATTTTTCATTGCCAACATAAAGCTAGAAGTTCTCCGATCAAGTCAATGCACTCGTCATCATTTTATTGTAATGTAGTAAGAGAAGTTACTTAAAGTTCTCATGGGTAACTGAGGAAAATGGCGTGCTTAATACAACATCATTTTTAAGTTCCAACAACTGCTCGAATCTGTGAACCATACATTACCCACGCCAAAGCAAATTATGAATTTCTCCAAATATTATTCAAAGTTGAGAATCCAGATTCAATAGCGCATGAGACTCCAGATTCAACTCAAAATAAAGAGCGCTCGCTTTCGAAGCTAAAACTAGCGGTCTCGTGGCAGGTGCTTTTTATCCTCTAAATTTAGAGATTGAAGGCTATAAAGCTAAGGGGCTTATGATCATACAAGGGGGAGAATCATCCAACACGGACACGGACAAGATCTTCCATCATCCGCCCACGAACACCATGACTCCGACAAATTCTGACGCTCTATGTGCGGAAGCTATCATCTTGATCTGACGCATTGATTCATCCCATATCTCCTTCGAAAGCCATCCACCATATCTAATGGCCGCTCTACTCTGAAATCTGTCGCTGCGTGGCGCAGTTGGCCTTCTCATCCATACACAATTTATGAGGCTGATCTCTGACGAGATGACGAAGTATTTGCAGAGGACACACCTTACGATCTCTTAGTAGATTGATGTGGAAGACATTTTTCAGATATATACGAGTCAACAGATCAAGAACTAGAGATGCAGGTCAAATTCCTTTTAGTACCAATTCTTCTCCGCTCTGTTCAAGAACTATTTCTGATGACTCTATGCAGTTCAAATAATCTTGTTGGAATGTTTCAATGCGTGGTAGAATTCGAAGAGCATCTGTATATGTCATGTTGTTTCTATATGCGCTAAGGTTGCATACCTTTTGTAGCACTGTGCTTACCGATGTGCAAACTCCTTATATAAGTCCTTAAGTTTTTAATGTTGCCCATTCCAATCACTAGACCTGTGACCCTACCTTTGTTTGAAACCATATGGCAATAGGCGCAATGGTTCTCAATGAGGAAAACACAAAGGAATTGTAAACAAAGCACGTAGTTAGCGTTTGGATGCAACGGACTAGCACACCAACATATCTTGATATTGGAAAACGGGCGGAATTCCTTACATGCGAACAGTAGCAGTCGAATGGAGTTGACAATAGAGACAAGGTTCGAGACAATAGAGAGACCTCTCGGTTAATTGAGATGATGAAGCTTGATACTGACAAATAATCGAATGTGTCTAGCTAGTTTAAGTGATTTTATGTTGATCTATGTGTGTGAAGACTATACCCATTTGCAACCATCTTCTGCCAAATTTAAACGTGTTACTGTTTTTTTTCTAAATGGAAGTTCGGCCGAGGCCTACTCCCTCAGGCTTTAACTTTCAAATTGCAATTGTACAAGAAAAGGCATAGTACCCATGGGAACCCCCTTATCCCACAAGAACATGGTTTACATAGCTGGGTTAAATGATGGTCACAACTACCATGAGGCAAGATAGACGGTGGCACATCAGCCACATGATACATCATTCCAAGTTTACACGTCCCTCACAAATACTACCAATGGAGGTTGAACCCTTCCCCCCCCCCCCCTCAAGAGACGAGAGGCCCAACCACCTAGACAACGGCCTGGGACTTGTCAGAAGGTAATTGTGTAATGGTATTAACGTTTTTGTTTAACCTCGCTCATTCAATAACTTAAGACATTCTTTCATAAAACTACATATGAACACTTGCTTATTATCATACGATATTTTCTTGATCATATGACTTACTCATTTTTCTTCTTATGCGAAATAAAGAAGGGAGAACCTTCCAAACGATTTCACATAGATGGGATGAAAATATGCTTGGTTAACTCTTGTTTTCATTCCAACGGTTCTTGGATGGACTCATTGACATGAAGTATTTGAATGGCAAATTCATAAATTCGTTTGACGAATAAAATCATGAGAATTTTCAGAAAGTCTTAGAGTATGCCCAACCAAGTATAAACATGATCTGCTTGACTTCACCTGAAGCATCCTCCATGCGTCATTTGACAAGGCAGTTGAATTGATCCACCAACCGAGCATCTTACTTCCGACAGCACAAAGCTATATAAAGCACAACCTGAGCTATGCTTGTATAGCTTTTACAAGGGAAGATGCTATAGATAAACATAGTCAGAGGATACAAAATTATCCGTAAAATATACAATCTAACATTATCTACAGGGATAGAAATTCTATCATCTTGTCTCTATGGGCTATAGTGATAGGCCCCCCGAAACCCACTAAAGGGGCAAGCCCCTTTCTGCACTCCCCCCATTATCGTTCTATGGGGAAACCACATGGGGCCACAAGGCCTTTATTTTCTCCTTGAATGCAAACCCAATTGCTCCAAAGATTATGCCCTACTTAACCTAATGGATAGGCTCACAAAGCTCATCTATTATCATCAATGGTCACATATAGACTTCATCTGAGTTGGAAGCTAAGGTTCCACAAATGTCTCGGCTCTCACAATGGTTTCTCCTCATAATGGAAGCCTTACAACTTAGAGCACCATGGATCATTTGGGATCACTTGAGGATGCAGTATAAAGCATATTTAATACACCCCTCAATAGATATTATATGTATCACTCGGGTTGTCGGTAATAACTCTACGCTAGAATCATCAATCTTTGAAAGTTAATATACAATGCCATGTTAGTAGGTTAATTAAGGAAACGCACATCCTACTAATTTCTTTGTTAGTCAATAAGTAGGAAATAGTGTCGCTTGTTTATATACAGAAAATAACTATTGATTTGGATTCTTTAAGCATGAATTTTCAAACGTCCTTGAAGAAGATTTCGCTGATCTTTAGATTTTAAAATGGATGTTTTAAAGCTGAATGTCAAATCGATTTTTGGCTTTTGCACTATGGATCTTCAATATATAAAATCCAAAGTGTGTACCATTACAACACTCAGTTTGGTTGTTAAAAAACATACATTTCTCTTTCATTTTTCCAAAGTGTTTACCACTACAACACTCAACTTGGTTGTTTAAAAAACATACATTTCTCTTTCATTTTTCAGTTATGATCTCAAACCAAATCTCTCCAAGCCCTTTCCATCATCGACATCGACATAAAGCATGATGTGTCAAGTCATTGTTCACATTTGATGCTACTCATGTTTCTTTGTTTCTTTCGTTCTAAGCTTTCCAAATCCCTTTATCAAGCAAGACGGTTTTCTTCTCTGATAAAAGCGCTTTAAATTATAAACAAGGAAAAGATACAAAAAGTTTTATTCAGTCCATGCGCAATAAGTTGTTTGGTTGGGCCCTTTGCCTCTTGAGGTGAGGGTGAGGGTTCAACCTCTCCCTATGGCAAGATATTATGGACCCCAGTTGTGAGTCCTATGCCAATGTATTGCTTTTGGATAGATTTAAGGACTTGCCTTTGGGCAATCAATTGTGGATCCTAGACCAATGTATCGCTTTTGGGCAGATTTAACGAGTTGCCTTTGGACAGTCCTTTCGAGGTATCACCTTTCGGCAATCTAACCCTTGCTTTATGAAATATGAGGGGTTACATGGGTACTATGCCCATTGAGTGATAGAGTTGTTCTTTCAATCAAATTCAAACTATAAAAAAGAGTAGGCTTCTGCCGAACTTCCTCTTTGGAAAAATAAAAATGTTCACTCAACAAAGATTGTTTCACTTTTTTTTTTGAAGCAACAAAAAAGAAGAAATTAAAATGGGAACTGCACTTTAGTGCAAGGGGCAGGATCCCCATATGCTCAATACAACAGCATCAGAGAATACATCCACCAAGAGGGAAATCAGATACACAGGAGTGATCAAGTACAAGAGAAAACCATCTAAAACCTAATTAAACCTAACGAGAGAATACAGAGATAAAATTGTCTCAATCAGTTTCTTTGAAATCTGAGCAGTTACACATTTACATTGGAATTTGGAGGCACAATTTCGAATGTTACTTATGGCTTAAAACGGTGGCGGTTTACCAGTGATTTACTTGCTGGAGGATCTGAGAATTGTGGCGTTTAATGTCGTAGGATGTTATGGAGCTGCAACAGGAACAAGAAGCCGAACAAGAACGAAGAAGAGCATCAGCCATTACCGTTCGAGCAAGCAACGCGCTGCTGCAGGTCCGGTCAAAAACAGGCATTGCAGAAAGTGATATGAAAGAAGATCGATCGATCGATACGAGGGGGCCTGAGAGCGATTGCTCGCGCGCTTGAAGATCAAGAAGTCAGGAGACTCCCGATGATCAGCAGGTCGCTGCTTCAGTCCGGACGGTAGTCCTATTTAAACAGCATTCCTCGCAACGAGGAGGCCACTTGGTATGAGGTCGCTATGTGAAGCAGTTGAGGACGGCATCCGGACGTACGTCAGAAGGATACAGAGAAAGAGTGAGAGAGGAAAGAGTAATGGAGTCTGGAGAGGAGATAGAGAGAGAGAGAGAGAGACGCTGAGAAGGAAAGCCTGCAGACATGGAGATCTGTTCCGTCGACCTTCTGACAGGCGGATGAAATATGGCCTGGGGTAGCCTAATTAGTGAGCAGCTAGAATCTGTACCATCGTCTTTTTGATCGATCGCTTCCGCCATCAACGTATCTGACTCCGTGTGGAGATGAAACTGAACCATGGCTAGAGAGAGAAAGAGGTTAATGTCCTGTCAAAGAGACCCCCTGATGTAGGGGAAGACAGCGCGAGCTGCGCCACTCGGCATCGTCATCCCTCGCGTGCAGCTCGGATGCATTTCATCGTCACCCATCTCGTGCTACTCTCCGGGGTCCCTGGATCCCTCTCTCTGTCTCTCTCTCACACACACATGTTCCTCTCTTCTATCGTGGTTCCTCTTTCCCCTCTCTCCTTCGCCAAGCGCAATGTTACGATCTCTGAGCTTGGACATTCTTAGAATCCGTGAACCCGTGTGTTAAGAATCGCAAAGCCTATGAGATCTCAAGCTGCCTTCGCCTGCTCGAGTAGTCCTCTTAGACCTTTTTTTCTTGCATCTACTTCCATCGATTTCAATAAACAAATAAACCTGCATCAAGCTTCTCTTCTATGCGTGTATCATCGTGCTCCACATAACGGCTTTGCTCCGTTAAGGTCATATGCAGTACGTCAAATTACAATTTGAGGCTAGGATGCTGTACCAAGCTCTAGGCGACATAGTTCACACAGAGCCTTACACACGTCAGAGTAGAAGGGCGAATTTCATGTCTCGTCATAGGTGGTCGTGCTCGGCTTTTTCTTTTGCAGCCGAGAAGTCCCACCATCGCCTTTCATCTCCCTGTAGGAGGAGCCTGCTTGTGACGACGCCAGCTTTTATATGTACGTATAAACCCCGGTAATTCTGCTCGCCGTCGCCCTTCCCCTCTCCATCTGTAACTGTCTGCTTCATCCTGTCACATGCGCGATTTGACTTATCTATCCTCCTCGCAGGAGTCACTTCCATAAAGTGTCGACACAACTATTGAGCTAGGAAAGTTCTGTATGAGACCTAGAGCCTACATCCTTGAGGAAATAAATACTCCACATAGTCGTGCCGCTGAGACAATGGTCTGCCTCAGATGCCGTGATTCGTCTTCGAGAGCATACGTGCAGATAGCTTCAGAGGATGCGCTTCCATCATCCAGACGCAAAGAGATTCATCAAATGTAGGCATAGGGACCATTACTAGCATGCAGGTGCGAACTCTTCTGCTTTCTGAAGTGGCGATGGAATAAGCTACGTAGTCGGGTAATTCGGGAAGAAGCTAGCGCCGTTCTTCTGTGGAGTACTCCATAGCTACTGCATGAGCGCCTAAAAATATATTTTCGCTAGCTATCAAAAGACGGAAGCTAAAATGGGAGAATAGATGAACTTTCGATCTCCGTTAAATCTTTTTGAAAATTTGATCTAACGAAGAAAATCGAAGTCTTGTATTCATATGAACGATCTTGCGTGACTTTGCAAATCGGATCTGCGTGTGCAGAGTTTCATCGTCGCGTACGCCATAGCTGACTATGTCAATAATGTTTGCATGCTACATCTGTGCAGGGGGAACAAGTAAAGGCGGCCTCTCGCTGGGGAACCTTATGAAGATGCACCGCACATTTTCCTATTGCTTCCATCAAAGACGACGAGAAAACAGTCGGACTTTTCTCTCGACCTAATGAACAGCATTACAGACAACGTCGGCGAGCTCTTGATTTGATTCTCCCTTTTAATAGAGAAAAAGAGTCTCTTGTACATCAATCACGAAGCTCAAATGGATAAGAGTTTGCTGAACTTGTACTAGCCGAAAACTTTTCACACAACGAACGGTCTGTGTTGATTCGCCCATCATTCAAGCAGTGATGCATAATCCAGGAGATTGTAACATTCCATCACCGGGATTGCCAGCCTACCCACACAATCAGGCTTACAATAACGCATATGAGGAGCTCTTCGGGGGCCACGAGAGCGCCATCGCCAAAGCTGCAGTAGTTTCACATCCTCTTTTCCAGCATTTGCTTGCTGCCCACGTGGCCTGTTTGCGCGTCGCGACTCCGCTGGAGCAGCAACATATTATCGACAGGGCCCTTGCACAACAACACAATGTCGAAGCGAAGTATCTCGCCCTTCTAAACCATCTTCAACTTACCATCCATCCAGCAGAAGACGAAGAGCTCAATAGCTTCATGGTACGCTTAGTATCCTCTATTCTTTCTCCATGTATATTATTTACTAGTTCATATATTAGTTCATATCCTTTTGATGATAATGCGTAGAGAGAGAGAGAGAGAGAGAGAGAGTTCTGTTGAAGATATTAGACATTCGTTGAATTCCACGGATGATAAACAGGTTTATACTTGCCCTGAGTGAACTTTCAATGATCAATTAGGGCTTGTCAATTTGAGCAGAATTTTAGTGTTAAGCTCGAGCAGCAAGATTCAAAAGCATAAGCTGCCAATATGTTTGTACTACGGGATTGAAGCTAGGTTGCTTCATTCCACCATTCGACTTAATGTTGGGACAGAATCTGATTTAGGGCTTGCTCCATGGAAATGGTTCAAACTACAATATTATAGCCAACCACACTCTTGCGATTAAAAATTATTAATATTAAAGCTTATTAATAATTATGATATTGTTATATTAAATTTTATGAAGCGATAATTATGATTATGAAAACATCCTGTAATTAGTTTATCCTAATCTTTTAGACAGTTCTTATTTATTGGAACAAATTTCATAACCAATATTTGGCATTGTAATCGTTGTCTTGTATTTTTCAACTTTGGCCGTGTGCCCCTCTTATTTATTACTATCTTTTTAAGTCTATTAACATTGACCTAATTGCATTGTATGCCATGCATTTTTTGGTAGATCCTATAGTACATAGTTCTCAATGTCTCGTGAGATGTTGAAGAATTTAGGGTGAGATAATATGTAGACTTAACAATGGAGTAACATTTTTTGACATGTATACCACAGATAATTTTCTAATGGTTATATCGACGTCATACTGACCGTCAGTATGGCTAGTGTGGTTTTTCCGAACATTTAGTCATATCGACACAAGAGTATGAATATCATCAATATGGATAGTGTCAGTAAGAGACTCATATGTTGTAGTGTTACTATCTCTTTAACTCCGTTCACATTGAGCTAAACGCATTGTATGCCATGCATTTTTTGGTACATCCTATATTATAGAGTTCTCAATGTCTCGTGAAACATTGAAGAGTTTAGGTTGAGATAACATGTAGACTTAACATTGGACCTAGAGAAACGTTTCGTAACATTTCTCTTGGTGCTCAAAAGGCTAGCTTATCAAAAATAATAAAGTATTTCGTATTGGGATTTCTCACGGAGTCTAATGTAAGTGTTCTAGGAATGAAGTATCAATGTTACAAGAACAAGGGGAAGTATTGATGAACAAGCGATATCTAGAAGTTGTCTTTAGGTTAGATGCATCAACAAGTTGGATGTAGAGCGAAAATTTATGCATACAAATGATAAAATAAAGAAAACACTTATTGTATCTATATATTAGAAACATACTAAATTCACAATACATATCTCATTTGAATACATAGGTTGATCTTATCCAAATGCCAATGTGGAATGAAAACTAGTGATTCTATGTTGGAGCTTTTGTAGGTTGAAGTTTTCTAACAAATGAGTCAGTAGTTTATATAATGCCCAAATGATTTTTTCACATGTTTATACTAGGGAACTTCAACTACCTAGTAGCTCTTTGTGGAAGGTAGATTACTTGCAGTCACATTGTTGGAAAATTAATTGAGTCTCAAGAAAATGAGAATTAGTAAAAGTTAATTGCATGCTTTCTCGATGCAAAGATTGCATCCACGTTCATCTCTCATCACTTTCATGTTCATGCTCAATATATAGAACTACACAATATGCAATGAAGTTACATTTATGTAGCCTATAGTTGTATTTTTTTAAAACAAGAGGTTAAAAAATTAAGCAATTGAAGCCCTAGATTCTAACTCAGCCAACTCTATATCCCTTATCTTTTATAAGATTGGAAAAAGTATATATCTCTTATTTTCAAAGCACACCTTAGTTATAGAAAACGTATGCTGATGTGATGAAAGATGTAAATTGTTTATTGTTCTCTTTTTCATGATATAATACATAAAAACTGGTAATGTTCATAAAAACAAAAATAAGTATCTTACTTGCTAGGTAACTTTCACTATATTGTAAAAGATTAGATATTCTGATTGTAATCATCCAATTACTTTCATAGAGAACATTCACATATTCTAATACATATGCTTTTAAATAGAGGAAGTGCATTATAATCTACAAAAAATATATATGATACTATTCTTTGAGGTTGAATTTTAACTATACTAGAGTAGAAAATAATCTTATCACTTTAACAATATTCTCTTATGGAGAATACTAAATGATCAACTCATTTTAGGTATTCCATGAAGAAATTGATACCATAATAAAATGCAACATCCCAATAAATGTTTGTAAGGTTGCATTAAATACAAAATTCTTTTAGTACTATATTTGCAACATTTGATATGATTCTTGAAACAAACGTTTGAAGTTTCTCAAAATGAAAATGTGTGAGTTTGAAACACATTATTTTCTATCTAAACAATCCTAAAACTTCGAGTCATTTCTATATTGTAAATTTGAATGGGTTTCAAAATAGATCCATGAAAATGTAAAATATACATTAATTGACACATTAAGCTTGTTTTAACAATATTTTATGGATCAAGATATGACTATAATTTTGACATAGTTATAGGAACATTATGTAAAAAAGATTATTAAACCTTGTGATATAGTGACAATCATATATACAAAACATCGCGCTATCATTTTAGATCTATATTTTCATTATTCACAAATACTTATAAAGCATGCTACCCATTTTTAAGAATTGGAGGAGAAAAAATAAAATCAATCCAATTATTTGATATTCCAAAAGATTTCATGCTTATTAGGAAATAATAGAAATTATATTGAATATTTAGGCTAAAGATTATCAAATCATGATAACATAAAACTTTGGTTCCAAATATAGTTCTTTACAAAAAATGTCGAAGCTAAGGAAGAAGATATACATCTTGGTATAAGCTTATATAAATTATCTAGGTATACTAAACCTCATAAGGATTTCTTTGGATTAGAGCATGCAAAAAGTTGAATGTTTCTAAAGTGTACAAACCCATAAATCTCATAGGCTGACTTCATGGCAAGGTTTGTCACCAAAAACTTTATAAAATGAACTCATTACTTGTGCCTCAAGTAGTTGCGATGATTCTCAAACTACATTAGATATATTCACCAAATAAAAATCAATTTGCACACTCTTTCTATTATTCGTTCAAATCAATGATAGTCATCTTGAAAAGGGTGATCTCAATATAAGATATATTCTTTTTTGAAAAAAAATATATTCTTTTTTGAAAAAAAAACTATCATCACTAGATTTTTGAAGGTTCAAATATACTAGATTTTTGAGGGCGCAAATATCATATCAACTACTTCAATTACTTCATAAGCTATTGTTCATGATAGATTGTTTTGATCATGATATTAATTTTGATACAAAGATAAAGCTTGAAGTTTTCAAACTATCAATCATTATACGTCCATTCCGAGAAAGGAACATAAACATATTCTTTTCTCATAACTCATGCTCATTATACACCATGTTATTCAGCATTAAATACTCTAATTAAAATTAAAACATGTTGCAAAAACATTCTACCTAGATTTATAGGTAGAAAAGCTAATACTAATATTTACTAGAAGATTAGAATGATTTAGATGATAAGAGAATGTAAAAGAGATCCTTACAAATGAGAGAAAAGTAGATGATAAGTGCAACGTTTATGAATTTAAAACCAAAATATGTTCTGTAATTGATCCTCGACCTTATTCAAACATTCTTGACTACAAATATTGATGCTATTTCTATATTCAAATATAAGCACATGAAGATGTACAAAAGGGTAATTCCACTAAGAGACAACGCTTGAAAACTCACGATACAACTACAATAAGGATTAAGGGATTTCTATAGAGAAATTCATTTAAGAAGAACTTATGAATCAGCCTCCATACGTCATATGAGGAGGATTCATGCATGAGTTTGTTTAGAAAGAGCCTTTTTAACGTAGCTCCTATGACATTTGCTAGGTAATGCTTATCTTATAACTCTCCCCATCAATTTCATGATACCTAAATATTCTTGAAATATTTAACAATGTTTACTTGTGTATATTTCAAGACTTGTATCTTATGTCAACATATAATAATTTAGAGTACAATTCATTGTTTAAGAACCA